>VWZK01020453.1:0-143176 GCA_013396935.1 Baryphthengus martii | reverse complement strand
ATCTATCTATCTGTCTCTCTGTCTAATATATCCGTTTAATTTTCTTCTGTGTATTCTCAAATAGATGAGGTTTCAGGATGCTCAGGAGTGGAGGACGGCTGAACTGACAACCAGAAAATACAGGTTTGTTTTACAGCAACAGTATGAAAACCACGTAAAATTTGGCTTGATTTTATCATACTCATTCAGGAATCTTGAAGCCAGAAATGTGATTTAATGTATAATGTGGTAAGATACAGATGAGACCTTTTCAGAGTTTCTATGTTTTTGTTGTACTGTATATTATCAGTGCTGCATGGTAGATCTTTTTCCTCTAAAAATTCCTTCTAAAAGCAGAGGTTGTTTCTGAAGGCTTTGCTGTACTGTGCAATATAAATGACCTGTTGTTTCAGATGATGATAATGGGAATAAATACCAAATTAAAAAAAATAAAAAATCAAACCCTGTAGATCAGGAAAAACAGTAGAATTTCCAACACCCAGAAAAGCTCCTGCTCCAGCAAAGGGCACGTATCCATGGCAACAGGAGCCCTCACTGTCATGATAATAAAAAAATACATTATTTTAGGAGAGCTCTTAAAAGGGAAATATACATTTTGCTGAGGTGAATGATGAAATATTGGGCGGCAGAGTGAAGAATGAGCCAAAGGAGTCTGGGAAGTGATCCCGACAGTTCTGCAGTCTGCTGCAGGTAGGGAGGGGGGATGCAAACCTGTCAGGAGGATGAGGAAGTATCCTATGGCTGTATCCAAGACTCAGCTGCCTCTAGCTTGTCAGTGCTCCTGTGCACATGACTTGGAGGCCACCGTGGAGGAGGTCTGCCCCAGCGTGCATACCTGAAGCAAGGTAAATCTGGTGGCAAAGGATGGAAATTATGGGGCTGTGCTGGTGCAGGATGATGTGGGGTGCAGGGGAGCCCCGAGGGAGCCCTGCTGAGGTCTGGCAGCAGCAACCAAAGCCCCAGCATCAGCAGACACTGAGCATCCTTGTGGCATTGTAGCTGGCCATGTGCTACTGGCTGCAGGGGTCACCTGTCAGGCAGCTGTGAGCTCTGGAGCTGCAGCAGTTTTGTGGGAGGGCTGTGAGGTTTTGACCAAGAGAATGTGGAAAACCAGACTGTTTGCTGAATTTTTCTTGGGTTTGAATTTTGTAAAGCCAGCTAAAAGCTGGTGGTGGCAAGTCACCAATGGTAAAAAAAAGGATGTGTTGACATTTACAGAACACTTTGAAAAAAGAGAGAGGAAAAAAAATGCTTTATTTTCCCCCATGGGATACCCAGGATTTTCTACCCAGCGAGAAGCTGGGGGTGAGCAGCTGAGTGGAGAAGTTCAGCTGTCTGTACTACAGCGGGCACTGCTCTGCACGCTGCCCAGGGTGGGATGCAGCACTGAGATCCCCTGTGGAAACTGCGCTGCTCCGAGGGCAGAGCACCTGGCTGGACCTCAGTGTCCTCTGTGCCACTCCCATGCAAGAGACATCTCCTGGCTTGTGTTCTGGTGGCTGCAGGACTATCTGTGGAGAAGCAGATCCTGCAGTGAAGGGAAGGGCTAGATGCCCTGATAGCCCCAGGAGCCTGGGAGCACTGGGGATTGCTCAGAGGTTTGGGGCTACTTCATGGCTCTTTCTGGCTTTTGGGGTGCTTAATCTGGTGCATCTTTAGGTCCTGCCTGCTGGCAGCACTGTTTAAACCACCACCTTGGGGCATCCTGGCCTGAACTCTTCCTGCTGGTGCTGTCTGCAACTTGGAGCAGGGAAGCTGGCCTAAGAATGGAGAGAAAAAGGGAAAAAAAATTACCCAAAAATGCAGGACCAAAGAGTGGCCCTGCCCTGGGAGCACTGGGTGGCAGGGCAGCTTGGGGCTAATTCCTCTTGACCTACCTGCTGCTGTCCCTAGCTTTGCAGCCCACAGAGAGCTCATGGCTTCTGCTGCTTCCCACAAACCTGGAGGGAAACAGCCTCTCTGGAAGTGAGCTCCCTGCAGTCTGGGGGAAGATGGGAGGCTGGGGGGCTTTGCATGTGCTGTGCCTGGGTGAGCAATGGCAGCTGGCTAGGAATGCTCCTGCTTTTGGTCGTCCTTTTCTTCAATGCACTAATTTGATCTCTTCTCACTCTTTTCCAGTATCTCCCCTCAGCCCCACCCTGTCAAAGCTGGTGTTACGGTCCAGCATCACTCCTGCCATGGGTAAGGGGGCTGCTCATATGAGCCCAGGAAGGGATAGAGTCAAAATACACATTTTCATGAGTCCCCAGTGAAGCCGGGCAGCCAGGGCTCTGGAGCAGTAGGACTCATGGGGACTCACAATTCACTGCCCCCCTCCTCCCTGTCTGTCAGCTCCTTGCTGTGGTTACATTCGTGACTTTATCCCCACTGGTAGAAACAACCAACACTGTGTTTCCCACTTGTCTTCCTGGCTGTTAAGGTTTCTGCAGCATCGACAGCAATTACTGATGGAGGTAACCTCACCTTCTGCCTGGGAAAGCCAGGCAAATCCCCCATGGGCTGGAAGAGTCCTTAGGCTGCCTCATCCCTTCTGTAACCTCTGGCTGCTGGTATGCCAGCAAAAAGTGACCTGGCTTTAACTGTTATTTTCTTTTGCGTGTTTCACCACATGAGTGGTGTTCCCCAGGGCTCAGCATTGGAGCCAGTTCTCTTCAATAGTTTTGTCAATGTTCTGGCTGAGGGGATCAAGGGCACCCTCAGTAAGTTTGCTGATGACACAAAGTTGGGCGGGAGCGTTGATCTGCTTGAAGGTAGGGGGCTCTACAGAGGGATCTGAACAGGATGGATCAATGGGCCAAGGCCAGTGGAATGAGGTTCAACAAAGCCAAGTGCTGAGTCCTGCAACTGGGTCACAACAACCCCCTGCAATGCTCCAGGCTTGGAGCAAAGTGGCTGGAAACTGCCCAGTGGAAAAGGATCTGGGGGTGCTGGTCAATAGCCAGCTGAAGATGAGCCAGCATGTGCCCAGGTGGCCAAGAAAGCAAATGACATCCTGTTTTGTGTCAGCACTAGTGTGGCCAGCAGGGCTAGGGCAGGGACAGTCCCCCTATACTTGGCACTGAGGAGGCTGCATCTCAAATACTGGGTTCAGTTTTGGGCCCCTCACTACAAGGGCTGCAGTGAGGGGCTGGAGCGTGTCTAGAAAAGGGCAACAAAGCTGGGGAAGGGTCTAGAGCACAAGTCTTGTGAGGAGCGACTGAGAAACCTAGGGATGTTCAGCCTGGAGCAAAGAAGGCTCAGGGGAGACCTTCTCATTCTTGACAACTCCCTGAAAGGAGGTTGGAAGCAGGCTGGGGGTCAATCTTTTCTCCCAAGGAACAAGCAACAGGACAAGAGGAAATGGCCTCAAGTTGTGCCAGAGGAGGTTTAGATTGGGCATTAGGAAAAAAATGTCTTTCCGGGAAGAGTTGTCAAGGCCTGGCCTGGACCACCCAGCGCAGTGGTGGAGTCCCCATCCCTGGAGGGGTTTATAAGATGTGATGCTGATGGACATGGTTTAGTGGTGACCTAGAAGTGCTGGGTTAACTTTTGGATGGTCTTAAAAGTCTTTTCCAACCAAAACAGTTCTGATTCTCCCTCCTCCTTCTACACACTGACTGCGGCAAACCATGAAATTCCCTTCCATGCTTGCACCTACCCAGGGCAAATTTGCAGCACTTGTTCCAGGAAATCAGCCCTCACAAAACACTTGGAAATATTTCTGGATCCTCCTGGGCACAAAGGGAAGGGATATGACATCCCTGGATACTGCCAGCACCCCTGGATGCTGTCAGCACTCGGTGCTCCCAGACGAGCTCCCTCTCCAGCGGCTTTAATAAGAGCATAGACCCAGGACTTGTGTAATCTGCTGCCCACAGAAAACTCTACATGGGCTCCTTGCAGTAGGGAGAAGTCATCTCTACAGACATTTTGGAGGAAGCAGGGGCACTTGAAACCCGTAGAAAAATGCAGGACTTGGGCACTACCTCTTAGCTCCACTATCCCACAGCATATTCCCATCCCAAGGATGTTATCTTATCTCAGAGGAGTGAGAGATGAGTGGGTGGCGGTTCCCACAACCTTCCCAGTTTGGAGGGAAGCAAGAGCAGCGCAAGTTGCCTGCAGAGCCCCGGGTGATGCCTTGCCAGCATCCCCTGTGCTAGTGGAGCTTTGCCAGAATGCCGGGGCCAGGGAACTGCTGTATCTCAGCCCTATAACCCCGTAACTGAGCTCAAGCCCACAGCTCCATATCCTGCAGCCAAATGGGGATTTGCTCTGGGTCCCACCAAGCATGTGTTTCAGCTTCCTCAGCCTCCCCTTTTCCCTCATCAGGTAGCACTGATCTCCATGCGATTTTAGCCCACAAGCTAAGGTTCTTGGCTCCAGGACAGCGTTAATGCCCAGCACAACCCTTCAGAGCTATAAATGTAGAGAGCAAATCCAAAATTGCATCCAAAGCCACCAGCAATGGGACAAAGCGTGGCTCTCTAGCTGACATGATCCCAGGCACTGGCATTAAGGAAATTGCTCTTTCAGGAGTCCCAAAATATGGGTGGAACTTTTCTTCCATTAGACCTATAGGCACAGGGTGCAAAATTTTAAAAGTTCATAGAAGCTTTCTGAACCTTGTCCAGAGCAGGAAAGTGGGAGCTGGATGCTGGAGGCTGGCAGCAGTGGGAGGATGCAGGTGCTTGCTCTGCCCTGCTGTCCCCCACTGCAGCGACCTCTCCCGGAACGTTTCCAGGGATGGGGCACAGACCACCTCTCTGGGCAAGCTGGGCCGATGTCTCACCACCATCAGCATCAAACACTTCCTCCTTCTCTCTAGTCTAAATCTCCCGTTTTTTTAGTTTAAACTCGTCACGCTTTGACTCGATCCGGGCAGGCGCGGGAAATGCAGAAAACAAGGAGAAGGGGGCTCGGAATGCCTCCGAGCGTGGGCGGCCACACCCCGAGCCCTGTCCCGGGTGCGAGGCCGGTCGCGGNGCTCGCTCCTCGCGATCTGCCCCGCGCCCTCCTGCGCGCGCTCCTCGCGCTCGCTCCTCGCGTGGCCCGGGCGGCTGAGCCCAAGTTTCGGATCTTGCCGACCGAGGGCGGTGCCGCCTCCCCCGTAACGATCCCCGCTGCAGCCCGGGACAGGCGGCCCCCCGAGGGTTGATAACGGGCGTTTCCTTGATATAATTCAGAATGAGCGGCGATTTGGGGGCTTATTCTGCTCGTGCATCATTAGACATCAATCCCTTTGGTTTTGCTGGTTCTGCTCCCCGTTTCCGCTGGCAGCGGTTGGCCCTTTGATCTCCGTTTGCTGGTGTTTCCAAAAAACCACAGGCCCCGGGCCAGCTTCTGCAAGTGGATCTTTCCTCCTTGTGCCATCAAAAACTTCCTGGGAGATGAGCGGAGCGTGAAGATGCCTCAAAGGCATCACCCTTTGGGAGCTGCTCTGGATCTCGGGGTGCTGCTGGACAGCCTCATGTTTTTTAGCAAGGATGGAGAATTTTCTCATCTGATTTTCTTTTCTAACAGCCAGGGAAGGTTCAGCATTTACTAGGATTAACTGTGTGCATGGGAAAAATGGGAAGGTCCCCGGGATGCTGCAGTTGGGTTGAGGCCAGCAGGAGATTACACACTCTTTGCACACAGCTGGGTGACATAAGTCTCCCAGTTGCCTGGTGTTCAAGGAAAACTCAGCTCAAGATCCTCCTGGGATGTTTTCCTTCCTCTCAGCACTTACCTTGTTTAGTGCAACCTTATTTTCCCTACTCATAATCCCAAACTTTGCTCTGGATCTAGGCCAAAGCATCAGCAGCAGTGGAGCTCCTGGGAGAACCGCTCACTCCTCTGCTATCAACCCAGGTACCTCCGACACAAACTGCACAAAAAATGGCTGAACAAGGAGGTTAAAGAAACGTGTGCAGACTTATTTATGTATCTTCCACTGCTCGCTCTGGGGAACAACTAAAAAGAAATGAAGGAATTAGGAGTTACTTATCCACCAGAAGCACTTTTTAGTCTGTTATCTGTATTCCTCATAGGTGCCATTTTCATATAAATATGAAGACTATATGTACTTAGGAACATAACGCATAGAGGAGATATAAAGGACGTTGCATAAATTGGAGATAATTTAGCTTTTATATATACACAAATATAGATACACACATCATTACCATTTTATTTATGCATATGTGTTTACACATACAGATCTTATATTTACATATTTATAGAAATGCTAAATGTATTGAATACTATCTGAGACAGCTCACAGATAAAAGAAATCCTGTTAGCTAATGAATGTAAAAAAGAAGAAAACAAATATAAAATAGTGATAAATCAATAGCCTCACCTTTCCCTTCTGTTACTAGAAGTAAATGACATTGCTGAACAAATATATTTTTTTACCCCACAATCTGCTGTGGTCACGAACAGCCTTCCTTCTTCTGCAGCTTGCTGCTTTTCCATTTTTCAAACACAGAATTATCACAACTTTCCTTGGAAATCAATCTATAAGTATCACCTTGCCCAAAATTCACTTTTCCACCTAAAATATCTCCCTTGGTGCTGCTGTTTGATGCGGTGGAGGCACCAGGACAGCCTCGCACATGCCTTGCTGTGGAGTGTGGTGGGGTTGTGATGGAAATTGAAGTAGCTTTCATCAAGTCTTGCTTTAAAGCAGCACCAGATGGTTTTGTCTAGGAAAGTACACCCAGAGAGGACATCAAGCACCACTCCCAGCTTGCTTGAAAGAGGCTGGAGAACTAGAAAGAGGAATTTTTAGTGTCAAAGCGGAATTTCACACCTTTTCTGAGGTGGTATTTCTGGGTTTGATTTTTTTTTTTTCCCTCTTTTCCTCCTGCAACAGTTCTTAGTTGTTCTCCTGAAGAGCAAGTTCCTCTGTCTAGTCTGGACCCCAACCTCAAGCATATGGCAACATAAATGTGAAATTACTTTGTGCAGGTGAAACTCTTCTAGTGTCATCCAAACAGAGTTTTTGAAGAGGCTTGTCTGCCACAGACAGCACAATATGAGATGGTATTTGGAAACAAAAAAATCACCAGAAGAATAAAAGCCCATCCTTGGTGGGGCTACTCACACCCTGTCTGCAGCAGACAGGTGCCTCTCAGCTACCTTTGAGTTGCTGTCAGTGCATTACTTGGTTTTCAATTTCATTCCCTTTCCTAGGAGCAACCTCAGCTTTATGTTTCCCTTTTAAGCTGATTGAAATAAAGTATTTGAACAAATGTTATGGGCACTTAGAAATCTCTCCTCTGTTTACTCTCCTTTACTTTCATTCTGTCCACCTTCTGCAGAACCAGCTCTTAAAACCTTGAGTGCCGTCTATCTAAATTAATGCATCTTGTAGGCAGGGTATCATACAAATTCATTAATTTTGTGTATATTGGAAATATGCCTTTATTAACTCTCTGTTCATGTTTTTCTGATGGTTGAATAGTTGAGCTTCTTTATAATTCACCAGCAAAGAGAGGGCGGCTCCTTGAGATCCATTAGGCACATACCTCTGGGAGTGTGTTCTTCATCCAACAAACATTTACAGTTAGTACAGAACACAGGCCCCAAAGAAGAAGTTTTGTGTTTTTCCAAACTCCCTTCAAAGCAACCACCATTATGTGGATGACTCCTGGAGTTCCAGGCAGGCAAATCCAGGGTGGAGTTCCGCCTCAGGAAGGTACTCCTGGACCCCAGCTCCTGCAGGGGTTGCATGGGCAGCCCCATCCCTGGAACCAGAGCTGATGTGCCTTCTTTCAAGCCATGTTATCAGTGTAGCCACCCAGATGATCCTTCTGCTTCATTTCTTCCTTCGATTCACAAGAGATGCCTGGGGCATGAGAGATAACTGAGGCATAGGGCTACTGCTCTCCAGTTATGCCTGCTTTGCATGGTGAGCATGAGGTTGGCACACATCTGTAAGAATATCATCATGTTTTTCTAAGTAGAAAAGTCCATAAACTTTCTGTGGAAACCTTTGGTTCTCCAGGGCAGCAGGAGCAGTTCCATATATTATCCCTTTTCAAGATGATTGTTAGGGCTCTGAGAACACTAATAAGCCTTAACGGCCCTGACCAGCCTCACCTGGAGCTTCCACCCACATCCCTGGGCTCTATTTAAGCTCAACAGTTGACCTTCAGTTATAAGCTATGCTGGGGGTCCAGGTCCAATTAGCCAAGACATTTTCTGCCTCTGGCTTGTGGCACACCTTCTATTGAAGTTGGTAATACATGTAAGATGGCTTTAGCATGAGAATAAGTCTTATGAGGAGTGGTTGAAGGAGCTGGGGTTGTTTAGTCTGAAGCAAAGAAAGTTGAGGTAAGACCTTCTCACTCTCTGCAATTACCTGAAAGGAGGTTGTAGAGAGGTAGGTGTTAGTCACTCCTCATGAGTCACAACTGATAGGGTGAGAGGAAGTGTCATTAAGTTATGCCAGGGGAGATTTAGGTTGGACATTAGGAAAAAATTTCTATACCAAAAGGGCTATCAAAGACTGGAACAAGCTGTCCAGGGAAGGAGTTGAATTGCCACCCCTGGTTGTATTTAAAAGCTGTCTAGATATGGTGCTCAAGGATATGGTGTAGCAGTGGCCCTGGTTGAGTAGATAATGGTTGGACTGGATGATCTTAAAGGTAATTTCCAACCATAGCGATTCTGTGATGTCAAGGGTGAACCGTTTCGTTTTCCTTGTGGATCCAAGAAAGTTTCTTCTATTCATGCTGCACAACAGCACTGAGGTTATTTGGTGAGCAGAGAGCAGGCCCCATGTACAGCAGGAGCTGGAGTGAATCTGGCCAAGGGTGCCCTTGCAGCTATCCTGGGACAACAGTGACACAGGTCCAATTTTGAGGGGAGGTGGCCCAGTAGAGTTAGGAGCAGGAAGCCTGGAAGCATCTGCAGAGTCTCATTTCCTAACACATAACAGCATGTGGGGAAGGTAGCACGTTTTGTGGAGTTGCAGCCTGAAGCACCTAACCCAAGCGAGAGTCCAGGAGTGTCTGAGCACTCCTGCAGAGGAGGGAATGAATGTCCTTATTTCAGGGCAGGACTTGAAATTATACAGCAACATGTTGAATAAAACATGGGACCAGAGTTCCTGTAGAAAGAAAAGGAGATGAGTTTTGTGTTGACTCCAGCTCCAGATACAGTTTAAGCCATAGGCTAGAGAGGGGACAAGGTGGGGCGGATAGACCACTGAGGCTTGGCGGAGGCTGCAAGGACTTCTCTTAGGGATGGTGGTGTGTTACACCAGCAGCACCTGGATGCAAAGCCAAGACCCCTGTTCCTGCAAGAATTGGTGGTACCAGAGAGGGGAAGGATATCTTTGGGGTCCTCTCATACCATGTCAGTGAGATGTTGGTAGTGCACTATGTGGCTGCTGCAACCTTCCCACAGCTTGTGTGTGACCTGGACTTTCAGGCTTGCTCAGCAGCACACTTCCAACAACACTTTCCATGAAATGTGATTCTCCTGAGGTGAAATCTGCCACCAAAAGGATCACTCTACAGAAATCCTGGCCTCTTCCAGGTCCACACCCCTGCCTAGTAGCACCTATTTCCCATTCCCGTGTTTCTGCAGGGACTAATGGAACTGCGTTGGCACTACACGCTGCTGGTGGTTGGCTCTGGTACCTTACTCTCCCTGTCCATCCCCAGAAGAGCTCAGCAGAAGGACCATGTGGTGAGGGCAATGGCAGTTGTGACACAGCCTCCAGTGGCTGAAAGGTAGGGTAGGAAGCACCATGTAGGATGCTCTGTGATACTGGGTGACTGTGCTTGCACCATCCTTCCTGTATCTGAAGGGGTCCTACAAGAAAGCTGGTGAAGGACTTTTTAGGATGTTAGGTAGTGACAGGACAAGGGGGAATGGATTCAAACTAGAGGAGGGTAGATTTAGATTGGACTTGAGGAAGAAGTTCTTCACCATGAGGATGGTGAGATACTGGAATAGGTTGCCCAGAGAGGTGGTGGAAGCCCCATCCCTGGAAGTTTTTAAGGCCAGGTTGGATGGGGCTCTGGCCAACCTGATCTAGTGGGAGGTGTCCCTGCGCATGGCAGGGGGTTTGGAACTCAATGATCTTCAAGGTCCTTTCCAACCCTGACAATTCTATGATTGCTGTGCATCGTACTCTTGGCACCAAGCACCATCTGAAGCTGAAGACCAGATTCCACACATTGCTACAATGTCCTTGATTTACACCCAGTTCATGTCTCAGAGGCCCTGATCTACGTGTCTTCCTCTAGGCACAATGTTCTTAAACCCCCCCTGTAGATGGAAGGTCTGTTTCTGGACTCCACAAACCACTCTGGTTTCCCCAGAGAGACACCCACTCTGTGTTTCCAGGGCTCTGGGCACAGATGTGTTTATTTAACTGATTTTCATATGTTCCTTCCAGTGATGCAGAGCGAGTGAAAGAGCTGTGTACATTAAATGAAGGCAGTGTAAAAAAATCAATTTAACTCCCATCTGAGTAGCACAGAGGAGGGAAAAAATTGAAAATTATCTTTAAAATGACAATTTTGATTGTTCCCACTGCCAGCTGGACCAGTTCCTTCTACTGAAGGAACTGCAGCCCTGGCCAGGAATACTGAAGATGTGTCTGGATCAAGCAGCAAAGCCCAGCAGAAACAGTTGAAAAGTGCACACATTAATACTGGTTTCAAGTAGGAGTGAGGAGCACTGGCTGTCCAAGCCCATGGCTTGCAGGGGTGGCTGTACATAATCATCACGTACGTACCTGTGCCTCGCTAGTTCTTGAGTATGGGCCCAGGAAGGAAGATGTTGGTGTTCAGCTGATGCCATTTTCCAATCCCTGGTGCTGGTGGTCACATGCTGGATTAAGGGCATGTCCCTCCCACGAAGCAGCTCCATGGCTGTGTTGCTTGCACTGCAATGTCACACCAAAGCAGGTCCGGGCACAGTGTTCCAGGATAGCAATTTGGTGGTTGGAACGTATTTGTGACTCCTTGTCAGCACTGTGGAGCTTTCAGTGTGAAACTACTAACTCCAAAAAGAATGAGAGAATTCTGGTCAGTTTTCTTTCTTAATATGAACATTCTTGGTTTCAAAAAATCTTGAATGTGCTTGTTTCCTCTGCTGCTGAAAAATTAAATAAAAACACCATCTTTTAATTTTAGCAAAGTGATTCATTTTAGCAAAAGATTTGAGCTATTTTCTTTGCAATTTTGACCCAAAATATGAGGTGTGATTATTTTGAAGGAAAACAGGCCAATGGCTGAAATAGGTGCAGTGACTAGGCTCAGAGAAGCAATGCTGGATGTGGCACCCAGCCAGCTGTGTCCTCTTGGGCTACAAGGGGTAGTGATGAAGCCACTGTCTTTGTGGGATCCATGGAAAAACTGCTCACCAGGTACCCATGACGAGAAAGTGTAGAGTGAAGGGTGCTTGCTATAGAGTGTGTTGGAGTAGGAGCTTGGGACTGAATAAGAGAACCTGGGGGTTGTCCACAGCTTATGAGATGTTTAGGAGAAGGGCCAAAGAAGGTGAAAAGATCAAGGTAGATCAGGAAGGAATGAACATGGGAAAAGGGGGACGAAAACAGCTGGTATTGAGAAAAATTATGCCAGTAGCCTGTCCCATTGAGTAAGAAAGAATTCCAACTAGGAGGAGGATAACGGGGGAAGGACAAAAAAGGACAACTAAATCTGCCCATGGGAAGGGAGACTCGCAGATCTGGATGGTTCCCTGGAGACTGCTCGTCACTCATGGTTCACAGGGGAGGGCTGCATGGCCATGGCTGCAAACACAAACTGTGGCTGGGTGCTTGAGAAAGCTCAACCAGGGATGTCCTCCAAGGAGAGTGGTTATAAATGCTCTTTTTCCAGTCTCCTTACAAAGCAGCAACGTGGTGGGTGAACAATGGGCCTGGCCTCGCCATGTCCTTCAGTGAGTTGCAGAGAGGAGGAGGAGGGATCACAAACATGGAGAGAAGGTAGGAAATAGGAGCTGGAGGGACCCTGGACTGGACACAGAGGGAAGCAGGGATGGGTACACTTTGGCAGGGGTCATGGGATGAAGTTGAGCTGTTCCCAGCAGGAGACACCTGGCAAGTCCCCCATGGGAACAGCAGCTTTCCCTGGGAAGCAGTCACTAGGCTGCACGCAGGGATTTTAGCTGGAGACCTAAACGCTGTGGCCCGTCCTGCCTGCTCCAACTCTGCCGCCCCAGAGATCCCGGATGCTCCCCACCACATTGCTGCAAAGCTCAGAGCCTGCCCCAGACCCTCCCAGACTGCTTCTTGCTATGAGAAAAGGGAAAGTCCCAGGTGAGCTTTCTGAGAAACACAGTGTGTCCCTACTTCTGCTTATCAGAACATCTCTCACACATTGTCCTGTCTGCAAAAAGTCCATGTGTCCAGTCTCTGGCCATCATGCGAGGGCGTCATGAGGGTGCAGGCACTGCCTCTGCGAGGGCAGCCCTGCCACATTGGGCACGTGCCTGGGTCTAGTTTCCCACTGCTCCAGTGACCTGGGCTGCCCTCCAGCCCCAGGGACAGTTGCAGGTAGAACTTGGCAACCTGGAGCTGATACTGAGTGTTCAAAAATCATCATTCATGGCAGCCATTGGGTGGATAACCAGAAAAATCTGTTTTAAAAACCCTGTGTCTTGAGTTCAGTTTTGCTTTCTGAGCATGCAGCATTTCCATTTTCAAGCTTCCCTTTAAAACCAAAAGCTGAGCTTATTTTTTGCCTTCGTGTAAGTAACTGGACACTAGCCAAAGGATGGGCTTTGCAGCTGCATGAGAGAAGAGAACACCAGGTCCTGTAACAGAGAGACCTGCAGCCTCATGCTTAGGGATGAGTTTGGCCTCAGCCTTTGCAGCAGGAATGTGGAAGGTCCAGGTCACTCTCCCTCCTCACAGGGCTGTGCTCTTCAGCCTCCATCCCCTCCAGTCCTGTTGGCTGCAGAGCTGGGGGTTGCCGTGGATGCTGCAGGTTAGGGATGCAGGCAGTTCCCTGGCATTGCTGACTGGTTTCCCCAGCTGTGTCATGAACTTCTCCTCTTGTCAGGGAGGCTGCGGTAGTGACAGGTGTGGCAGGTGGACTTCACTCAAGTGATGCTAGAGCCTGCTCTTGGCCTGCCCTCTGTACCTGGGATGCCTCTAGGACAGGAGATGCTTCAGTACTGAGTCCAGTGCTGAAGAGTCACAGTTACAGGATTAGCCTGTGATCTACACAGAAGGAAGGGGGAATATGGCTACACATGTTTGAAGTGGCAGCAATGATTAAAAAAAGTCTCAGCAGACATCCTACAAAATATAGCTCCTGTTGAGTAGACAGTTAAACATCATAATGACCATCAAAAACCCTACTTGGGCCGGGGCCTGGAACTGGGCATGAACTCCTGCAGGTATTTTGGGAGAGAAGGGATTATGAAGTCCTTCCAATCAAATCATTCCTCTTCCTCTCTGGGGTAAGAAAAGTGGGATTGATCAGGCCTCATCCTGGTAGCCTGGGGCTGACTCACCTCCTCTTCTCTTTCATGTTCACTTACCCCCAGTCTTAGGTGCCTGTGGGGTATTTTGGGGGCATTTCTGAGGAGAACTGGCCATCCCACTGTAAACTTCCCCCATGTGCAAGCTGCTTCCCACATCTGTCCCCAGCAGCAGCGACACAGCAAGGCCAGAGGATCATGTTTATGGCCATGATGTATTAACCTGAGAATTTTTCTTTGCTTATTGAGTTTGTGTTTGAGCTCTAAAAAGGCGAATAAATGTATGTCCCATCATAAAATCAGGCTGGTAACAGAAAAAAATCATATTTGTAGTAATTAATAGCAATCACTGATGTACCCACTGCAGAAGGCTGCTCTGGGGAGTGTGGCTGGAGAGGCATTGTGATGGTGCTGGCCCATGGATGTCTTGTCTCCAGGGTGAGATGATGGCTGGGGTTGGTGCTGGCAATGCATAAAGTAGCCTGAGTTCAGCCACATTAAAGTGGTGGTTGGAGAAGAACCTTCTCCAGGAACCTCAGATTTCCCTTCAATTTACATCTGAGAGGATCATGAGACAAGGCCACGAGCAACGGAATTATGTGGGGAAGATCCTTTCCGTCTCGGCATGTTGTATCAAACAGTCAGCAACCGGCACAGGCACTGTTTCAGCAAGAGAGTGCCTTCAACCAAGTGCCAAATGTTCCTGTGAAATGTTGCCAAAATTGTTAACTTTCTGGTAGCTGGGGAGGAGGAAGGTTAAGCTTTCAAAACCAGAACATTTTATTTTTGTAACCAAAAATTCACACTCTCTGTCCAAACCAACATTGAAGAGCAGGGTATATTTGAGGCTGACAGCTCTGCTTTGCTCTCTGTTGTTAAAAAACCACTCTGTTCCCTGCCTGAAAAATGTTAGAGGGAAATTGAAAAATAACATTTTCCCCGTTTCCTGCTGCCACACCTGCTTTCCTTCAACAACAACTGGCATTTGACCAAGCATATTGGCAAGCTTCACACTGGCAGGTGCTGCTGTATCTGGGTGCAAGTGGTTGGGGGAGATCCTGGCACCCACAGAGCCCAAGGACACCCAAACATGGTGGAGTGCTGCTCCTCCCCAGGGGTGTTGACAAAAACACAGGACCTCATCTCTGACGAGCCCTGAAAAGGGAGGGGGTAAGGAAAAGGAAGGAAAGAGTTTGGTACCGGTGTATTATATAAGAGAGACTCAGAAATGAATCACAAGTGCCCCAAAACTACTGGAATAATGTCACTGTGATACTGAGAGTAAGAGCACAGAGTGTGGCTCCGTGCAGCAGTAGTTGCAGTTGCTTTACCTACTCAACAGCTTAAAAGCATGGAAATAAATTAAAAGCCTAGATACTTGCACCTTTTATCACCTTGCTATCAGCTATGCTGCAGGCACTGCCACCTCCCCAGCTGCCTGCAGGGACAGCAGCCTCAGGTTTGCCTGCTTGTGTAACTTGGCTGCACAACATCTCCAAAAAGGGCCACTAACAGGGATGAGAGATGTTGAGCACCTAAAGTTTGTCCAGGTGCAGCCTACCCACCCGGCATCTCTTCTTGTGTCACCTCACTTGTCAGTGGATGCTCAGTGCTGCTGGAGCTGGGATGGCCCAAATAACAGCATCTGGGCTGGAAACCCACCAAGCTGTCTTGCTAGTACTTGTGGACCTTGTGTATTCCCCAACCGGATTGCTTTTCCTGCACATAAAGGCACATTGTCCAGCCAAAGTGATTGCTCATGCCCTCGGAGCCAAGCAAACCAGAGTAGGATCAAGGGAGTGCTTTGCAAGCTCAGGGACAAAATATTGCACTAACATCAGGGAAAGTGAAGACGTCTTGGCAATTACTTCAGAACTGAGCTTGCAAGTCTGCTGGTTTTGTTCGTGTTCATCTGAAAGCCTTTGACACATCCGTGTTGTATGTTTCTTTTATGAATATGCAAATCAAAGTGGTGAAATTACAGATAATGATATGTAGTCAAAACTTTTCAGAAGTTAATGCATATTCCTTATTTTGCAGATTTCTATCACATTTGTATTTGCAAAATAGATGAGATATGCTGCTTGAGAGAACAGCTTTCCTGTCACCAAAGCAGCAACACACCTTTCAAATCCTACCCTGGAAAGCTGCCAGCTTCCTTCCAAGTGCTCGGGTTCCTCCTCCAGAGATGGGGGTCATGCTGAGTGCCTGGGCATTGGTGCCCCGGGACTCTGAAGCACAGCCAAGCTGCTGTGCAGTTTCGAGAGCTGTGCTGTTGGACTGAGGCACTGGTGTTCTTCCACACCATGACATGGTGTCATGGACCTGCTGTGGATCTGGGACAAAACCCTGGGGGGGAATCCACACTGGGAACCAGGCTTCCCCTGCAGGCCAGGCAGGGGAGATGGATGGTCACTTGCATGGAGTGCCAGGCACTTTCTGTGCAGCCCGAAAGGGTTTCTTTAGGAAAAAAACTACCCTTGTTTGACTGTTTGTTGTTGTCTTGCTGTAAACCCAACTTCAGATGCAATATTAACATAGTACCAATGCAATAAAATACTTTTGAAGATGAGGATATCTTTCCAAAAAAGCAGTTCAGTATTTTTTCCGAACTGAAGTTTAAAGAATAATCCTGGTCTGGTGGGGATTCTTGATAAGGGCGAATGTTACATACGATATGGGGAATTTTACGCAAATATTTGGTTTTATTCTCCTTTAGGAGACATGTCAGAACACTACTGCATAGTGCAAATACAACGTTTGACTAGAGTGCTTCTGATCCAGACTCATTTGCTGCTGTTCATACAATGCTCCTCGTTACCAGGTGAGATGTAGTGCTTACCTCTGACTGTTCCTCTATCTGCTTTGACTCTTTCCTCAGTGCTCACTGCATCACAGACAATCCACTGGGACCTATGTAGGCTGCACTAGCAAGTTCCATCTCTTTGGCTATCAGATGTTTCATGACAAAGCCACAGGGGCTGACCTGCAGTACCTGGACTCCTGGCAGTGCCTTGCCCAAGCTCTCTGCACGCTACTGGGCCTCCTACAGTCCTTGGGTTGTTGGCTGGGGGCTGCCTACATCTCATCCTGCTCCAAGCTAGTCTAATTTCTCAGTTTCATGCTGTCTCTGCTGCATTCCCAGTTCGTTCCCATCAGCAGCTTCCTTTTGATTTTTAAGAGTAACCAGCCTAGGCTGCCATGGAGAATACCCATCACCCATAGTTGAGGGTACTCATGAGAGCTTCTTTGCACCTCCCAGTCCAGCTCTGGTGGGAACTTAGTATCATAGAATAGTAGAATTATTTGGGTTGGAAAGGACCTTTAAAGCTCATCTCACCCAACCCCCTGCAGTGAGCAGGGACATCTGTAACTAGAGTTGGTTGCTCAGAACCCTGAACAACCTCACCTGGAATGTTTCCAGGATTGAGGCTTCTACCACTTCTCTGGACAACCTGAACCAGTGCCCCACCACCCTCAGCATAACAGATTTCTTCCTTCTCTCTAGTCTAAATCGCCCCTCTTTTATTTTAAAACCATCCCCCTTGTCCTGTCACAATAGGCCCTGATAAAAAGTCTGTCTCCATCTTTCTGACAGGCCCCTTTAAGTACTGGAAGGCAGCAAGAAGGTCTCCCTGGATCGTTCTCTTCTTCAAGCTGAACAACCTCAACTTGACCCTGTTCTGCTCTGTACTCCCCCAAATTAACTTCATCACCTTTAATAATGTGCGTGGGTGAGCAGTTTCCAGCAAGTGACACTCGCCGAGGAGCCCAGCAGTGGCTGGCGAGCCTTCCTCCCTTCCCCCTCCTCTTTCTCTTTCTTCTTGCAAACACCTACATCCTTCCTGTATTGTTGCAAACCACAAGATAATAACCTGAGAAGCAAGTGTTGTCAAATGGCGAGTGGAAAGGTCTGCAGGGGGAGGTGGACCTTTGTGCTTTGCGGACTCCATCTTCCCCTGCAAATATCACTGGAAACCTCTGTCCTGCTGCTTGCATAACTGGGCCTGAGGTGCTTTGTTGAGCCCTTGATCTTCTCCAGCCTTTTTTGGTCACAGTGTCCCTCACCACCTCTCCCGCAGCCCCAGTGGCTGGACCCAGCAGTCCAAGGCTTGTGACATGGGGCTCCTCTGCTTCTGGGAGCTCCTCGCTGGGTTCTCACCAGCAGTTACTTTAGCAAAGAGTTTTTTTCAGGTTTTTGAATGGCTCTTCTTCTCAGAGCTGGTTTTGGGGCATCTCCATCCCAGCTCTGTATTTGCCAGGGGTGAGTGGCTGGATCCCCCATGCTGGAGCAGCAAGGCTGGAAGATGGTCTGTGTAGCACCCAGGTCCTGCTCTGCCTTGGGGATTTTAGACTAAGGGTGCTAAGGTGTGCAAGAGCAGCAGTGCAACAGTGATGCTGGAGGGGAACACTAAAGCTGCTGGAACTCACACTGTAGGCAGTGGAGACACCTCCAGGCAGGCACCACTCTAAGCTTTGGTGCTGGTGGAAAAATCCAGGGAAAAATAAGGAATGTTTTCCCAAGCCAGCCGAGGTCTCCCCGTCTTGGGTGGGGATCTGTGGACAGAGTGATCACTGTCCTGCTTCGCACCCACTGGCTGGTGGGTTTGGGAGCACGACTACTGAGTGCAGTCTGCTCCCAAAGGAATAAAGGGAGGCCTGCCCATCTTCCTACTCCTAGAAATGTCTGAAAAATGAGTCCCTGGGTGACTGTGTCCGTGTCTGGCAGCTCTGGGGTGGACAGCTGAACTGGTCTCCTGCTGCAGTACCTGACAGCCTCATGACAGTGTGGCTTTGAGGTGGGATTTATAAAATGACAAGCTTGCAAGTGAGGAACAGAAAGAAAACAAAAAGCAGGAGGGGCGAGCAGATTTGTGCTGCCTGCACAACCACTGCAGGATAAGGGCCACTTCAGGACAGGGCCTAGCACAGGACCAGGACTGCTGCAGGTGAAGACCGAGTTTTGCTTTCAGCTATGTGTAAATCCAGCCCCAGAGTGAGCGTAGCTGCCTGGTGACTGTCTGGGCCACAAGAACTTGTGGTTTTAGGGTCTGGGAGAGCAGAGCACGAGCAGCAGCATTGAACTATTTCTGTGCAAAACATGGTTGCAGACAGCCACGTATGATTGAAGCCTGGGAGATGCATTTAGCTCATTTTTTTTGCCTTGTCTCTGTGAGGAGTTTGAGAGGCACCTGTAAGTGCTCCTCACACACAAGCTGGAAAGGGTCAAGAGGACCACAGAGATAAACTTTGCTTTGAGGAAGAGGACACTTGAGAAATACAGAACAGATTGTGCTGTTGTGATATCAGCTGCACTGAGGTGTCTATACATCCACTGACTGGGCTCTGAAATGCAACCACTCCCCATCATGAGCAACAGAGTGATGTGGGGATAAAACAGATGGTGACTGTGCTGGCAGGGTGTCCCAAATCTGCCTGCAAAGTGGGGTGACAGCCCTGCCCCAAATGTCCCCCAGTCTGGCCCCTCTGAACTCTGTGTTCATTCAAAGTCCTCTTGGCAGTAGATCATCCTCACTGTTGCTTGAAACCATGGAGCATATTTCCTCCCTCAGACATTGTAATTAGGAGGAATGGTGAAAAACTGCATGAACAGCAGGCTGCTGTGGCTCTCCAGGAACTGTCAGCTGAGCACTGGCAGCTCAGGCGTGCACCATATCACCCAGCTTCGAGGAAAACCTTCACTCAGGCTGTTTTTTTGTCACAGCCAAACAGTTCCTTGCACCTGTGAGATGGAGGCATCTGGGAAGGTCAAGCAGGTTCCCAGACAGGCAGCATATAATGGAATTTTGTTCTTGTTATACATAGAGGTTATCCTGATCAGACAACGTAGGGCTTCAGGGGAGCTCAGAGTACTGCTGTACTTTTCTGTGCCTGATACCCCATGCTGTACAGGGTCAGAGAGGTGGTCTGTGTCTCCAGAAGCAGTGCTGGGTGATTCTACTTTGGGAGAGCAACATGGGCCCGGCCATATCCTGCAGTCCGTTCCCCACGCACTCCACCAGCACTCGCAGCTGCAGTACTGAGTATGGATGTGGGATGCCTTCATTCATCTCAATCTCCGCTTATGAGGCTGTTGTCCATGAATATCTCTAAGCCCTTTTTAACCCTGATAGTATCTAATGTTATCTGATGGTACCTAATTGCACCATGGACACACCAGCTCCCTTCATGGTAGGTCCTGGGGACACAGAATTGAGCGGACCTGCCAGGCCAAATGCCAGTTCACAAAGGCAAGCTCTTTCTGTTCCCCAAATGATCTAATTTTTAAAAAATGTTGTGCAGAAACACACAGGGCAGTTTTGGGAGCTCAGCTGTGCGTGCTCCACCTTTCTCAGTATCGAGGCCATCTGATGCCTGTGACCTGTTTTGTACACTGGGATGAGATGACGTTGGACAATGCTTGGTGCAATGACCTAGAATGCAGCCATGAAACCAAGTCCTGCAGCGGCAGACACCTGTGGAAACACCAGTGTGTCTTGAGTTGACCATGGGTTGACCTACTGCCTGAGCAGGTATAAACCTGACTGTGCCCACCAGTGCTGGAGGCTTTCTGTATTTTGTGTGGCAGTTTGGCTTGGTGCAAAACTGGTGGTTTAAAAATCTGGGTGTTCAAAAGTTGCCATAAAGTTACTTAAAGCTGACCTAATCTAAACCCCTCCAAAAGTACAGAAGGACCATCTGTTCCTTGCAATGGATTTTCAATCAGGCCTGTAATGCTCAGATTTGGTCTGAGTCTTCATACCCTAAAGTATGAAGTTTTGGGCTTTGGAAAGCAGCCCAAGCAATCAGGGGGGCTAACTATGGAGTAAGTGTGAGCATGACCCAAGGATGGACAAGTTCAAGGAGCCTGGGCAGCATCTGACGATAGCTCCTGCACGCTCATCACAGGGTGCATCAAAACCAGTGCTGCAATTACACTTCCTACCAGCTAAGACTGTGCTAAACCATGAAGAAACATCAGCGGGCTTGCTGCTGCTGCTGAACCCAGTGAGGGGTGCAGAAGCTGAACCTGCAGGTGCATTGAATGTCTGCCATGTTATGTCCTACAGAAAGTCATCTTTCTGGCCTGACATCAAGTGGAATACGGCAATTTCCGCCTATGAAAAGCAGTATTATGCCGTTCATCCTAATGAAGCAACAGTATCCATAAGGAGAATATCCAAGCATGGAAGAAATGACCTATTTTGTGCTCACTCAAATCCTAAAGAGCTGGACTGATGATTTGTGTGGCTGCTCTACCTGGAGCATCCTGCAGAGACCATACCTCCGGGGTGCTGACGTCTATGCAAATCTAGAACAGGAGAGACCCTGAAGGGTTTTTGGTCACTCTCCTGGGATGCTCTGCAGTCCCCTGCCTGGGCTGAGAAAGAAAGGATTTGAACATTGGAGGAATGGAAGAGAAAGATGTAGTGGTGGTGTGTTATTATCTTTTAATGGGAAATTTCTAGATGAAAGAAAAAAAAAAGTTTATGTCTCATTCTATATTCACATTTTCTTTTCATTTTTGGTTTTGAGAAAGAAGAAATTATTCATGTCTCCAGTTCCTCCCTTCTCTCTTTCTCGTTTCTTTCCCTCCCTCTTTGCCAAAAATAAGAACACAAAGGGATGGATGGCAAATTTGTATAGGGAACATATATTATTCTCTCCAGGTTTTTGAGTCTTTTAAACTCTATAGCTTTAAATAATGCCTGCAACTGTGTAAAAATGGCAACTTGAAAGGGAAAAGGTGAAATATTGAGACATTTCAGTACAGAGAAAAGAAAAGAAATCAATTCTTGGGTATTTCTTGTTTTCATGCATTCAGTGTTATGAAGGGGTCAAAGCGGAAAAGAAAAGCCAAGAAATATGAAACTCTTGAGAGTCTTGAATTGCTGAGGGGGGTTAAGAAACCAGAATTCTTTAATCTGTAAAATGTGAACTGCGGATTTGTTTTGCAGCATGACTTTAGATTGCTTTTCAATTATTCAGAATAAGATATTTAGCTATTTCTTCTCTTGATATTTGAAGCACAGCAAACCTGGTATAGGCTTGGACCTGTGAATATTTCCAGTGGCATTACAAACTACTGAGAAAGGCCCTGAGTGTCCACGGTGTTATGGCAGAAACACTTTTAAAAATTAGGGGAGTTTTTGTGGGGGTGTTTTTTTTTCTATCTGATTTGAGTCAACACTGGTGCCAGGGAAGGAGCTAGCCGAGGGAAGTAGCCAGCTCCTGTGCAAGTACAGCTGAAGCTACAGCAGGGAAGCTGGGACTTTCCCACTTGGGTGGCAGAGGAGTCAGACTGTTGGTGGTCTGATGCTCATTTTGCCCATTGTCAGGGCAATTTGCACGACTTGCTCTGGACCTTATTAATTCAGCTTCACTTCAAGAGGCTCGATCTCCCTAGACACAGCAGCAAAACTGTGATCTTTCACAGCACTCACTCTATGGCCAAGAGGATGAGAAACTCCCAGGAGACGCATTTTGAGGGTGGAAAAAGCCTTCAAGTCCATCCTGTCCCACCTTTTTCCTTTGCTAATTTTAGAAAGAGCCTCTCCATGTGCCATTTGCAGAGTGTTGGCAGGAAAATTGGAGGAGTGCTTGTGGTCTTTTTTTCTCTATATGCCCAGTCCTTCAGGTGAGTGGGAGACAACATGAGCCCTCTGAAGGGTAGTGCTACTCAAGTCTTCTGTCAAAAGACCAGCCACAATTAGAGCAGTCAAATAAGGCTCTAATTATAAAAACTCCCTCCATAACTACAGAAATATTTTGTGTAAATTGCTAGAGAAAAAAATTAGTATAAACTGTGCTCCAAGCCAATAAATCTACTTGCAGAGTAGTGCTTCCGGAGACAGTATCTAGCAAATATCTGTGCGTTCCAGAAAAAGAAAAAAGGTTCAATATGTTCTGAAATGCCTTTATTCTGTTTCTCTGCTAACTTCCCCCAGGACGTACTGTCTCCTGGAGGAATCCCAAGTCTCTGGGACTTTTTCCAGACCTTCTCTTTATTGTGGGTGTTACAAGCTCCTAATCAGGAAACAGCAATGATTGCATGTTACACACGTGTCTTGGCAGCATGTAGGAAGGCAGTCTGACTGAACAGCCGTCTATCAGATTCCTGCTGCCAGTGCTGCATAGAGTGCAGAGGGATAGTGCATGAAGCTGACTACAGCAGAGATAGGTCTGAAAGGCTGTGTAGCTCTCTCCAGACAGCCCTTCTTTCTCAGTCTTGCTCCCATCAGATGTAAGGCACAGCCAGTGGTCTTGGTGTTTCCCCATGGGACTGAAATGCAGGTTTGATGCAGGGATGGAGGGAGTTGTATCTGTTAGATGTGACTACCATCAGACACATACAGCCCGTTGGTGATCAGGAGGGAATTTAGAGAGGAATTGCCCCTTCTGCCTAGATATTTCTTAGACATCAAGAAGCCTTATGGATTTTCTGCTGTTTGTCACTAATAGGTGGCATTTTTTTTGTTTTCCAATTTGTTGGGAGCCACAGGAGGGGTTGAGGAATGACCCAAGTAGTGGAGCAGCTGCCTGGCTGAGTGGAGTCCCAGCAGTGCAGGTGCTGTCAGGCAGGGACGCTCATCTGCGGGGCGAATGGATGTAAGAGGATGAGGACATGCCAAACTCCAGAAGACTCTCTAGGATAGGTGCATCTCAGGCTCTGTAGTCCGGCTATTTTCCTACCATTAAATTGTCACCAGACCAGTGGTGCCTCCAACAGGTGGGCTTATTCTGCTCATTTTCTTTGGACTAATCCTGTCAACTGCTTCCAGACTCACCATTTCTATTAGTAGGGTCTTGCTGCCTTTGCTGTGGGTCTCTGTGCTAGACCTCAGTGGCTGCACTCTCCTTCTGTCTTCCCGTTGCTAGGAAGACAGGGAGATGGGCAGTCCAAGGCCTGTGCGTGTGGTCTCTTTTGGCATTGCAGAAGACAATGACCTATAGTCTTCATCTCATCAAAAGTAACTGTCATTTTCTAGTAATAACTGCCTCCTGTGACCAAAAATTCATCTGGAAAACAATGAAATGTACATTAATTACATATTGAAGAGCAGTAAAAGTGTTACTCTTTCCCACAGACTTGCAGTGCAAGAGGCTTCATTCATAATAAAATGTCAATGTGATTCCAGGCTGAGGAATTGAACTGTACCACCATGACCGAGCGTTGTCACGGTCTCCAGGCAGCTGCTGGTGCCTCACTTGGCAAGGCCGTGGGGAGGGACAGCCCTGCAGCATCTCCTGGTCCTTGATCCTGTCTCTGGGTGAGACTCCTGGGAGATGAGAATGGGGACATGCCAAGTGATTGAGGGGATGTTCGGGACTCTGCCAAGGGATCTATTAGTCCCCTGTGATCCTTCTCCATGGGTGACTGTATCCGGTTTGGCTGAGATGGAGTTAATATTCCCCACAGAAGCTCTGATGATGCTGTGCTTTGTATTGGGAGGTGCCCATGTTGTGGCTGCTCCTGAGCAGCGCTCGCACAGCACCAAGGCTGTCTTTCCAACATCTTCCCTCCACTGCCCAGTGAGATGGGGTGGGCAAGATCTTGGGAGAGGACACAGTCAGGACAGCTGATCCAAACTGACCAAAGAGATATTCCACACTGTATGATGTCAGCTCAAGTATAAAAGGGAGAGAATGGGGGAGGAGGATGGGGGGCATCTCTTTGAGAAGATGCTTGTCCTCCAAGCAACCACTACACATACCAGAGCCCTGCTTTCTGGGAAAGGCCAGACATCGCCTGCTGATGGGAAGTAGAGAATAAAATCTTGTTTTGCTTTGCTTCACACATGCGGCCTTGCTTTTCTGTTTTTTTTTTTTCATTAAACTGCCTTTATCATCCCCCACAGTCTCTTCCCGTCTTATTCTCTCCCACATTGTCATGCTGAGGGAAGTAGGGGGGGAGTGATCGAGTGACTTGGTGGGTACCTGGCACTCAGCCAAGGTCAACCCACCACAGTGGGTTTGCAGCTGGTGCTGGAGTGACAGACAGGTCAAAGTGCAACACAGATGGCTTCATGCACCATCATGGCATGACATAAATGGGCCAGGGCTTGGCCTTTCCTTGCATTACCTTCTCATTTATCCTCATCCTAAAGCTAGTCAAGATGTCTTCATCCATCATGGTCATAATCACAGCAGTGCCATGGTGGCAGACGTGTGGTTGTGGTGGCTGGATGGTGGAGCAGGCTGGGGAGATCTCTAGGCCAGGAGCAGTAGGAATGGGGTTCCAAGTCACCATATGATGGAGTCAGGCCAGGAGGGAAGCAGAGGGGGGATCTGCCCTGGCAGAGACATGAAGACCTTGAGGATCTTGACAAAGAGGGATTGGGGACTTTGAGACCCAAGTCTTTCCATGCAGGTGGGGTATGGGATAATGAACAGCATTTGCCCACCTCCCACAGCATCCTGGCTGGGAGGAGGCAGAAGAGCACACAGCTCCACAGCATCACTGTGCTGTAGGAAATCTGATCATCCCACTCAGGCAAATAAGGAGTCATAGCTAATGCACTGCCCAGGCAAAAGAAACAAAACCTTACACTAAGACTCCCTGGTGAATTCCCAGCCTTTTGCTACCTTGGAGCCATGATGGGAGCATAACCACATGCAGAAAAGGGTTTTCAGTTGTGGCCTTTCAGTACTTAAAAGAGGCCTATCAGAAAGATGGGACAATCTTTTTATCAGGGCCTGCTGTGACAAGACAAGCAATGATGGTTTTAAACTAAAAGAGGGAGCTTTAAACTAGAGAGAAGGAAGAAACTTTTTATACTGAGAGTGGTGAGGCACTGGCCCATCTTGCCCAGAGAGGTGGTTGATGTCCCATCTGTGGCACCATTGCAGGTGAAGTTGGACAGGGCTCTGAGCAACCTGTTCTGGTTGCAGATGTCCCTGCTTACTGCAGGGGGTTGGACTAGATGAGCTTTAAAGGTCCCTTCCAACTCAAACCAGTCTATGATTCTATGAAAAGCAAAGCAGCGCTTTGGAAAGAGCCAAGGAGGTGCTGGGACTGAGGGTCTGAGGACCACTGAGCAGCAAGCTGCACAAATACCTGCAAATGATCTCACCAGTATTATCTGCAAAAATACCCACCTAGTAAGTTCTGCATTATTTGACTTTCTATCCCCACAAATAACAATGGCAGAGCAACAGAAAGCTCGCTAATATGCTTCCAGTGTAATAAAGTAACCCCACTAGGAATAAAATCTACAGCAATTACTGTGCCAGTTATTATGCTGATTTATCAAATTGCAGTTGAAAGTCAAGAAGAGTTGAGGATACAGTGATAAAACATGTGACCTCAAATCTGACTCTAAATTACCCTTCTGGCCAGCACAGTATGTCATCCAGAAGAACTGTTATTCTTCTCATCTCTTTTCTTCAAAAATCATTGTTTAAACTGATCATTTGGCATTCCATTATTATTGCTCCACTTGCTGGAGTAAGTCGTTTGCCTGTACTCTGCACTGGGTAATTAGCTGCTAAGGTATTGACGAGGATTTTGGCCTCACAAACCTCCCATTGCAAGGCGGAGTATAAGAAATGGAAGCAACCTGACTATGGCTCATCTCTGCAAGACATCAGCTCTTTTGGGCCCTTCTGTCCTCAGAAACATGGCAAAGCCACATCATGTCCTGTTTGCTTTATGGTTAGAGCTTTTCCATCATCTGGTGACAGTGAGGGCAGAAGGCAGGCAAAGTGCAGTAGGTCCTGTTGATGAGGCTCATATCCCAACTACCTTGGCCACTTGCACCATGCAGTGAGGACTCCATCAACCCCATGCCTGTGCCAGTGGCACAGGTGGAAGTATTTGATGGTGGCCACCACCTTTGTGAAGCACAGATAGGTCTGCGGTGATGAACTAGAGGTGCTGAGCAAACAGCGCTGGATCGGACATACCACTCCTTTGCCTGGTTGTATGACACTGCTGAGCCTGAGCTCGAGGGTCCCAGTGATGTATGTGGGAATCTCAGGATCTCCATCTCAGAGCCATGGCACGTTCCCTTCACCATGGATTTGCTCTACGTCTGACCACTCTGCTTCCAATAGGAGCACAGCAAGAACGGCTGCTCTCACCACTAGCACCACGTGGCAGCCCTAACCCTGGTGGGACTTTTGGGAAATGGGTGCTCATGCTGAGGTGCAAAGCTCCCCTTAGTGGAGGACCAGGCTCTCACTGGGGCTGGCACAAGACTGCTGCTTCTAGCACATGCTGCTACGGTCAGGATCCTGGGATTTGTCAAATGAAGTCCTTTACTTTGATCTTTCTTGTGTAGTTTTCCATATTGCATGTTTTCCTTTCCATTCCTTCATCTTAATAACACAGACGTTACAAGGATAGACTGTCCTCCCAGCACTGCTGGGGCATTCATGGCCATGGCCTTGTGTGTTTGGTTTGTGTCTGGCAGAGTTTTGGTGGTGGCAGAAGGGCTACAGGGATGGCTCCTGTGAGAAGCTTCTAGAAGCTCCCCCAGTTCCAAAGTTCCACCTCTGGCCAAGTCCGAGCCAATTAGAGGTGGTGGAAGCACCTCTGTGATAACATATATAGGAGGGGAAAACTTGCTGGGCAAGGATTTTTTTGGAGTGGAGGGGAGGAGTGAGATGTGAGACAAACACTATGTGAACACCAAGGTCAGTGAGGCAGGAGAGGAGGAGGTGCATTGAAGCAGAGATTCCCTGCAGCTTGTGGAACCCATGGATATTAATGGTGGAGCAGATATCCACCTGCAGCCCAAGGAGGACTCCACACCAATGTAGGTGTCTGTGCCCAAAGAAGGCTGTGATCCTGAGAGAAGGACGCACTGGAGCAGTCTGTTCCTGAAGGACTACACCCCACAGAAGGGACTCATACTGGAGCAGTTCATGAAGTGCTGCAGCCCTGTGGAAAGGACTCACAGAGAAGTTCATGAAGGACTATCTCCTGTGGGAGGAACTCAGTGTTGGAGCAGGGAAAACTGTGAGGAGTCCTCCTCCTGCAGAGGAAGGCACAGTAGGAACAAAGAGTGATGAGCTGATTGCAACCTCCATTCCCTGTTGCCCTGTGCCACATGGAGGGAAGGATGTGGAGAAGCTGGGAGCAAAGCTGTGGCCACGAAAGAGGGAGAGGTGGGAGAAGGTGTTTTCAAGATGTGGTTGTATTTCTCACAATCCTCCTCTGAATTGACTGGTAAATTAGTATTGCTGTTGTTCAAACTGAATTGATGTTTTTTTCGCCAAGCCAAGTCTGGTTTTAGCCCATGAGCATAACTGCTGAGCAAACTCTCCCTGTCCCTGTCTCCACCCATGAGCCTTTTGTTGTATTTTATCCTCCTCATCCCGCTGTGGGGAAGTGGGGGTGAGGAGTGAGCAACTGATCACATGGTGCTTTGTTGCCATCTGGGCCTAACCCCCAGTGCTCTGTGCCATGGGCACAGCTCGGAGTGATGCCTAAGGCAAAGCCACCAGGTCCTTTCTGCACACCACCAGCCCATGGGACACCCCAGGAGCCTGTGTTCTGTTGAGGTAGTGAGATGCTGGTGGGCTGGCCCGGAGAGGAGAGTCAATCGTAGGATCATAGAATGATTTGAGTGGGAAGGGACCTTAAAGATGATCTAGTTTCAACGCCCCCCGGCCACAGGCAGGGACACCTCCCACTAGAACAGGTTGCTCAGAGCCCCAGCCAACCTGATCTTGAACAATTCTGGAGAGGGGGTACCAACAACTAGGGAAGTTGGAACAGGGCAATCTGAGCCAGGGTCTCACCACTCTCACAGTAAAAAATTTCTTCCTAATACCTAATGTAAATCTTCCCTCTTTCAGTTTAAAACTGTTACCCCTTGTCCTGTCACTACACTCCCTGATGAAGAGCCCTCCCCATCTTTCCTGTAGGCCCCCTTTAAACGCTGAAATGCTGCAATGAGGTCTCCCTGGAGCCTTCCCTTCTCCAGGCTGAACAATCCCAACTCTCTCAGCCTGTCCTCACAGCAGAGGGGTTCCAGCCCTTGCACCATTTCTATGGCCTCCTCTGGCCCCCCTCTCTCTCTAACAGGTCCATGTCTCTCCTATGCTGAGGACTCCAGAGCTGGACCCAGCACTGCAGGGGTGTCTCCCCAGTGAAGAGCAGAGGGGCAGAATCCCCTCCCTCGACCTGCTGCCCATGCTTCTGGGAATGGAGCCCAGGGCGTCATTGGTTCTGGGCTGCGAGCACACGGTGCCGGTTCATGTCCAGCTTTTCACTCACCAGTACTTCCAAGTCCTCCACAGGGTTGCTCTAGAAGTCCCTGTGCTCGAAGGGTTAACATCACTGAGATCCTGCTGATGAGATTTGTTAAACACCCCATTACATCCTACAGCACTGCTAATTATGTCATCATAAACCAAAGTCAATTAGCCAGGTCTCTCCCTGCCCGTGCCTCCCAGCTTCCCTCTCCATCATCACCCTGAGGCCTGGGAACTCCTGCCTGGGTCCTGCATCCCTTGAGATGCTGCAGACCCCTGCCCCAAAGCTGTTCTGGAGCCTTTTGAGGATCAAGCTGGTGCTTCTTGACTAAAAGTGGAAGCGCCACAGCTCGTCCTGCCCAGGAGCAGGACCTCAGCAACAGCAGCTGCTCAGGCAGGGGGAGAGGAGATGGAGGCAGCCAACATCCTTCTTCAACTATGGAAAAAAAATCACTGCAACAAGGAAAGCAATAAATTCTTCCCTATGTTCAAAAGCAAGGGATTTGCTTTGTAGGGAGAGAGATTTAGGTTATCTGCCTGGAATTTAAAGGTATTTCAAGGAGGTTAGGCACACAGGGAGGGTTTAGGAAGAGCTGGCTCTGTCCCTTGAACAGCTTCTCGAGACCCAGTCACCCCATTTTCGACTAATGTTAATAACAGACCAAGGGGTCAGATCACGGAGAGGCTCACCTGGCCACACCATCACTGCCCGACCTATTGCCCCTGGGTGCATGTGCTCACCTGCCCATCGGGCTGGGCTGAACCCATTAGTGGTTTTTGGATGAATGTTGTGAGCCAGCCGTGATAGTAGATGAAAGGCTCAGCTCCCTGTTGCTTCCTTGGAGCAATGCCAGGCCCACGACAAATAGCCTACAGCTGGAATATCATTTAAGCACATCTGCCATCATGCAAATTTAAAGATTAGTAGGGATTAAAGTGGTCTGAAACATCTCACAATTTCTCATTAATGCCCCAGGCTCTATAACAGCCAACTCCTCTGCATCCCCTAGGCAGTTCCCACATGGAGATTGGTCATTGTGCCCTGCACGTCTGCCCCATGGCAGCCACCAGCCCTTTGCCATTGCCTGCCCACAGACAAGCAGAGGCAGCCCACAGAAACACTGCTAGGCTGGCTAGAAATTTGTTAAAAGCATGGGTATGGCTTCACACATTCAACCATGAATTGGCAAGGTCACCTTGTCACCAAGGAGACCTTGATCAAGGCTTTTGAATGACTTCAAAACTATCCGTCACAGTGACACAATGATGATGCAGCTGGAGGCTGCCTGCTGGGACGCAGGCCTATGGGGCTGCTGGGCATTGTGGATAGGCATCTTCTTTTGGAAAAGGCAAAGCACAGGGGCCTGGGTAATCTGATGCTTCTAGTGAAGACCTCTTTCAGATATCCTCTCAGGGCTGGAAAAAGCCTCTGTGATTTTAGAGTCTCAAGGCCATTTCCCTGCTACACATAAAAAAATTTTAACATTTCAGAAACTCTCCCTGGAATAAGTCCTAGCTCCTTGCTGTGATAACTCAAGGTAGGTTTTCAACTTAATGTTCTATTTTCCTCCTACATTTTAATAATTGCATGTTTAGAAGAAATCTCCTGCCTCTGATTTGCGGAGTAATTATCTGCTCACCATTAGCTAGTCAAGCTGGGCTGAGGTGTTAATGTTTGTCTTGCTCCTCAGGAAGTTTTATTATGCTCCTCATTTTATTTTCAAATGGCTTGAGATTACAGAGATAATAGGGGAGCTTCATGGCCTTATACTGGCCACCAATGAGGAAGAGTCTCACATTTATAGCTTTATCCAGCAGCTCTCCTTGCTTGCCCACCTCCACAGCTGTTGTGCTGTATTGGTGAGATTTTTGCTGTGCTTGAACCAGAATAAAATATAGAGTCACCATGGTCAATGGGACAAGGAACAGGCTTTCTCTCTATACTTGCAGGAAGCTTGCAGTTAAAAGTGTTAATGGCTCTAATGAAAGTTGATTCACAGAGTTACATCTTGATTTTACTTCTTTCTCTCATGGTGAGAAAGCAAATGTTTTCAGCAGACAGGACTGATACTCAGTCCCCTTGTAATAACACCGTGATGGCCTCAGAAGTGGAGGAGAACATAGATTTTATGTCAGGTTGATTGCAGGAGGAACTTGTGACCTGTCTGGATTTCTGCAATCCTCTACGGGGTTCTGCAGCTCCAGGGACTTGCCGTCCCTTGCCATGATGTTGTTATCTCCACCTCTCCCTGTTTCCATGGTGGTCTGCTGGGGACTGCTTGGTCCAAATCCACCATGCCCTAAACCACTCCCCCATCTTACATCTTCCTCATTCCTCTATCCAGAGTAGACAGCTTCTGAGTGAGATTTTGGGGTCAGTCTTGTTTGATGTGTCAGCAGGGTGTGAGATGGTGCTACAACAGCACATATTCCTTGCCCTGATCAGTGGCTTGTAGGCCAGCAAGAGCTGGGACTTGGTATTCTAATGGGGACTCGTTGAAATAGGCACAGGGCACAGCAGTAAGTTTTTGTAGTAGATATAAAAACATAAGGTGATGAAAATGACCATTATCAAAATCCCCTTAACTCTGAAGGATGAGCTCTTATCTGGTTTATTAAAATGGCCTGAAAGCTTAAAAACATTATTTCAATCGGAAAATTTAAAATGGAGAACATAAATATTAAAGTCACTTTCATCACAGATGAGTAGCAGTGGGGAAAAAAAGGATCGTAGCTGTGGCATTTGGACTTGAATGAGACCTGATGTCCCAAAACTGCATGAGAAACACAGCCATGCCCCAGATTCACTGGTTTCCATTTAAACACACACTGAAAGAAATTGAGCCTTATCTAAATGAGAGTAACTTGTGTGCTAGCGACACAGTGCAGTGAGGCACCTATGGCCAAGTTGCATCTACAAATGAGCTTAGAATGGTGTGTCCTTCAGGCAGGTGACTCAGGGTGTGAAATTTCACATTGTTATTTTTTATGCCATTTGAATTTTCCATCCTTGCTACGGAAGAATGGAATTGACATTTCCATCCTTAGGCCAGTTGAATTTTCCATCCTTTTTGTGTTCTTCTCATCCACGCTTCCCAGGAAAAGTTGGAGAGGGCAGAATCGTGAGCACCAGCTGGCGGCCACCTGACAGCTTGGTGACCCCCAGGTCTAAGGACATTTTCTGTCTACTCAAGTGTATATTTAATTAAGTAGTATTGGCCCAGAGCAAAGGGGTAGAAGGAGAAAGCACATGAGAATGAGACAGGAGCAGTGAGGGACGGGAATGCCAAAGAGGCCAAGGCCAAGGCAGAGACCTCGCTGACTGGGACATTTCCAGGGTGTGCTCTGAGAATAATGGGAGATTGATTCAGTTCTACTTTTCAAATGTTTTATTATAAAGAAAGGTAAGATAAGCATTTTGAACCGAATGTGCCAGGCGCTGTGAAAGCAGCACCATCAAACAAAATAAAAAAAACAAAAACAAACCAAAAATGCACCTTATGAGAAACTGTATTATGCTCTCTAATTTTTCATAAATAGACAAAAATCATTGTCAGCAATTTTTAAATAGATGGACATATGGCAGAAAAAATATAATAATGCCATACAACACGGATATAAATTGTCCATTTCTTGCTGTACAAATAATAGAAACAAGTTTGGCAGGCTTTTTTTGTTGTTTTTTTTTTTATACACATCTTCCTTCTATGTATAACTAAAAAATGTGCTACAATTAATATAAAATGCTTTTACTATAAAGTAAACTACTAATTTTTTTTTCACAAAAAAATCTTAAAGATGTCTTTAGCACAGCTCTAGAACACTTAGTAAACTACTTACAACTATCCAACAAATTATATTTTCATGATCTTTTTCACATTTTTCCTCTCGTATTTTGCCTTCTGGCCTCTCCGTCCAACTACCTAGCAATAGCTTTTATTTATTTTTGTATATTTTTTTTGCCAGACATCCAAGGCCTCTGCATGTACAATATTCACACAAACTTCACATTTTCTTGCACAAAGTTTAGTGCTCTTAGCAAGTCAAAAGAGTGCATCCTCCTACTGAGCTGGCCTAATGCTGTAGGACACCAGACCTGGGCCTATGCTGCATCTAAAAGCAGTTCACTAGGAAAATAGTCTGTAGCTAAGCTGATGGCAAGCATAAAAATGGTGTCCTTAGTTTATTATTTTTTTCTTGATTTTGTGGTTTTTTTTAAATTTTTTATTATTTTTGTGGTTTTTTTTGTTCTTCACAATTTATGAGGTTTTGGGCTTCCACGGAGAGTAGACTTTAGAGTTCAAAAGTAATAAAAGAAAACTGCTCTTAGAGCCTGGAAACAAAGCCAGTGACGAGGTGCAGTGGTAGCTCTCTCGTCCATACGACTTGCTTGGTGCCTCTCTGGGTAGTCTGTAAGATAGACCCTCTCAAGTGTCCTTTGTCAGAGCCTCCTTGAAAAGACATGTTGAGTTTTAGGTGAGGTAGAGTGCCTTGTCCCTTGGCAGCATGCTGTAAGAGAAAGGAGAAGCAGGAGGTGAGATGGGCAGGGAAACAGCCGGGGAGGTGCTTGGACAAGCTGGAATGGGCGCTGCACACCCAGTTGGTCACGCACCCATTTTCAGCCTGGCCATGGTTTTGATGGCACTCCATAACGCAAAGCATGCAGTGGTCTGCACCGAGGGATTGGTGTGCAGACATGGACCAAGCAGAAGGCACTTAAGAGTAAGAGCCTGGTGCAATTTCAGTTCTTCTTGAATTTTAGCAATAAGGGCTAAAACATAAATTGTTCCTGTGGTTTATTTTTCACACTTGCTGGGGCTCCAGGGGAGGTCAGCTCTGGATTTCTCTGCAGAGCACACCAGAGTGGTGCTGGTACCAGCTCCACCACGGCGTGTTGTGCCTGGAAACAGCCCCTTGGCCACTGGTCCCCTTTTTATCACACGCTGTCCTTAGGCTAAGCCATGGGGATTTAGAAAATGTACACTTGCTTTTAGACAATATATGCTATTCTGATACTATATAAGGAAGAAATTTTTGATGCTGAGGGTGGTGAGATCTTGGCTTAGATTTCCCAGAGCACATCCCTGGAAACATTTCAGATTAGGTTAGACAGGGCTCTGTGCAACCTGCTCCAGTTAGAGATGTCTCTGCTTATTGCAGAGGGGTTGGACTAGATGAACTTTAAAGGTCTCTTCCTACTCAAACCATTCCATCATGTTACAATGCATGAGGAGTAAGGGGTATCGAAGATATCACTGCGGCACAAGCTGAAGATGCTTGCAGGGGTCCAGCTGGACTTTTGTGAGTTTCATGGCTGAAAAGCATGGAAGCAGGAGACACCCCCTGCTCAATGCCTCTGTCACCCTCTCCCAAAATAAGTGCAACCAGAAAAATTACCAATCAGGAAGGAAGAGGAAAAAAAAAATCTTTGAGGCAGCAGGATTAGCCAGTGTTTTTGCTGTCTGAAGACAACAGAAGGTACAAGGAACCCAAGGAAAACTGCGGTGCTGCCTTACTTGCAGGTGGCTATGGAGGAGGGCTGGCGGGATGGCAGCCAGGCTGTGTGCTCTGCATATCACTGGTCCACCAGATCTTGAATTGATATGTTATTGAAGCAATGACTTTGATTTCAAGAGATTCAGTGTGTCCTGAAGTCACCTTACACCACCAAGATGACCTGCATGTGGACAGCTGTAGAGCAAGGTGTCCAGACAGGTATCACTGCTCCTGAACCTGCCTGTAGTACCTGGTGCTTCAACCCTTCATGTGGGCTGGCTGACACCTCCAATTTGCCATTAGCAGTGTCCTACAAGGAACCCAGATGCTCTTTTTTTTCAGGACATAGCAAGAGAGAGGAGTGGATGAAGTCCCTCTCCCCTGGCTGATGTCATATATGGGTTTTGCTCTGAAATCCAGGCATTTTCATGGGTTTTATCATCTACACAGACCTGATGGAAACATTGTCAGCTGCCTAAAGACATCTTGGCCTTAAAAGGTGGTGAAGAGCTTTGGGAGATTCTGGTGTGGGTGTGCTTATGAGTGGGATAATAGGGAAATAGCTGGCAGCAAGGCAATGCTGTTGTTGATGGAGCTGTCTTCTGCTAGAGTGCAGAACACTCTGCATTTTGTTAATCTCCGCATTTTATAATCTGCATTCAAAATTCAGTCTTCCCTCCTGCACTCAGCAAAGATTTAATGACACTGAACAGCAGTGAGGTATTCCAGTACTGAAACTTCATTAATTTTACAAAATATGCTACAGAACATTTCCCAGTTCATTACTAAGTATTACCATAAATAATTGAATCCAAACTAAGTGCAGTTATGATGGTTTATCCTTGCCTTTGTGCAGTGTTTGTTCATTTAGTTTCTGATTTGGAAAACTCCCCCATTTGTAGAGGATCACTTCATCATTATCAGGAATTAGTGAGGTTATGTGTCCAGATGAAGTGACTGTACACAGATTTGTGCATCTGGACACAGCATAACTCAGAGCGTGCTGTTTTTTAGTCCAAGGGAGGGTGGGATGAGAGGAGAAAAGTTGTTAAATGATGCTAACCAAAGAGAACCTAATCCGTGCCTTACAAATGAGAGGAAGGACATAGATGAATCCAGCTCAGTGTTGTCACCAAAACACCTAAATGCCTGGAGACGAGTGTAAGCAAAACCCTGAAGACAGCTTTGGTATGGAAAGAACTGTAAGCAGAAGACAGGGCAGAACAAACGAGTGAGGTGCACTGAGGAATTAAGAAAGGTTTCTAAGTGCTTGTAAACCCTGCTGCACCTTGATATGGGTGAGCTCGTTCCTTTGGAGAAAGTCACTGTGAAATGCAGGTATTTAGTGGGTGCCTGGGAAAGAGTAAGTGTGAGAATAAGGCTGTCAGGTGAGGGAGACAGGGGACTGCAGAAGTCATTTGTGATATGATGGCAAAAAGCAATAAAATTGTGTGCTGCAGTTGCTTGTGGGAAGTGGAAGTCACATATTAAGCAGGAACTGAGAACCGTTCCCCGTGCCTCTGCTAGCAATTCAGGACATTTTGGGCTTAAACCCAGAAAGAGCTAGGAAAATTGGATGGAAGTCAGCAAGCACAAAATCATTAAGAATGAGGAGACCATGAGCTAAGTAACATTTTAAACTCTCTCTGTAACAGGCTGATTTGTGAATTAAGGAGTGTCTGCTCACAGGATGCTAGAATTTGAGGGGTATAAAGGAAGAAATGTCATTTAATGGCACTCTAACTAAGACAGATAGGCTGGGGGAAAAAAACCCACCCTACAGCAGGTCCCTTGTTAGATGGAGAAGGACAGAGAGAAAGACAACCTTGTTCGTTTTTCAGAAGCTGTCTGGATGACAAATGCGAAAAAACCTGTGGGATTGGGTGATTTTACCCCAGCTAACCCAGTGCTGACGCATGTTGCAAGCTAAAGAAATAACCAAGGTCAGATACGAAATAAAAATCCTAATCTGGATAGCAAGATGGGACTGTCTGCATGATAGGAGGTTGGCACGATCCTCTCCTTCAGGGGCTCTACAGCTGAGCCACATCCCAACAGAAAATAATCCTTTTACTTTCTAGCCAGTTGCTGATTTTGCTCCTCAGAATGCTTCTTTAATTGCAAATAAGCTGAATGCAGTTGTGAGGCTGAAATGGGCAATTATATGATCCGGAGACTTCCCAATTATACCTAAAACTGTGTTGATGAATCCACTCAATAAGATGTGTCTTCCCTTTATCACTGCTTTGCCTATGTCCCACTGATTGCTGGGCACGCAACTCACCCTGCCTCCTCACGCCCAGCTCCTGAAGCCCAAGGGTGACTTTGAAGATTGCTTGCAAATTAGCGCAAAGGACATTGGAAAAAGCAGTACAGGCAGGAAGATGATGAGAACCAGGTTACCTCTTCTCTCAACATGAGTGACACCCTAAGACACACCGGGGCTGCAGTTCTACAGCTCTGCGTAGATGTCACAAGTACTGCAGAGCGTGCACTTGGGCAGCAAATACCAGGGGCTAGCAGGAGCAGGAGGTGATGGCCCTGCTGATGCACCAGCCTAACAACAGAGTGAGAACAGCTTTGGGATCTGGGCTGCCAGAAGCTCATGTATCTCTAGTCAGGGGAGATGGGCTCCTTCCTTGAGAGACTACACCGTTTCTCGGTGCACGAAGCACTCGCTGCAGTACTGTTCTATATCCAAGTTCATTGCTATAATCTACTCTAATAATTATCTGGAAGTCTCTGCATAATCTGTCTGGTTTTAGAATACTTTTTTTTCCAGGAAGCTGCGATAAGCCCATGAAATTCAATATTTCTGCTGTGACAAAGGCATGAAACGCATGAGCTTTGATCATGAATTGCATGGGCTCTCTGCTTACACCACGGCACTCCAGCCAGATGTTACAGAGCTCGTTTTAGCAACACAAAACTCCATCCTGACTACCACGGGAGTGTTCCACCCATTTCTAGATTGCCTTGAGTCTTCTGCACAGAGTGGGGACAGCGGGATTTGCAGGGGGAATCAAGTGTTTTCCCATATGATTCCCTCAGTAGTGATGCTTAGTTCTAGGGGGGTCATTTCTGTGCAAGCTGCCTCTGTTCGACACCTCTGAAAATTTGGATCCATGAGCCATAACCCTCCAAGCAGCTTTAGCATTTTGTCCACAGCATCTAAAGTGACGTTCATCAAATCCCAAACAGGTTCCCTCTTTTGTGTTGTGTGCAGAGACTTCAGGAAGGACCATGCAAAGGATGATGGCAGAGCCCAGATCAACCCCTGTATCTGAGCCCTCTCAGGCAGGCAGAGCAGTGATATTCTAATGGCTCAGCAAGTTATTTATTTTCCTGAAAGAAATAAATGTCTGTATAGTCTGTGCCCAGCCCAGCAATTGTAAGTGCACTGTTGGCACAGGCAGGAGCTGTGCTCTGAAAAGGCTGGGAGCTTGCTATTACCTCCAGTGAAAGCACTATATTCCAGTACTTCAAGCAAATCAAACAATACCCAGAAGCTACCAAGCCTTCTTCTCTCCCTGCTTTCGCAGCAAACCACGTGCCTGGTTTACAGAGCACAACAGCAGTCTCTGAGAGAGTATCGCTGAGCCAAGAGCAGTGGATCAGGCAGAGGTTGGAAATGGCTTTTGTACCTTCCCTTTTCCCCACCTTTGAGACCATCTTGAGGTTTTTATTTATTGGGAAATTCAAAGCAGCACTTGAAGGGACCTTCACGCCGGCACATTCATGTCAGAGCTTGCAGGACATTAGGGGGAATATCTGTGCAGATGTCTGTGGCCTCTTCCTGAAAGGTGCAGAGGACTGGAGCATTGTGTGGCTCATGGATGAGGCTTTGTACACTATCATGGTGAACATCTGAGCATAAGGAAAAACTTCTTTCCTGTGGGGATAACAGAGCCTGGAACAGGCTGTCCAGAGCAGCTGTGGAGTCTCGTCTTGCAGATATTCAAAACCTGCCTGGATATGACATTGTGCACGATGTTCTACGAGAAACTGCTTTAGCAGTGAGGTTGAATGAGACAATCTCCAGAGGTCCTTTCAAACCTGCAGGCCACTTTCAAAACTCCAGGGACTCTGCTTAGGAGACTGTACTTCCCTGGCCTGCTCTAAAAGGAAATGTGTCCAACTCCTCCATTGTTAATGGGATAACAAAAAAACAAAACCCTGTGAAGAATTTTCTGTGAATTTCAAGCTACTTGCTTCCATAACATCATTTCAATGAGCCTACAGAAAAGAGGAAACCTTGGACTTCACTGACCATAACTAGCCTACCAGCTTGCTGTACATTTTAGGGCAGGTTCTCAGCTGTTATACACTGTGACAGTTCAGGTAACAGAAAGTGCATTAGCAATGTGCTGTTTTGTCTACTGGCCTGCAGTGATTTATCCCACACTCTCTGCTGGGATAGTCGTTGTCCCATTCAGTGCTTCCTGGAGGGTTTGATGCACCAGGCGAACGGGGCCCAACACTGTTTTGAAACTCAGGTGAAATATGTGAGAAGTCCTGCAGAGTGGGAAGGAAAGGAAGGGTTACAGGAGTATACACACCAGGAGAAAAAGCGGATCTAATAATATTGCATAAACACATTTACATGCATTGCCCCAAAACCACAACAGAGCACTGGGGGAGCCAGGACCCCAAACCACTGTGGTGGGATTTTGCAGAATGTGAGTTGTTGCAAGCAGGTGTCAATGCAGCAACATCTATCTGTTTTACATCCCTCTTCCCTGATCTTGTTTTTCAGGACCTCCCTCCTCAGGGGGCAGCAAACGGCTGTGGAAAACAAGCAGCCCTCAAAGCCTTTGCATCAGCAGTCTCGAATCAAACCTGTTTTACCACTCCAAGTGCAGCTCCCTTCGCAGTAATGTGTCAGTCCATTGTAATGTATAGTAACAAGGTAAGGAACATCCACACCAGCGACGTGCTCGCTATCAGCTCTCACTGAAGAGAGTTTAACAAGGACGCTGTGGGACTGTGCTGTCTGAAAATTGATGAGCTTTCCTGATTTTGGGGGGGTTGGCTTAATTAGGTAACATCAGGCAACCTATAGAGTCGTGATAGTTACCTGACCAAGAACATGATTTTCTCCAAAACACCCAAGGTAGGGCAGTGGGGTTTTTATTGTTGCTGTTGTTTTTTTATTCATACTTATTTTTTTATTAGCTAACATATGTGGAATGAAGGTTCACAAAATGCTGCCCTCAGCAATAGCAACTACCCCAATTAAAGGGATTATGAGACTCCCCTTTTCTGCTTATTTCTGGACTATAACAAAATTGCAGAATTCACTTTTGCTTATGCAGAGTCAAAGTCCAGTCACCGTGCTGGAGACGTTACTGAGGATACCGTGAGCAGGTTGGAAATTCAAATCTGATTAAGGATCTGACCTTCCCACTGATGCTGTCTTTTTATTATGGTCAGGTATAACTGTGCTTCCACATCTCTGCTCTCCTTTGGTTTTCTTCCACTGCAATATTTGTTCCTAAATTAACAATTTCTGTTTTCTCAAAGTTAACCTCAAAATTAGCTTTGTTCATTGCTAAAGTACTGTATGAGTTTTGTGACATATAGCTGGTAAACCTGTGAAACACAAGTTATCTAGCCAGCCGAGTGAATACTGTAGTTAAAAGTATCATCAAGTAAATGGTAGCAGCTGTGAATTCAGAGCATACATTCCCCACTGTGAATAGTTCATCCAGTTCATATTCCAGATGGAGAAACTCTGGAAACCACTCATCTCCTCCTTTGCATAGTGGCAAGTTCTCTATAAGGTATAGGAAATGTTTTTTGCTATAGCCAATTTCTCTTCTAGATACATTTTCTTAGTAGCAGGTTTAAACAGGAGCGGCTTTGGCCCCGCAGGCTAGTTCCCTAAGAGTGGCCTGAGCTGGGCATGGCCAAGGATGGTCTGCTTCTGCAGCTTTTACCCATTCACAGCACTGGTCTGTAGGATTTGCTTTGCTGCTCTGCTGTTAGCAGAAGCACACATGCAAGCACACATTGCACGTGTTTGACTCTCTGCCGCAAAAGTGATTTTTCTCCCACTGCCAGGCAGTTTTAAAAAAAAAAAATATTTGTTTTATATTTTGTTTGTGACATTTCCTTTATCCTTCTTCTCCTCCTCCTGGCAACCTCCCTGGACTCCTGCTATTATTGCACGCTCTTCCATGCCCCCCTTCTCTCAGCAGTATCATGAGAGGGGTTTCTTACTGACTGTCCAACCCATTGTTTCAAATGGACATCAGCGAAAGTCCCCTCCCAGACAAGGCTGGGGGACCACGCGTACAAGGGGCTTTCACCAGGACCATCTCCAGTTCCTGAAGTTTCCCCCGCTGCAAGAGCCTCATTGCTCTGATCACACAAATCTGCCCCATTTCTGGGGATGCTTGTGCTCTCGGCTCAACACTCTTGAAAACATCATCCCCAGACTATGAGATCTGCAAGCTGATGGAGCCAGGAGAAGACTCCCTTGGGGACAACATTGACACTCAAAATCCCCAAACTACCCAGAAACCAACAGACCCAAGGGAAAGATGGGATACAACTGCAAAACCTCTGAGCGCTTACCTGCTGCCCAGGAGGAGAGGCGTTCATGGGAGGCTGTACCTGTAGTGCCATGGGGGGGGACAGGAGGGGCTGCTGGGGGACCTGCTGCATGCTGAGGGGCTGGCTGAGGAGGGAGCTCTGCGGGTGGTGCAAGGAGAGCTGCTGGTGGAGTGGGGGGCTAATCTGGAAGGAGGGTGGCGGGGAGGCACTGATGCTGGGCAGCATGGGTTTGGAGGTGAGGGGCCGGGAGAGGCTGGGGTGGGGATGGCCACGGTAGTTCTGCAGATCCGATGGGGACAGGAATGAACCCAGGCCAGGGTAGGGCGAGGAAGCCTGTGGCGGCATTGGGTACATGGGCTGCTTGTGGGGGATCATTTTGGAAGGTGGATTGCTCTGGGCACTTTTCGTCTCTCCCTGGTCAGCAGAGCTCTGTGGGAAAACAGAATAGAGGGTGATGAGGAAGGAAGGGAGCAAACATCATTATGCACCTGTCCGTACAACCAAGCTACCCAGACTCCCCACAGCTCCTGCTCCTCTCCCACCAGCCAGCACATGCATTTTCAGTCCTGTGGCTCACAGGGTGACCACAGGCTGGGCGCAGGATCCATATCTGGGAAATTAAAGTTCAATAACTCAGCTGTGCCTTTGGCAGAGCCTGGAGCACCAGAGAGGCACTGACCAGCGTTGAGGTAAACCAGTCACCTGCCACTCACTCCTTAGGTCCATGTAAGTGGCTGACAAAATCACTTTTACTTCCATTAGAGAATGGATGGGACTGTAAAAACACAGCTTTCCTAATCTCGTGCGTTCCCGCAGCCCTGGTGGGGTCTATAATGCACAGGACAATGGTGGCTTCATTTCTGCAGGAAAAAGAGAACAATGGGACATTTTCTAGCTCAGACAATGAGGCTTTTGTCCTGTGATGGGTTCTGTAATGATACTACAGATCCTTTCTCAGTCAGCAGCCAGGCTCATATTGTGCTGTTTTACTCAAATTTGTTCTTGTGCAAAGGACTGGTCACTGGAGAAACCAGAAAAAAATGAAAACATCCTGGAGTGAGGTGACTCCAGGCCTTCCATGCTGCCTGCCCCACATTGCTGCAAGGCCCTTCAAGGTTTCCAGAGGGACCAAGAAGAGCGCTTAAAGCCCCACAGAGTCCTTTCCATTCCCTTGTTCGGTCCTTGTTGCTGTTCTGTTTACACGTTAAGACAGTTAATGGTGCTCGTGGCTATGCAGGGGCTTCAAGCCTTTCCAGCCCACCACCACAATCCCATGGATCCTGCAGATAATGGTTGATTTGAGAGATTACATTATTTCCCATGGCAGTTGAATGTGATGACTAACTACTGAGGCTGTGGTAGAGTATGAAGGAGAAACTTTGAAGGGAAAACAGCCTGATATACGTACTCACAACCCAGAGACGGCCAGTGAGCCCAGGACTGGAGCGTCACCTTCCCCTGGGACAAAGCCTGGTAGCACTCACAGTGAGCCTCATCCTCCTGCCCTCACCAGTGCTCCTTCATTTGCTGCACTCGCACCTTGAGAGCCAGGTGAGGAACAGCCACTGGCAGTGGGGACAGGCAGCAGGGACCCCTTCGTCCCCAAGCAGGGACACTCCTTCCCTGCTGTGACACCTGTTGATGAAGACAACTCAAAGTAGGGTCTCATTTCAGGGTGCTCAAGGCAGAAGGCAGCCTGGCGCCCATGCCCAGAGCATTTCTTTTATCTCTGAGGGAATGTGGCTAGCACCGACACCGGTTCTGATAACATGGTTACACATGTGTTTCTTATCAACTTGCTCCTCCTTGGAGAGTCCCGTGAGCTGTAACTAACTCAGCATTGCCAGGTCCAGTGACTGTGCAAGTGCAGCCGTACCTTGGAGACAAGGCTGGCCCGATATGCTGCCAGGGCTTTCAGGTACTCCTTCTTGGCAGCTTCTGTTTTCCTCTTGTATGCCTGAAAGGATCAAGTAGTAGGTAAGAATTAATAAAGTAGAATAATCAAGAAGTTGCCTCTGTTGAGGCCACTCCCACACGCACAAGTGTGGGAAAACTCACTTCTGCTGGACAGGAATTTACCCCAAATCAAGCAAATAAAGCCCCTAGCCTGAACCACGCTTGGATTTTTGAAGGTATCACAGACCAGAGCAGTCAGACATTTAAGCACATCTGATGTAAGAAACATTGCCTGATTTTATAGGGTGAACCCAATGAAATCACTTCCTGACAGGAACGACAGGCTCTTGGAAGAGAAGGGCAAGAGTCAAAATCCCCAAGTGACAGGACTAGCTTAAAAAATGGTGAGACATTCAGAAATCCTGAACTACTCATTCATTTTCTTTGCTTTCCCATAATTAAACCTTTAAAGCTCAAAACTCCAACTCTTCTCTGCAGTCCTGACAACTGGCAAGTGCTTACTCATCATATAAAAGCTGAGATTTTTGCCTAATCTTATGACTTGGAGAGCTTGGGCTTGTAGGGAAACAGCAAGTATCAGGAGAGTTTGTACCCTAAGAGAACAAAAAAAAAAGGGGGGGGGCTTTGTAAGAGTGAATTATTGTTATTATTGTTTATTCTTCCATCTCTTCCCTGTAATGAGACACGCTTCACAACCCTTTCATAGTGCTGGTCCCTTTTCTGCCCAGAGTTTGGACCTCCATGGATGTAAAAAGAGCAGTGTAATCCAGCCTGTCTCAAGTAGCGTGGGTCCCTGTGGGGTTAAATAGATTAAACTGTGCAATCAAGAAGAATATTTTAAAACAATAAAAGTTTTGGCAAAAAGGCAGAAACTCCTGACAAAAATATCCATCAGCTCCTTCCTCCACTGGAAGCTGAAAGCCCTCCTTGAGGGGCGCACTGAAAGTTGCTTTCAATTAGAACAGATTTGCATACATTGGATTCTGCTTTAGAAACGACAGCTTTCAATAATGAAGATGCTGAAATCCACTGGGGATATTCAGCTCCCTTCCCCTGCAGATTTCCACCCCAGCCTCCCTCCTAACACTGACCTCCAAAGTGAAAATAAATTTCCCACAGTTAAACTATTCAGTTATTTGAATTTCAATTTAAAATTAGTACAGATACATTCTATTAAAAATGGTTTGGAAATATTATTTTCATTGCTAAATCAGAGAGATTCTGTTAATGAAACATTTTGAATTGACACACTAGAGGGCTCAGATGGTAATTTTTTGAAATGGAGTGTTCTCCTAAGTTTGTCTTTGGCTTTATGGTAGTCAGGAAGTATTATATTTGCTCCATTCAGAACAAAATTACATTTCAAAATGTCAGCCTCAAGAAGAGTTTGCCTGTGAAAAGCAACTATTTCTCCAAACTGTATCAGTTCCTCTAATAAAAGCTATTACTTTTTCTACACTCCTTGCCTCCCTTATATCCGTAGCCCATCACAGTGATACCGAGTTTACTGTGAAGCAGAAATGTTGGGTGTCCACCGGGATGCTCTTAAACGTGGTACCTGATGCTGTAGAGCAATGAGCTATGAATTCCTGTGTCTCAGGCTGGTATAACAGTAGCCATAGCTGGGTGTTGATCTGCCCTTGTCTGTTTTAGCCAGCACTGTGCCTCACTTGTGTTTGGAAGCACTGCTGGGCAGTAAGACTGGGAAAGGGGCAGCCAAGCAACGCATTCTCCCAAAGGGAGAGGGGGATCGCTCCGAGGAGGAGCCTTCGTGGTGCTCAGGCCAGCACCAGCTCCAGTCCTGGACACAAGCAGGGTTAGAGGGAAGGGTAAGAGAGTGAGCCCAGGTGGTGTTTCCTCTGATGCTCCTTTGATCCTCAGTCCAGCTCTGGAAGGTTTCTGGTGGATTATCTGGTTTGTGACCATAGATTCACAGCATGTTTTGAGTTGGAAGGGTCATTCAGAGACCATCTAGCTCCAACCTCCTGCCATGGGTAAGGACACCTTCCACTAGACCAGGTTGCTCAAAGCCCTGTCCAACCTGATCTCGAACACTTCCAATGATTTGGCATCCACAGCTTCTCCGGGCAACCTATTCCAGGGTCTCAACGTCTTCATTATAAAGAACCATCCCTAAGGGTCTCCTGCCAGGGCTCCTGCAGTCCTGCTCTTCACACAGTGGTGTCCCTGGATCCACCCATGGCTCTGTTGAGGACAGTAAGCAGCAGAACTACAGCCTGATGCTGGGCAAACATCGCACTGACATGAGCAGAGCAGGTCGAACAAAATTTCTCACAGATCCTCTGCGTAAAGGCAGCTCTGGTTCAGTATTTATAACCTTTAAAATTTTAATTTAAACATTGACAAAGCCATGCTATTTTCTAATTAAATCCCATTTTCTCCCAGGGATTTTAATTTCAAAGTAATTTATCAGATTTAAGGATCCTCAAAACATTTTGCACGTTTTTCTTGCTAACCTGCCATGCCCGCTGATTTATTTTCCTTATTTGCTAGCAGGAGGATTCATTAGTCATTAAGTGAGTGGGTGGGTTGAGGGGGGGAGCAGAACGCTTAGTGATTATGAAAACAAAAAATCAGAGCTGTAAGAAGCATATGTTGGGATCGTAATCCTGACACCTCTGTGTCTCAGCTAGTAATTGTACCATAATGAAATGTTCTTGTTTGATAACCAGTTAATTAGAGAAGACAATTATTCCAAATCCTGCTGACGCCCACGAGCGGCTCCGTGTTGCGCAGGCACTGAGTGACAGCCAGAGCCGTTATCGGTAACCACCACATCCCGGCCCGCCTGCTCTGGGAGAAATGCTGCTTCCCAAGTCTGGGGAATGATGGAAAGAATCCAAACTCTCCCTAAATAGCAAGAGACCCACTGATCCCAAGCGAAAAGGTCTCTGCTGCAATCCTTTATGGAGTTTGGGACATTTTGCTCCAAAAAAGAGATGGGCTATCAGGAGAGAAAAGATGAAGAGTGCTGCAAAGGTTTCCAGGACTCAGTTTGTTTAGGAGAGAAGACCAAGAGAAGCCACAGCCTCCAAATGTGAGGCAGCAGAGGAGGCACTGAGTGATCCTCTGCATCCACTGAGGACAGAAAAAGGGGCAATAGGCTTAAATTGTAACAAGAGAAATGTTGGCTAAGCCAGAGGAAAGCGTTCCTAACAGGAGGGATAATTAAGCACAGGAAGAGATTGCCTGGGGAGATGTGTAATCTCCACCACCAGGGTTTAAGAACAGATTAGGCACACATCCATCAAGAATGGCTTAAGTGAAGATGATCCTGACTTCAGGCAGCAGTATAGTCTGGTTGACCTCCTAAGTCTCTCCTTGCCCTCCTTTCTATGATTCCATGACTGGTTTTTTTCCTCCTCAAATGTATAAATTTGGATTTTATTCTGCTTGTAGATGTGGAGGGTTTTTCTTGTAACTATTATACACTTTCCTTCAAGCCATCATAACTTACAGCTTATTCATAAGATGACTTGAAAGTACTTCCTCCCTGCACAGTGGTGTTTGCCACACCATAGCAGTGCTGTCGCATTCGGCCTCCACGCAGCCATTGGAAATGTCTATAGTGAACACGGCCAGCTCATCCTTATTCCTTCCAAGCTCTTCCTCACCTCCTTGCACCCTCTCCTGTATCCCTCCTGCTCCCTTCTTGGGGAAGACTTATTCTGTCCCTCCTCCCATTTAAACCAACTAACCCAAGTTATGTTTACTGTGTAAATTTCAGCACATCTCCTTTGGACTAATACCTATAGTCTGCATTGCTGTGCCCTGAGGTCAACAAGCTCAGACATGGGAGGCACCTGTCTGTCCTGGTTTGAGTGAGAACAGAACAATTCTGTCCAGTGATTTTACTTTTCAGCTCAGTTTTTCTAACTAACCGCACTTTCTGAAGTTAGCAGCATGTTTTCTCAGACAGTGCCTGCTTCTAGCAGTGATAATGCTCAATGTTTAGAGTTAGTACCAAGGATTCGTGTGCGGACCAAGGCCACTGCTAGATCTTATGCACCACGCTGGGGGTGCAGTGAGTAAAAGGCCATACCTGTGGGGAGGAATGGCCAGGAGAGGGGACCTCAGGATGATCAATGAGATATTCCATCCTATGTGTGGCATATCTGGGAAAAAAGCTGAGATGTCTCAGCTTGGCTGCTCTTAGCTCTTGCTCAGATCCTTGCTTACTTCTTCAGTGACTGGCATCCAAGGAGGACTCTACCCGTTCTGCCTTTGATTCTGATCTGTATATTCCCGAATCCAGTACCGGAATCCAGCTCCTGAACTCAGTTCCTGTCTGTTTCTGGACCCAGTCTGGGACTTTCCCAGTGCCTGCTCCACGGCATCAGTGGTGATAGTGATGTACTTGCCATCAGGGTGGGTGTGGCGGTGTGTGTCTTGGGTTCAATACTGTTTTTGTATATATTTGTATGAATTCCATTTTTATTCTTATTTTCATGTTCAATAAAGCTGTTCTAGTTTCCTTTTCTAATCAGTAAGTTTCTATTCGTTATTCTATTTTTCTTCCCCTTTGGGTAGTGTGTGGGGGTGTTAACAGAGAGCATCTATTATAGGTTTAGTGGACTGCCCTGACCCTAAACCATGACACTGTCAATGATGCCCATCACACGGTTGCTGTTTAAGTGGTGCTGCCATTTGCCCAGGCTGTCCTCGCTATTGCAGGGGAGCTGTTGAGCGTCTGACATCCCTGAGGACACCTACATAAAAGGCCCTGGGACCATTTGCATGGTTTCAGGAGAGCACTGGTGAAGATACAGTGTTGTGAAGCAGTCCTTTGTGGAATGAATGGATAACCCCATAATCAAGTAGCAACTACCATTGTTTAAAGCATTCTTGAAAGATTCCTGCTTTCCCCTGCCTTGACTTCGTGGTGCCATTGGGGTGTAAGTCATCTATCACTCCATGTGAGGGCACAAGTGTGTTCCCAAGACAACCCACAGAAGACTCTAAATGCAACAGAGAAGGAGGGTGACAAATCTGTCCCCTAAGCTCCAATGAAAAGCACACAACATTCATCCTCCACACTTCTGGTCTTGCTCTCCAAGAAGAGAAGTCACACTCTTGGAGCTGCTCTTAAGAGCAGGTCTGACCCTCCACATCCCTATCATTACTGTGGTTTCCATAATACCTCTCTTTGAGCCTTGTTTGGGATTGGTGCTTTTGTCAGTATCTCAGGTACCTGGCTTTCCTTGACACTAGAAGATTCTGAAATCTTGCAGGCTGGTTCGACCCTTCCAGCCCCTCACTGCCAGGGCTTTGAGGCAGCAGCAAGAAACTGCAAACAGTGGTGGCTCCTCTGCTGACAGCTCTGGAAGTGGGCAGTTTGATGGCCACACTGCTCATGGGATCCCTTCCCTGTGCTGGCTCTGCCATAGCGCAGCTTTACAGCTGGCCCAAGCTGCCCCTGTTCCACTGCAGATATATGCAGTGTCCTGTCACCTGGTGATGTATCAGATTCAATGAGCAGATGGATCTGAATAGATGAGTGATCTACTATTTTCTGCTGAGAGAGTAATTTTTCTGCTTGGTAATTTATCTCTGAGTGTGAAGTCTTGTTATGCTCTGGGCTGTGCATTTGTATGGGGGAATCACATGCATTTGGCCATAGAGTCATTTAGCATCACTGAACCGGTCCTAGTGAAGCTGGGCTGTCACAAGCAAGAACTCATCTCTGGTATCTTTTCGTTCCCAGTGAGTGCCTAGACTCATCGACTCAACTGAAAATGCCAATTTTGTGACACTTCTGCTCACTTAGGATGGAGTTTCTAGGGTCTAGAGAAACACTAAGCCAATGTTTTGAATTTGTTAATGGATTTCCTAGTGAAAAGAAGCAGATTCCAGAGACACCTGCAACTGCCAGTTTGGCAGTGTTCCCCATGCTTCATCATCACCAGGCTCCAAAACAATGTCCTTTACCCCCAAAATATAGCAGGCAATGGGGAGGGTGCTCAGAGACGGAATGACAGAACATGGTAGAGAAGAGTAAAACCCACCAGTGACTTCTCAATATGCATTGGAGAGTGTCCAGGCTTATCATTCGATGGAAATCCCCAATGGAAGACTGGGCTGCGTGTCAACTGCTCTTGAGCAGAGATGGCCTGTGGCAGGGCTGGTGGCCCCGTGGAAGAAGGGGAGGGGGTTGCAGCCCTGAGGAGTGGCATGAACTGTGCCGGGATCTGTGTTGGGGCAAAACTGCTTCCCAGTGAATTATCAGAGTTTGCTCCAATCCAGTGCTCAAATCCTTCTACTCTCTGTCAAATTGGGCAGCCCTTTTAAACCTCCCCAGGTAGTGCTGCAAATGTTGGACTATATCTACGCATGAAAAGCAGTAATACCAAGGCATGAGATTCCACGCACCTTGAGCGAGGACCTGGAGCCGCTGCTGGATTGCAATGCCAGATACCCCGTTTGATGATAATGGCTGAATTAGCATTTCGCTCTCCACCAAAGTCTAAGCTATCTCTGCACGAACAGCTGCTAAACTATTTGCAAAGTTCAAAGGGCACGTATTAATATTTTTTCCCCTCGAGTCACATTCTTCAGACTCCCATGTAAGCTTCTTAGAAAGGGCCACGCCAGCTGTCGGAGAATGAAGATTACAATGTCCTGCTAATGCAGCGTTTGAGATATTTAAAGATATTGTTATTTGTTACTGTTATGCATGCACAGCCATGCTGGAAGGGGTTAAAATGGGGAAGAAAACTGCGCTTTGCCGAACAGGTGTCCTTGAGCAGTACCCAAGGACACGGAGATTGCTAATCCTGTATTCCACAGCATGATCAAATCACCAGGCAACAGATATAAATAAAAAAAGGCAGGAAATAAGGAAATTTAGATACAAGTGTGTCAGAGGGAAAATGAAGATTCATTGTGAAGAGGCTGAGAAGAGAAGAAGAAGGAAAAAAATGACAAAGGCACAAATGATAAACCAGTAAGAACAAAAGAAAAGGGAGGGGTGGGAAAAAAAGCCTCTCAGTGAAATACATGTCTGTGACAGCAGCAGCCAAATCAAAGATGCTCCTAGATTATATGGTTTCTTGCATAATATTCATTCTGGTTCCCGCTCAGTGTTTGTCTTTCAGCTAGTGCACAGGGAAAAAACATATCTGAAATGGGACGTGAGCAACCTTTATTTTTCTTGTTTCATCAGGAGGAGAAAGCAAATTTGCTTTGTGGGAGCAGCAGCACCTGCTCAATGGCAAATAAATAGCTACAGCTTTGATATTACAGTACATATAATCATTAGCGGCATAAATAGCAGAGGATTAACCCTCCACGTGCCAGCCTAAGCTACCTGGCAAAGCGGTGATGTCTGGTCTCTGCCTGCAGAAATGCACCATATAGCATCTGTGGGGCTAGCACAGCTGGAGCTCTGCCTGCCTGGGGGTGTCACAGGATCACCCTTCCTAACCCCAGGCACTGGCTGTGTTGCACCAGTGCCATGGCTACAAGCCACCGGCACCACACTTTCCCCATCCCTTTCGCACTAGCACGGTGGCTACCTCACGCTCTGTGTAACTTCCCTGAGCACACTGGAGCTGGGAGGGATGGATGGACACTCCTGCAGGCACAGTGGGGCACGTGCCGGGGGCTGTGGATATGTGGCAGGGGATCACAAGTCCAGAATGCCCCGGCTGAGGTTGGGTTAAGAGGCCAGCTTGCTTTGAATCCATTCCCTGGTTGCTCTCTGCCTGGTCTGCCTGCTGTTTTCCCATGAGGCAAGAACCAAAACTCACCCAGGCGTAGGGAATCGCTGTGACCATTGGAAGGTGGAAAACAAGGTTTGTAAGCCTCATCTGAAAGATCTTAAATGACTATGTAATAACTGCATGGTGGGGCTGGGGTTTGCACATCAGCCCTCTGAAGATGTGGTGCCCCAGCCCCACCATGAACATTCTGGGGGCTGTGAGAGATCCAGTCCCAAACCAGACTTTAGAGTCTCAAATTCACCCTCTTTTCTTATGTCAGGAAGAGGTGAAGCCCTCTTTTTCTTGGTTGTAACTGAACAAGAACATTCAAATTTGGCTCCTACTTGCCTACATTGTGATGGCTGTGTTGGCTTTTCCCCAGGTTGTCTTCTGCACTGTTTTCTGCAGTGAGCATGTGAAGATATTCAAAACCACTGTTGTCAATAGAGCTAGGAGAAGCACACTAGGTGAAATATTTTCCTTTTCCACCTCTCCACCCGTCCCCAGAGCATGATGCTCCTGTCCAGCAATGAGCTGAACCACAGTCCAGTGCAGTCCCGTGGCAGTCTGGACTTCCAGGTTCCAGCAGGATTCTGGCCAGAGATTTGTAGCTGTCCTGCTCAGTCACTGTCCCCTCTCGAGATACAATAAGAGAGCACTTGGCATAGTCTGCTTGTCTTCATTGTGAATGCGTGCATCATGGCCTGCAGTCCTTGGGAGAAAGAGCTGCAGGACATCTAAGCACTTATGTTCGCATATTAAAGACATTTTGTTAATGTTTTTTTTTTCTTTTTCCTTTCCATTGCATTGCCTTGTGAATCTAAACAAACCTGACTGGGGATGCTGACAGAAGAAAGCAAACAGGGATTAAATAAACTCTCTTCCAGCCAAACACTTGAAGAGTGAACGTGCCACTTTGCACAAACCAGCAATACCGTCCCAGAGCCAAAGATAAATAACGTCCCTCCAGCCAGAGTCCCAGGCAGGGAGGTAGCTGTTGTGGGAGGAAAGTATACAGCTGGAAACAAAGCCAGGAAGTTAATATTTAAGCATTCAGACAAGGAACAAATGACTTAATTAAATCAATTACAGAGGGAGAAATGGAGCCACTTAGAAAGCGTGTGTAAAAAGATGGCAAGGCTGCTACTATCTCATAAAAGAGAAAGGAGAGTTAGCAGGGAAGATAAATGGACTGGTTTAATCCCTGCTGTCAATTAAGAGCTGAGCACTTGCACTGTGCTTAGTCAGGGTCGCACCAGCCCTTCCATTACATAAACCACATTTGCAGTCAAGCTCAGTGTCTGAACTACACAGGTATCTGTAACCAGATGGAGTAACAGAGAGGCAGACCAAGATGTTGGGAGGGATGAAAGCAGGAGAAAGAGGGGAAATAAAAGCTTTTCCATGCTCCTGAACCTCCCACACCTTTCACCAATAGCCCAAACCCAGCCCTGCAGCTGGCCCTGCAGCTTCCCAGGCAGCAGGGCTGGGGTCAACCCACTGTACGAGGAGGAGATCTTCCTGTCATCTGCAGCATGAGACATTCTTGCATGACTCCCCAGTGATCCACTCAAGGGGAAGGAAAGGGAGAATCATGAAAACGTCAAAGCAACACTGCACAGTATGGAGACTCCAAATGGATCAGCAGAAGGGCTTTCATCCCAAAAGATGCCTTGCTCTTATTCGCAGCTTAGTGTGGGGTGGAAAGCAAGGCTATTTGCTAGCATGACTTCCATTTAAATGACATTTTTTTCCCTTCCTGCTCCTCCCTTCTCAAACATATGCTAACTATGGACACCCAAAGGGAGATGGAGCCAGTCTGAAGTCGGGAGTCAGGAGTTCATCACTCATGGGGGGATTGTCAGTTATAGCATTTTTGAGTTCAGAGTCACTCACACACAGCGTCAAATCTCGTTCTGCCTGATAAAAAGACATCCTTGCTACAGGAAGTGTTGCGTGGGGTTCTTTAGATGGCCAACAAGCCATTACAGGCTTTTGTAACTGACTCGGTATCAACAAAACAGTTAAAGCGGGGCCTAGAAGTCTCCGTGTGAAACAGAAAGAAATTGGTTGACGGCTTTGGGGCAGGAAGGCTTCCTCTGTGAGACTACTTCAAACATCTCCTTCCCAAGGTTTTGTAGCCTTAACGTTAGATTTGAGGCCAGTGATGTAGTGAGCTAATAGTTTTTAGCCGGTTTGCTGTCACTCCTTGGAAAGTAAATAAGCAAATGCAAACCCACCTCCCATTTAAGGCTATAGAAACCCCATTTCAGGGAAAGGCCATTGATGTTTTTGCAAAGTATGATCTTATCAAGAATAACAAGTTGCCATAAAAATTGTCTCTTCCTCATGTAACAACAGAGGTCTTTCTGAAAAAGGGGCAGAGGCATAACAAATTTAGCACATCCCTCTGCAGTCCCACCTAAACCCTCCATCCTCAGGGCGTGCGGGTGGTAGGGACTTCCATGCAGGGCACCCTGTGGAGGCATCCAAGGGCCAGGTCATATCGCCACCGCACTGTTTTGTGGCTGCAAGCATGGCATGCAAACCACCCAAGCGTTGCTTCAAGTGACAGTAGGCATTTCAGCACCGCTCCCGAAAACAGCCTCCATTCCTGCACGTACGTCCCTGGCCACGCTCCTAAAGTGCTCGGGGAGACTCTGATGATCTATACCACAGAAAAACACATTTCAACAGATGACAGAAAAAAAGAGAAAGAGATTAGTAACTAACTCACTTGTTTTTGTTCTTCTCCCAAACTGTCCCACATCGATGCAACAATTTTCGACACATCTCCAAAGGTAGCATTGGGGTTCTGCCCTTTGATGGCTGCTTGCGTGTCTCTGAAAAACAGGGCGTAGGCTGACACGGGCTTCTGGGGCTCATTGGGATCCTTCTTTTTCTTCTTTTTTTGGCTTTTGGGCTTTTTGCCCAGGTCTGTTGATGGTCTTTTCTCTCCAGTAACCTGCAAAACCAAGAGAAGAACCTTAGCAGGCAGCTGGAAGTAGTCTGATATGATTCCCTGCTACAGCTTGTCAGCAAAGGGGATGAGAGAGGGCATGGGTAGTGGAGGGCTCCCGCTGTGGCAAGGAGGGCAGCAGCCCTGGGGTTCTCATTGGCCCCAGGAGCTTCTGGGATCATTACATGAACCGTTGGTGGATGCCCAAGGCCAGTTTGGGTGTGTCCTCACAGCCCAGTTCACAGACTGGGTTCACCCCTTGCTGTTCCAGTGATTCCTACTCCAAAGATGGGGCTTTCCAGATGCTCATCCTAGGTCACTTCCCCTTTCCCCTCTTCCTCTGCAGCATCACAATCTCAATCACTCCTTGATCCTCTTCTGGGACCCCTTGCTTTCCAGCCCGATCCCTTCAGCATTCCATGAATTTTTCCAAACTTGGCTTCCACATGGTTTTTAATTTCCAGCCCAGCAATCCGCCGTTGCAAGCTGCTCTGACTTTCCTTGCTCACGCATGTGCCAAGGGCTCAGCCTCCCCACTCCTTAGGCAGAAGGGCCATGAGCACCTACCAAGCAGCATCAGCTTCACATTGCCCACCCCACCGGGGCCATCTGAAACTTTTTTCATCCTGCTAACAGGTCTGTATTCCTATCTACAAAAACCAGCAAGGCATAGAACTATTTTAATCATATGTATTAAGGCTTTGCATGCACCGCTCACTCTTCACAATCAATTCAGGTGCATTTGGATGAGTGAGTCTGGCTGTGTCCACGCACAGTGCCCTGTGGGTGAGTGAATCAAAGGGAACAGGACACAGGCAATAGCAGTGGGACTGCTCAGCACGAGATGCTGCCATCAGGCTGGGAAGTGAAAAACCAAAGCTGGAAACAGGGGTGCTTCCAGGGAAGGTAGCACAGAAAGGAGATTCTATGGCTGAATGTCCCCTGAGATGCCCTGGACATCATGTTGAACACATGGGACCAGAGAAGCCTCTGAGTGATGGTGTGCACAGGAAAAGACCCCTGGAAAGCACTTGGACATACATCAAAGCTCTCAACGCATTAACTGTGCTTGGTGAAAGCTTGCACTACAGGGAAGCATCATTATCCTTATTTTACAGTGGAGGGAAAACAAAATACACCAGAGGTTAAACACAGCAGAGAAGAATACTGTTTGCTGCCAGTTTGCTGCTGCAGTCTGGATCTTGGCATCCTCAAAGGCAAATAGAGTGCCAGCACCTCTGCCTGAAGCCCCACTGCGCTCAAGCATCAAGTGCTCAGCCACTACCTGACTTTGGCTCTGCTGAGCACATGGGCTAATTATATTACTTAGAAAGTTGCCCAGTCAGTCACTTAGAAGTCTAAAATAAATTTTGAAAAATCAATTGACACAGGTCTAAACACCAAGCCGTTGTGAAAACTGTGCTTCCCAGTTAAGTGCTGGGAGCAAAAGGCCTTGTCTCCTGATGGATTTACTGATTTGATTGTGTGCTTGGATGGAAGCGCTGGGATTTAAGAGGCTTCACTTGAGCTGGCACAGGCCAGGCATGGAGAGGAAAGGGCAGCAGTGCTCCTGTTCTCCACACAGCAGCTCTTGACTGGTCATTAAGTTCAGTATCAGCGCGGTGACATTTGTCAAACAGACAGTGACCATTAGTGAATGAGCAGAGAGACTGAAAAAAAAGTATTTAATTTAAAACTGTCCAATTGGCCTTGAATGGGAGGCCTGGAGGTGAAAGGCCAGCTTATTAGGAGAAAAAAAATGCACGACAGTGCTTCAGCCCATTAGCAAGTGAGATGGTATTTTAACTAACTGTAATCCTCTGATTCACTCAAGTGCTGCAGGAGGACCTGCTCTCCTCACAGTCATTGACCAAGCGAAGGAACAGACGCAATGCAACCACAGCCATAATGAGGTTTTACAGTCGATCCTGCTCAGGCAGCACCAAAAAGCAAATTATACTTATGGAAGACAGATGCTGCCTGCAAGGCTGCCTGAAGCTGTCAGGTCCCAGGACAGAGCAGAGCAGATCAGGACCCTGCCTGGTTTTCCTGGGGTTTACCTGGTGTGATACAGCATGGGATGAGACAACAGCCCAGCCCTGGATGATAGAAGATGCTTGAACAACCTAAACCCTACTCATTGCTAAAGGCAAGCCCCAGTGAGCCAGGGCCCCAGAGCAACTGTATCCCCAAGGACTGAGCCACAGTCAAAGAGACTGCGAAGGCTCATGCAGTAGGGTAAAGTGCACGGCCACCAGCCACAGACCTGCTCTGGAGAGGCAGAAGAAGGTATGTTTAACACCAGATGTGGACTGGGACAATTCACTGGTGACAGATGTGATCCCATAAATTGGTGGCTTGGTGCCTTCTTAGATGTTGAACCCGTGAAGAGTAGGAACCCCAGGGACACCATGATTCAAACAACTATGGTACACACACACACACACACACACACATGCACCCCTGTCGTCCCCTGCCCAAGCAATAAAGCAGGTAAACACATCAGTAAAGCTGGGACACCTAAAATCATAAGCTCCCTGGTTCAGAGGACCTGATGGACTTGAACTACCTGCTGGCACCAGACCCATTTCTTTCATCTGTGACCTTCTCGGTCACAAGATTAATTTTGACTTGTTAGACATTGCTTTGATGACTTGTTGCAGGAAGGCCATTAATGGCCACAAATAAAATGATCAATGGGTGAACACAGCAGCTGTGTAGATAGAGAAAGCAAACAGAAACCTGCAGGTCAAGCTGTGGTTCTCCTGCTTTCTTTACACTTACGGTCTTCTTCCTTAAATACATCACTCCTGTTCCACCTGTCTTATTGGGTAGTTTACAGGGAAGTAAAGGAGGGGGCATGCCTTTAGGATTAGGAAAAATTCAAATCTTTGCAAGATGTCATGACCTGGACATCTACAAATTCTTCCTACCCCCACAGGCATCACTGACTCAATAAGAAGAGAAGATCCAATCCCAAAGCTGTGTCCTCCCCAGTGACTCCTGCAGCCCCGGCTATCCAGAAGGAAAGGTAGATGATGCTGAAGGAGGCAGAGAGAGAGAACCTGGTGTGTAACTAAGCTGAAACTCATTTTCCACTGATATGAAAGATTTCTTTGTGACATGGGCTCTGGAAGTTGGCAGACCATGGGGTCCTGAGGCACAACTCATCCCTCAGTGTCCCCTAAATGTGGAACTGCAGAGTTTGAGAAACTCCATCTATTTTCAGTCATGTCTATCCCTTCATTTTACATTTTTATTCCACTGGAGTTGTTTTCACATCCACGTGTGCACTCTGCTTTGAAATGTCCCGATCTGAAATGAAAGCTGCCAAAAGATGAAAAACTACAGGATTGAGGTGACCACATTTGCCTTGATTTCCATGGAAAGGAAAGCATTTTGCTCAGTCCTAGCATTTTCCTAGTTTTTCAGCCTCTGCACTGGTAATGCATTCAAATCACTTTTGTGGGACAAGGTTACAACACCAATGCTTCTGGTGTAATCCCTAGATCAGCATCTTCCAGGAGAAAGTCTTCCATGAAAGGCTTTAATCAAAGTTCCCCAGGGAACCCAGTGATTGACCTGCAGGCCACTGAGTGTTGAGGTAGCAACTCTGCAATTGCTGCAATTTGCCCTCAGTAAATAACAGATGGAAGACTCATGGAACACAACATGTACTGTTTGCTTTGCTGGTGCATTTTGAGAAAGATGGGCAGCAACCAAGATGACTCCAAAACCCTCAGAAATCCTTGGCTTTCTTGATATCATGCTCAGCAGCAGTTGTGTTGGCTGTAGAGGCAGACTCTGTGCCACTAAGACATCGCTGACTACCTAAAACACTGCCTGACCCAGCTAAAAGGCAGAAGACTCTCTTTTAATTTCTTCCTTGGCAAGCCATGTCCAGTGAGCTCAGTTAAATTCCACCCTGAGCTACTTTCCTTCTCTGTTTTAGTCTCCTCTACCTGCCACTGGAAATCTAATTTTGCACCCAAGTATCTACAGAACCTTAGCCCTGAACCTGCTTTACTCATCAAAACCCTCATCGGATGGAACTTCATGTAGTTTGATGGACCTGGTAAACCTTGGAGAGAAAAGCCCAACTGTCATTGTCAAACTTGCTGCCTGCACAATCCCAGCATGTGTGCTTGCCTGCCAGGTTTTACCTCATCCTAGGCTGGAAACAATCTCCACAGCCTTGGGAAAGTCTCCCACTGTTACATACAAAGGTAAAAAAAAAAATAAAACCAAAAGTCTGCTACTCCTGTTTAGCGAAATTTATCCCTCCCTAAATAACATCCTCTGCCATTTTCTCCCTGTCTGTTAAACCAGGTGTAACTGCACGTACCTTATAGTGTGACTCTGTCTCCTCTTCCTGAGTAGAACTGGAGGGAGATGGTGTAGCAGACTTACTTCCAGGGGGTGATGGGGAACCGTGGGTAACACTGCTCCGCATCCCCATCTGAGAAATCAGCTGTGACTGGCTGAGAGCGCTGATGGGGCCAGCTAACATGCCGGGGCGATTGATCAGGGGCACTTGACGGTTGGACTCATAGGATGTGGCATCCGAGTGGACCATCTCCTGGATCTGAGTTAGGAGAATATCACTTTGTAATTAAAAAATGTATTTATTTATTTATTATACTGTCAAATCACTTTAAGATGAGCTCTTATTGACTGATTTAAAAATATTCTACAAAGTTGGTAGAGTCTTCTTTGTGCCACCTTTCAAACAAGCCAAGAGCGAGAACTGAGCACCATGCACCCAGAGCTCTGCTCCTGCCATTGCCCTGCCTCTGCCACTGCCCTGCCCATGGGGACTACAGAGAGGTGCCAAATGGTCTTGGTACGTATCTCTGTGTGTCCAGGAGATGCCTCTGCCTGCCTCAGGGACCAGTGGAGGTTAGCACCTACCAGGGGTCTGAAAGAAAAGTTCAGAAATGAGCAATTTGGGGTCAAATCACCAAGAGGAGGGAGGGAATTGCAATATCCTGGGCATTTTTGGGGCCAAGTCTTGGTGATACACACATGAGGCCACCCCTGAGCTCAGGCACATGTTGTGCCACGAGATTTGGGTCCCCTGGTTGACAGTCCAGCCCTGGGACATTAGCGATGCAGTGTTAGAAGTCATGAATCCCAAACAAGCTCTTTCTGAGCAATACTTGGTTTTGACATTACGTAACTGTATAGGTAAAAAAATATCTGCTTGTCTGAGTTTATGAAGGCACCACAACCAACCCTCCTGCACCCTCTGAATGGATGTCAGGTCGCTGGTGTTACTGGGGTTAAACCAAGAAGTAGTAAGCACAAAAGCAGTCAGTGGAAGCTCCAGGTTCCTGCTCCCACCATGCTGCTCTGCTCAAAGCTGTGACACTATCACAAAGCCAGAGCTTTGTATGCCTCCAAACTCCAGAAGCCCTGAGAACCACACCATGCCCTGAGATGGATCTCAATGCATGGGGGCAAGCTCTGCTAGTGGCCACCACCTCATTACAACTCCTCTTGGAGACGACTCTTCCAATTCTAAATATTGCAACCAGCTCCAATCCAACTCAAAATGAATGTAGCAGACAAGGGCAAAGAAAATGATGGGCTGCTTGTTAAGATTTCTCAGCATGGGAAGGAATCCGAAACAATGTATGGAAGTGCATGCACACAGGTAAAAGATGAGGGAGGAGGCTACATGGTAGAACTTTCCCTCAGAAGAGTTTCATAATACTCATTTATCTGTTCTCAAAACATAAGAGCAAGGTGAAATCTGATGTCACTGAAAGGTAACTAATCACACATGGCTGCAGGGACACACAGACATAGCACAGGCCACAAGTACAAGCACTGCCTCCTGAGGCTGCTGAGCCCAACACTCTTGAAAGATTTGAAAGAAAAATGAAGCATATATATAGGGCTAGTAAGAAACGTTGAGTGCTACGTTAGACAAAATAATAAAATCTTGTGGAGTGCATATCCCCCTGTATCATCGCATAAACCAAAGTTGGTGGATAATAAGTTATCCATGAGCCAGTAATGTGCCCTTATGGCCAACGGTATCCTGGGGTGCATTAAGAAGAATGCGGCCAGCAGGTCGAGGGAGGTTCTCTTCCCCCTCTACTCTGCCCTAATGAGACCACACCTGGAGTACTGTGTCCAGTTCTGGTCTCCCCAGTTCAAGAGGGACAGGGAAATACTAGAGAGAGTTCAATGGAGGCTACGAGGATGATAAAGGGACTGGAACATCTCTCTTACAAGGAAAGGCTGAGAACCCTGGAACTGTTTAGTCTAGAGAAGAGAAGCCTGAGAGGGGATCTTATTAATGTTTACAAATATCTGAAGTGTGGGTGTCAAGTAGAAGGAGCCAGTCTCTTTTCAGTGGTGCCCTGGGATAGGATGGGGGGCAATGGTAACAAACCAGAATGCAAGAAGTTCCACTTCAACATGAGGAAAAACTTCTTTACTGTGAGGTTGATGGAGCCCGGGAACAGGCTGCCCAGAGAGGCTGTAGAATGTTCTTCTCTAGAGACTTACAAAACCCACCTGGATATGTTTCTGCGTGGCCAGCCCTAGGTGATCCTGCTCTAGCAGGGGTGTTGGATGGTCCCTTCCAACCTCTACCATTATCTGATTCTATGATTCTATGATTCAAGTGGTTGGGTCAGGTGGAAGCAGCAAACCCTGTCCTGGCCAAGGAGGAAAGGTGAGATGAAATGGGGAAAAACCAGCCACATCGTAGCTGCATGGAAGTTTTTTGGGCTGCCTGGCTGTCTGCGGAGCCAAGACCTCATTTCTAGTTTGTATCATTTTCCCTGAAAACTCCATTTTCTTCCCAGGACCCATCCCTGCCTGGCCACCTGCCAGTAGCAGGGCTGAGCCCCACCACAGCCCCATGGGCAGAGCCAACCTCCCTCCTTCCCCACAGACACATTGAGACACGGAGGAAGACAGTGGGAGGAAGAGCAAACACTCCATGAAATGTTTTCCAGACTTTTTCCCTTTTATATTGATCTGATTAACGTTAACATGAGTTTAAAGACCCAGGCTTTATTAACAATCTTCATTTCCAATAAGCCCGTTGAGGTGCAATCTCTCATTACCAGGAAGTCTTGCCAACTCCATCAGTAGTCCATACAAAAAGAAACCCAGGGAAAGACCTGCAAGGGCTTGGGAGGCTTCCAAGGAAATAAATCCAAACGCAAACCCAGATTTACTGCTGCAGGTCAGAAATCAAGAGCTTTCCACAACACCCGATGGCACGTTCTGCCTTCTTTCAGATTCTCCATTAGTAGAGGAGCGTGTGGCAAGGGAACAGACTTTCCAAGATCTGCCCTTTTTCTATTTCGATTACAAAGCGCAGGGATTTAACTTGCAGGAAGAAAATAATGTCTTAAATTTCAACAGCACTGAGGGTGACCTGGGGGCCACGCTGAATTGCTGTCCTTCGCTTTGGTGGTTGCAAGGGAACATCGGCTCACAGAGGCAGCAGGGTCAGCTTTGCTCCGCCATGGAGACGAGGAAAACCACTGCTGCTTGGCAAGATTTACGTGCCCTTAAAATCTGCCTTATGGCAGAGGTTTGGCCTCTCCTCACCATGCGCTGCTGCATGGGAAATCCTGGCCAAAAAAACATCGAGGATGTGCCCGAGCAAGATAGGGATGGACAATGGGCTTGGGCAGCACAGGAGGCATCAGAGAGGCAATTTCTGTGTTTACCATTGAGTTTACAAACGTGGTGGGAATGGCCAGGGGTGAGACAGGCAGTGATGGGGAGCCTGCAAGGTGGGGAGACAGGTCAGCGTCCATCTGCTGCACAAGCACTGAACTCCTACCTGAATGCCAGTGAAAAATGCACATTTGTCTTGGATTTTGTCAGTTTAATCCAGACCTTTCATGCTGGAGAGGATCTGCCAGCAGCTAATGAAAAGAATAATTTATTGTCCTTATTTTAAATTTAGACGAAGAAAAAGTTTCAAAGATGAGTGTTTTAGAAATGGGGAAGGCTATGAAATGTGGCTTAAAAAATTTTAAAATTTAAACTAGCTTGTTCACATTTACAGCCATGGTAGTCTCTTGGGTAAACGCTGTATTAAGACTTATTTTTGGAAACTTTTATTATGTGGCCAATAGACCACAACGTCTTCTTTTATCCATTAAATACGCAATCATACATTTTTTTCTTTACACTGCACGTTATTTATGCATCAGAGCAAAATGACTCCAAGAGTGCAATTATGGATATGGGCATGTGCTGCAAACACTTATGAAAATTTGTAGGAAAAACCAGAAACTTGAGCCCTGGCTAAGAGAATCCATGCAGAAACCTCCTGCTCACAGTAAGCCAACCACAGTCCTCTCTTAAAAAGCAGAGACATTGCATTTTTCCTGGGACATCCCACTTCTTGAGGATATCATAGTCCAGAAGCTTCCTTCCAAGCAGCTGCATAGTTCTTTACATCATTAAAACCCGGTGGTTTTAGTATATACCTTTGTTGAATATTGCTGGTTCTGATTCTTCTCTCTCACTCTCCCACATTTCCATCTCTTCTCCCCACAGTCAGAAGATTTTGCACAAGGATTTATACAACTCTTCCCCTTGCATTCAACCCTGCTGAGCGTTGTCTGGAGAGTCAGGATCGGGCCCCACCATTTGCCACTCATTAAATTTCTCTCCACTTCCCTTTTTTTTTTTTTTTTTTTTTTTTAAATAGTAGTTTTGGAAGCAAGATGCCAGGCTGCCACCTCCCCATAGTCCCTGCCCATGGCTTCCAACATCCTCAGGACCAGAGAGCGTGAAAAAGCAATTCTTTTTCTCCAGATGTTAGGTGTCTGGAGTGAAAAAGGTGAGTGGCTTGAGTGCAGCCTGAGTGGCTTCTCTCCTGGACTTCAGGGGAACAATGGCCTTCGCTCAAGCTGGACAAAGGGTTAGTCCTGCTTTCGGCTGCGAGACCCTGCAGACACTGAGCTATTTCAGGGGCCATAACCATGTACCCAAAGGAGATGATATCCCTCCAACGAAAGACTCAAAGAAAGAGAGACTCAGAAGTGGAATTCAGTGATGCTTCCCTGAAACAAATGGTCTAAATTAGGCAAGTAAATGATGAATGAATTTGTGATGACAGCAAACCAAAGTGAAAGAAAGCAACGAACGCAACATTCCCCCTGCCAAAGCGAACAATCTCCCAAGACACACCAGTCCTGTGGTATACAACCGTAGCCATGGGCTCACTGGGGCTGCACCCATGCTTTTCCCCTCCACAAAGCATCCATCATCCCGGCAGAGCCCAAAGGAAGCACACGCATAATTAAATCACTGCCATGCAAATGTGATTAGCTCTGTCACCAGGAGAAGCAGCTCCCAGAGCCAGGTCAGATCCTGTCTCCATCCTGGGCATTCCGTGCCAGCTTACTGCGAGGTGCTGCAAAAAGCTCAGGATGTGTTTGTAGCCTCTGCTGAAAAGATGTTTTGTATCTCAGAGGAAATATGAGTGAAATATGATGTAGTCATAGCTAAAATAATTAAGTGCATCTTACTTAGCAGATTCCCAAAGGCTGTGCTAACTGAAAGACAGCTTCTTTTTTTTCCATAGTATTTTGAGTTTTTTAATGAATATGCGTATCAGGCCTATAAACACTCTAACTAATCCTAAAAAGGAGAGAAAAATAGGCTAGCAAATGACACATTCTCTGCACTCCTTGTTTTTGGGGAGAAGGTTAATCCAGCATGAGTGACAAAACGCCACAAGGACCTGGGTGCTCTACTAGCAAAGATGTAATGTGTCAAGCTGAGCTTCAACTTAACTGTCCCCCCTGAAATTCCTATGTGAAAGGTAGCTTTTTTCCAGAGATAAGATCTACAGCACTAGCCAGCACATCTGGGGCTCTGCTCCTAGGCTCAGGCAGGGACAGTTGCTGTTGTCGAATATCCTCTCCTGCAAAACCCTAACTGAAGCCTTGAGGCAGGACTTATCCCCATAACCATCTTTTGCCTTCACTTTGTATGGGACTTTTCTCCCCCTCCTCTTGCTTTCTTTGGTCTTGGCCAAACCTTGAGGATATCACCAGGTTTTGGTGGCAGAAGTACAAACTCAGAGGCTGTGTGGTGTTCCTCGACACATTCTGTGTTTTGCCCGTGCTGCATACGTGCAGCAGCGATGCTCCAAGCTACTCTGGGCCCTCCAGCTCCCAGTTGGGTGGTGATCCCAGATGGGATCTGTGCCAAAGTACTTGCATATGTTATCTGGAAAGCAAGCAAGAAATTTGCCTGAAGCTTGCCATACAGTGACAGTTGACCCTAGCTGCACTGTGGCCACTCGAGATAAAGTGGAGGCACATAAAGTGGGATGTGCAAATGATGTACCAAGATCAGTGGGAGCAAGCAGGCAGCAGGGACTCAGCCCAGGGGCATCACTCCACACACCGGGTTGACCAGTACACGGAAACCATAAGGCTTCCTACCAGGCTTCCCTGCGGAGACAGACTTGGGGGTACTGGTGGATGAAAAGATGGACATGACCCCAAATATACACTCACAGCCTGCAAAGGAAACTGTATCCTGGGCTAGACACCTAGCAGTGTGGGCAACAGGTCAAGGGAGGGGATTCTGCCCCTCTGCCCTGCTCTGAGGAGACCCCCGCCCTGCAGGGCTGGGTCCATCTCTGGAGCCCTCAACGCAGGAGAGGCACAGACCTGTTGGAGAGGAGCCAGAGGAGGCCACAGAAATGATACGAGGACTGGAACCTCTCTGCTGTGAGGACAGGCTGAGAGAGTTGGGGTTGTTGAACCTGGAGAAGAAATGGCTCCAGGGAGACCTTCTTTTGGCATTCCAGTACTTAAAGGGGCCTGTCAGAAGCCCCATACCTGGAAACATTTGAGGTCAGGTTGGCTGGGACTCTGAGCAACCTACTCTAGTTACAGATGTCCCTGCTCACTGCAGGGGGTTGGATGAAATGAGCTTTAAAGGTCCCTTCCCCCGCAAACTATTCTATGATGTTATGACTGTCATCCTTCCCAGGGCAAGTTCACATAGGTGGGCTGAGAAGAGCTGCTGGAGCCTTCACCAGCTCGGGTCTTCTTCCCTGGGCGAGGGGAGTAGCTATTCCAGGGGCTGCCATAAGGCTCATTGGCAGCACAGCTTACATCTCCTTGCGTTTGTTCCTGAGAACAAGCCATTACAGTCACAATCAACCAGGGAGAGAAATTATCTGCTAAACAGCTTTGAAGCAAAGTTTTCCCAGCAGGCTTTTTCTGTACTGAAGTTTAAATGTAAATGCATCACCATAGCTGAAATGCTTAAAGATGATTTACTTAAAAAAGAGAAAGAGCAGGAGAGAGAGGCTGATAAGAAAATATATCCCCAATTACCACCCCTCCTCTTCCCGATTTGTAACTGCTCCTAATAAACTTTCATGGTCTATTTAAAATGCTTTAGTGCAGTGACAAATGTCTGCTGGAATTTGAGATGTCTTGTTCAGAGTAATAGCTATCTCACACAGGTGCCCAGCTGCTATTGTAAAATCAGTAAGCATTTAATTGAAACAAATGACTATAATAATAGTACATTATCCCTGCAGGTTCATAGCCATAACAGTTTTAATTATTGAGTTAAGAGTCAAACTAATTTATCCTTTAAAGTAACAGTCACATCTTTCGTTCTACCGATCATCCTATTACAAATACGAGGGGAACAGCAGGAAAGAATTTAAAAAGGAAGCAATTTATTTTTGTAGGGGCAGAGGGCATTTTTCACATGGCAGAGCCTTTCTGCATGCAGTGAGGTACCCAGTTGTAGGACAGACCCCTGGACAAGCCTCCCTCCCAGATGCTCCTAGTCCCCAGAGGGACCAAGCACCCCTTTACCAGCTCTTGGGGATCTGCAACCCCCCATCATGCTGCCATGGGGTGGCTTTGCTGGCCTGGCAGCAGCAGCACAGGAGCCAGTGGGAACTGGTGGTGCTGGCTTTGAGGGTTTGAGTACACGGAATTTTTTTGGAATTGGAGCGGCAGCTTTTCTTCATCAAACACAGTGAAAAAACAGTTTTACAGACTCAAGTCTGCAAACATGATCCTAAGGAGCATCTCCGAATTCAGAGCCAGGCAGCAAAGAAGGAGAATCCCTGCTGACAATTTAAAAAGAGTATTTCTGAGACACAGACATGCCCTAGGGCACATTTGAAGGCACAGCTTCCCCAGGCCCTTGATTTCACAAGCGTTATTACTTTTGTCCCAGTGGCTGTGACACAGAAGATCTAAAAGAGGATCGCTGTGAGCCTGCTGGGCACGGCCCAGGAACTGCAGGTAGAGGGGACAGAGCAGGACAGAGAAGTGGGGGTTGCAAGAGGCAGCGGGAGAGGGCAGGTGCTGCCTGATGCCCAAATCCTCCTTGCTAGGAGTGCTACAGAAGGTGCCCATGAGGATGGATTTACCATCTGAATTGCCCAGTGGGAGATTCCTATCTGCAGCTTGCATGGTCAGCTTGTGTCGCCAGCTCCCAGAGCTCCACATCCCGTCGCTTGCCAGACCAAGGGCTCTCACAAGACTGTCCTTCATCAAAGCACGTGAAGATCATTATCAAACCCATCCCACTTTGGCCAAAGCCACAGAGCAATCCTCTGTACTCTCTCCAAGTTTCCCACCCTGCTCATTGCCATGGATGCCAGCACCCACAGCTGTTCCCTGCACCTCGCATCCCTTTTCCAGAGCCACCATATCTAAAGAGATGCAGATGGGACAATATTGGTTCTACACGTACATATTCATTATTGCTGAGCAGTTTACCAGGCCACACTACAGGCTCTGAATCTCTATCTTCTGCCACTTGCCTACTCATTGCATCATCTACAAACTTCACTGGCAATTACTTAACGCTTTATTTGGCAAAAATATGACAGAGTGACAAGCTGATCCACCAAACTTGTGTCACACTGTTTTTGTATTGCTCAACTTTCTCAATATACCTTGTGCTTCCAAGTCAAATGTCTTGCAGATGTCTATTATGTTAAGTTACCTTTACCACCCAAACCTGTAATCTTATCAAAAAAGATATCAAGTTAGTTTGACAAGATTTGTTTTCCATCAGCCCATGCTGATTGGCATTAATTATATTACTTTCCCTTAATTCTTTATTAATTGAGGCCTGGATCTGCCACTCCATTATTTTGCTGAGGATTGATGACAGACTGACAGGTCTGTAATTACGTGGGCTGTTCTGTTTCCCTTTTTAAATATTTGCACATTAGCTCATTTCTAGTCCTCCTGAGCTTCCCCATTACTCCAAGAATTACTAAATACCAGCATTAGCAGCACCGAGAGCTCCTCAGTCAGTTATTTCAAGCCCTGTGCAGACAAGCTACCTCAGCATCATGACTTACAGAGGATTTGAGCAGACATAGAGGAGAAAAGAAAGTTTTACGGTCTGCTTCAAATGCTACATAATTTGAAATCCTGATGGTTCTAATTAATATTGGCAGTTTCAAATGCAATGTTTTCAAACATGAAGCTTCACTGTAAAGTCATACAGCTAACCCCAGACAAGGCCCTCAGGGCTTCTCCCAGTTCAGTTGTGTCTCACTTGTGGGTTTGGGGTATTTTTTGTGGATCTGCTTCTGTTCATGTATTTTTCAACCTTGATCACATCTGCATATTTTGCCACCCTGCAAAGGGAAGCTCCCTGCAGCTTGCAGCCCCTGGGTGCCTGGCAGACAGTGGAAGGTAGGACCGAGGGTTGGTTTTGGAAAGTACCTGTCTGACAAGCAGAATTCAGCACTCTGACAGGCTATGATCTTGTGTTATGATCTCCTGCTATTATGAGGGAAAGAATCCTCCAAATACAATTAACTCTTAATCATAAAGCTAAAGCACTTTAACTTCTGGGTGAGAAGGGGAGCACAAAACAGGATAGAGACTGTACTTGGCAAACGGGAAATGCTTCTCATTAATATTCTCATTGCTCCTGGTGCTGGAAGGGCATGGCCAAAAGGAACACACCAACATGGTACAGAACTGAATACTGTTGTTTTCCTATGATACAACCCCGCCCCATGATCATCTGCCAATAAGAGCATTATTGTGGACTTGTACAGCAGAGATGTCCAAGACGGTCCCCAGTCTAGTAACTCCCAGCCCCAGGGAGTGCCAATTAGGTAGGAGTCCTGCTTCAACCTGTGCTTCCCTCTCTCTTGGGCTAGTGGAGTTATTATACAGATTGTAAAATGTTAGTTTTAAAGCATCTCAAGATGTTAAAAGATCAAGCCAGCTGGACCTCCAGACCTGTCCTCCACCTCAGCACTATTGTAGACCTGCCACCCTAGCTGGGATGTTTCTTCTTAAGGAGAAGACCAAAGTATTGTAAGGTCTTGGCCCATCAAATTCCACCAGCTGTGTGATGATGGAGAAACAACACAGTTGAGAGAGGGACCTGGACTGCACATGGGACATTTCCTGTATCTACCCTGCAGCTCCACCTTGCCTGTTGTAATGGATGCACTCAACCCATTTAACAAAATCAGTAATTTGGTACAGACTCCAATGGAGGTGAAGGCCTGGACTGCAGCCAGTCTAAGAGCACCTCTAGGAAACCCACACAGGAACAGAGTGACCCAGTGAGCATTGATGCATATGAGCTTGGAACACTGATGATGTGATTAACACATGACTAGCAGGTGGTTTTTCTAAGACCCGTTCATCAAGGATCAAAGAAAGTTGTGGCGACAAGCAGCCTCGTGCATACCTTTCCCATTGTGTACAATTTGACTAGGAGCCAACCACTTTATCCCATAAATATGGCAACCTAAGTGAGCCTTCTTTGAGCTCTCCCTGTATAGCAGAGCAGCTGCATGGTGTGATCTCTCCGTCAGCCAGGACACCTCGCAAGGTTGCTTCTCGAGGCAGAGAGACCTTTTACTAATGACAGATCTTTGGATGAGCCAAATCCAAGTTCCCCTTGATTTGCAACTGGACTGCATGTCAGGAGACCCTCCCCTTGGCAGGGATGCATCTCAAGGCTTGAGATGCCTTACTTGAGATGAAAAGATCCTTCCTTAGCCAAGGCAGAGAGACCCCTTACCCACAACAAATCCTTGGTAAGTGACTGACAGTATGCTGAATTAACACTAATGAAATCCACAGAGCTAATCCATTAGACGTAAACTGTCTGCATCCAGCTGCACCTAGACTCCTCTCTGAGAAAGACTTTAGAAAGCAAGGGGTCCATTCTGAGCCTCGTGGGAGGCTAAATGGGCTAGTGGAGTTCTAAATGGGAGGTTCTTCTTTCTCTTTGTATTTCTTCCATTAGGCACAAATTGCTGTCCAAGTCTCAGACTACGTTTGGACCTAGCTGCACCTAAGCACCGTCAGGCGTTTAGAAAGCAAGGGGGGCCACTCTGAACCTTGTGACTCAGTGGGAGGGTCTCCCTTACCCTTCTGTGTCCCTGGTCTCTGTGTAAACAATTTCGGCTTGATTCTAACTTGATTTTCTTTTGTATGTCTCTTCCATGTAATAAGTACTAGAGTGAATCTTGCCATTGAACTTCGTTAAGTCACACTGTTACAGATTCATCCTAAAAATCTCTTTTGATAATACCTTTGATAGTTATCCTTTAAGAGACCTACATCACTCACGCACACCACTTGCACTACGAAGACCTCAGGGCTGTCCTGGGCTTTTTTCATGTTCCTGCCCCATCACCAGTGGACAGATGACATGGTTCCTGTAAATGTCACATAGTGTCCCTTTGACCCAAGGGAGGGATAAAGCCTGCTGCTTGCATTGGGGGTGTTTGGAAATAACTCAGTGGGATGGATACTGCAGGAGAACTGCAGAAACAACCAAGACTGGTGGCAGGACTGCTCCTGGGCACGAGGAGTTCTGATTTCTCCCCTCCTGTAAGATACGGTTCCTCCAAGGTGGGTTCCCACCCCTCCCACTCCTTTTGCTGCAGGGCAATGTGCTGAGGTGGGGACCTGTAAGGTAGCAGATTTAAACTATCCACCCCAAAATGATACCTGGCTGCTTGCCAGAGCTGGGCACCACAATGTGACAACGCTACAAAAAATGGCTTAATTCCTCTCCACCGGTATTTTGCCTCTTAATCAGGAGCATCACTGAATCTTGGAAGAAGGCAATGCACGAAGCAAAGCAACCATGGTGACTATTCCCATGGGGAGCAGGGGAAGGTCAGCACGTGTCCCTCTCCAAACTCACTCTCCTAAGATCCGAGGTGAGTAAAATGATCCAGCAGAATGCAAGCAGAGTCCTGAACCATGGATCTGTCTGGATGAGGAATTACTGTCCCCAGTCACTGGGAAGTAGCCAGGCCATGTGTGCTCCATTGGTGTTCCAGCAGCTCTCAGCTGGAGAACACCCTGTAAATAACATATTCAATAAATTCATTTTTTTTTAAAGTACATTATTTTATGGATAAAGAACAAGCTTGATAATACAGTGAACATGTTTGCAAATAATCTATTTCATTAATTTCCAGCATGTTTTCTGAATACATTATTTAGCAATTTTGTAAAAACCATTTGTAGATGAAGGCAATTGCTGCTCATCCAGGCATAACATCATCATGTTCCAAAAGCTGGGGCCAGAATTCCCCTGTAATGGACAGTGAGAGGGAATGAAATAGCACCAGACCCTGAGACCTGCACCAACCCACCAGAGGTATAAAACATAATAAAATTGTCACGATCTCTTTACATGTGTTGGCAAGAGGAAGAAAGATAGCATGAATCAGATATACAGGGAAAAAGAAGCCAAGAGGTTGGATGAAAAAAACCTGTAGGTATAGGGACCCTGGGGACCAAGATGGTCATGGGAGTGGGGAAAGGTTTGCACCAGCCCTGGAGCCCACTCAGAATGATCTCCTATCCCAGAGTTCTTTCTCCACACTCAAGATGGATGGAGGAGAGACAAACTGTCTTGAGGAGTATTTTTGTGGCATTATATAGATCTACTGGTGAGGCAAAGCTATCCCCCTGGGAAGCAAGGGGAAATAATCTCTTCAGCATCATACCTGTTTATACATCACATTTTTTTTAATTTCTGGCTTTCTCTTTTTAATTCCAAAGATACTGATGGGGAGACGGATTCAGAAGCCAGTGTTAAAACTTTCTATGAAAATAAGCATCTCTATAGTGGGACTTGCTGCTTGCTTCCCAGGGGTGGGATGAGAGACCTAATTTGCTGTGGTGCTACAAGAGGCTCCTGGCCACACTTCTGAGGTCTCCTCTGAAGGCGGATCAGCTCCTAAGCTGTGCACTCCACGGGACCATTACTTGCCCAGCAAAGCTGTCCCACAGGTCGAAGATAGGATCTGAGACACAAATAGATTCCTAAGAAGCAGAGATCTGCTTTCATGCAAATTACCTTAGGGATAAAAACAAAAGGGAAAGAAGGAAAATACTAGAGACATGAAATTTTTACTTCACATCTCCAGCTCTACAGCAATTTCTTGGAGGAATTTGTTTTTCCTAGTAGGTTTACCAGATCCTTGAGCTTATTGTGTGTTTAACATCCTGCCAGAAACCAAGAATTTCTCAGAAAGTGCAATGGAATTGACATGCGCTTCCATTCCCTACACAAAAAAGGTCAATGCCAAAAAAAAAAAAAGTGGAGAAAAATGAGCAGTGGAGAAAGGCCTTCTACTGTCAGAAACCAGCAATCTGGTAGGAAGCACTAGGGGAAGCTGGAAGGGGACACTCTCTGGTCTGCCTGATTTGTGGGAAGGACAAGATCTCCTTCTTCACATCTAGCCCAGCTGAAGCCATACAAAAGCTGCTGTCCTGTCATTGGGCTCAGGACAGCTGAGGGCTCTTGGTGGATATGAAAAAAAGCTGCTGATGGATTTAGAGGCCAGTAACTTCCTTTCTGTTATCCCACATGCCCAATGGGACAACAGCCCGGAGAGAGCTTCTGTCTGCTCTGTCGTATGTCCTTGCCAAGGCAGGATCACACCGAGCCCTTCCACACCCTGCTTACAAGGGCGAGCACCCTGGGGAACTCCCCAGCCATGTGGCTCACCCTGGCAGAGGGGCAAGAAGCTTCATTTTTGATGGAGAAGATGCTGGGCAATGTGGGGACTGTGTAAATGCTGGTGTTTTTCTCTCAGGGTAGTTGAAGGATGAAAATTCATGTTGTCAAGAGCACCTCCAGCTACTACGTGACTACCCACAACCAGCTCACCTACTGCTGTACACGACACTCCTTCATCCAGCCTCTCACTCGTGGGCTGGACCTGCAGTCACATTTGCCCCATCATCTCCCATGGTATTTATCGGTCCCTCCCTGTGAGTTCTCACAGCTTATCGAAGTCTTTCTGCCAGTTTGGTTCACTTTGGTTTATGATGTCTCTCCTGGCTCTTCTCAGACATTTTAGTTATTGCATTCGCATGAAGTAATAGACTCAAAAGTAATTACAGACCTCCAAGTTTTATTGCACGGAGCATTAATAAAAGAAGAAGGAAAAAAGAAATAATTTTAGAACACAACAGGAAAATGGGAAGACCATAGAGAAAACTCATTCCTGTAGGGTTAAACTCTGTGAATGAATTTTAAAAGCTATTTTTTTGACAGCAAAGTTTAGCAGTCCACTTTTCAAGCACCCTAAGAAAAGTCTGCAGTATTAGAAAGAGTTGGGCTCCCTGGTGTTGATACCACATCTGCAACACACTACTCCCTTTTTGCGCCCCATCTTGGCATCTGTCTGTGGCCAGACATTGCTGGGATTATTGTGATAGTTTGTAGTAAGTTTTTCCTAAGAGTCTCCTGTTACCCAGAACACAAACACCCAGGGAAAAAGGATGGTTCTGTGGCTGAGTATTTGTTGGGAAATTGAGTTCCAAAACTCATCTCTGCCAGATCAACCTGAGCCAGGGAACTGAGTCTCCTGCACACTAGTTCCCTGCCAGCAAAACAGTGATCACAGCATTTACCTGCTCTGCAGAGGGGAACCTCTGAGAGCTGCACGATGTGCGATGACCTTCCTGCATCACACAGACTGTTAACAGAAGGTACAGTCTATTATCTTCTTGTCTTTAATTATAGCAAATGCTGAACACTTTTAAAATAGGTGCAAAAAGCATAAATGACTCTATGTGCACAACTAATTCTAGGAGGGAACAGAGAAGAGAAACTCCAGCATCAACTCCTGCCACAAGAGCCAGATGCTGTAACTTCTGTTCTAACTCCCAACAACGACAAACCCTTCTCATTCCTTAACATAACTGCAGATGTTACTGCAATGCAAAACTCTCCATAAATGCAGAATTACAGCCATGCAACATTAGAACATTAGAAAGTGCTACTTTTAGATTCATGCATCAACATTAACCTGAGTTGCTGCACTGCCTGTTCTGTGCAATACAGTTTATTAGATTAGCAACATTTCTGTCCTCTTGGGCTCCCTCATGATGGATAACAGACACCTTGGAGATTCATTTATTTCCTTCTAACATCAAGACACTCAGTTCCTGGAGGTGAACTATGCCATACTAAATGAGGCTTGGGTCTGCCCAAGACTGGATTGCCACAATAACAAGTGTTCCTACTGCCAGTCTTCATTTAATCCAGGTAACGGCAGGGTTTTGGGCCATCAAAACCACTTCCTTCCCTCCCAAAACATATAACACCCAAGTGGAAAAGCAAGAGTAACGTATAACTCCATTAAAGGTTTGAGTTTTTCCCCTGTGATCACAGGCTGGCACTGGGGAACTTGATCAATTGAGTCTTGAGGTCCAACCAATAAGTGTCAACAACAACATAGCACATTACAGCGATGCTATCCATTTATCAACTCAAATAGCTCCAGTCACCCAAAAGACAGAGGCACTAAACCGGCAATTAAGGTCTATGGGGAAGCCTGAACCCTGCCATGTCTGTTACAGCGGCGGCTCCCAGGACAGCCCTGGGTTTTTGGTACTCCCAAGGGAGACAGAAGAGGTTCCACATTGGCCCCGGTGTCAACATGTTTGATAGACATGGCAGGACTCAAAGGCAAGGGAAAACTTTTCAATTAGGCTTCTTAAAAAAAGTCATCACTGTTTTGGATGGTGTGTGCCACACTCGGCGCCGCATTTGCGTTTCCATCTAATCAGACATCGAGGACACATCTAAGTGAATGTTTACATTCCAGATTAAATCACATATCCAAGAGATCTCATTAACCTGCTGACCTGAAATTAAACAAAACCACCTGGAAAGGAAGCGCTTTCCACACCAAAAGATACCTTCTGAGTTTCCCAGCCAAGCTCTGAGCATGGGTGGCTTCATGTAGGTGTAAGGATCTGTGTTCCCATTTTTTTTCTGTCCAGTGAGTTTCAGTATAAGGATTTGGGTTCCTCAAAAGCTACAGCTATGTCTCTACGTACAAATGGACTTCATAGCTGAAAAGCACGGCAAAGACAGTATGTTAAGGCAGCAGGTGGAGGGGAAAGCACAAACAATATTCAATCCTCTCAAGGGCTTAGCATCTCCTCAACGAGCTCACAACTGAGGTGGACCTCAGATCTCCTGTTGTTGAGGACATTGCTGTCTGCTTTTTATTACCGGTAGCCATAGAAAGTAAAGCTAGGCTGTTAGTGCAGCCCCTGGCCCCTGTGCCTGCCGTGGCATGGGGCCCCTGGGAAGGAATGAGCAGTGGGGACAGTACAGCCCCTCTCGCTGTAAGCAAATGGGCCCATCTCCTCCAGCAAAAGCACTTCATAAATGTGTCAAATAGAGAAAAAACATCTTCATGTTCTGCTCTGAAAAAATGCAACGATCTCAGCTTGAACTTTGGGATTTAGGCTGTTATTTATGTACATCTTTGCTTTATAAACAAAAACTTAAAGCTACTTACAGGAGATGATTGCCAAAAACTTTTATCACTTTCACAGACTTGTTTTCCAGGACTAGACAATATTTCCCAAGTAGCCATAAGCGTATCAAAGAGGTTGTTCCGTAGCAGATAGACAGAGGAGAAGCTACAGCAGGATTCTGGGATCCTGACTTGTAAGAGGAATTTCATCTCACTTGTCTCAGCTTCCCCAGCTGGAAATGCAAAAACCCCAATTCCTCCAGACCTGAGACAGGCAGACACAAATGCTATGTCACAATGGATGAGATTTGAAAAGATCTGGCCATTCCACACCCGCAATTTCCTGTTCCGGAGATACAGAAGACAAAGAAGAGACAAATACATTATCTGGGAAGAAAGGGTTACTTTTAAATCGCAAATTAATGCACTGAATTCTGAATTAACATGTGAGATAATTAAAACCATCTTTCCAATGAATTTATTATAGGATATACAAAGCTAATTATAAATTCTCTGTTGCTTAATCCCTTGCAGTTTGCTAATGCAGCGTTGAAATCTCTTTGGCCACACTTGTTTAAATTATTCATTAGACACAGCAACAGTTGTTAACTGTAATTTAAATTGGCATCTCATGAATATTCAATTAATACAATAAACACTGGAATGTTTTACTGCACACTGCTCGATAGTTTGTGCTCAAGCTTGTGTTGACACATTTTTATTAACTCTTTATAAAGGTGTTACCTATTTATCTCACTGATTAGAATGAGAATAAAAAGTCCCACTCATAAATATTTGTGTCGTTGTCTTATGAGAGACAATGTAATTAGGCAAAGCTACAAAAGTCATAATTAATATTGGGCGGATATCCTTTCCCTCCCCTTTGCTTCCAAACAGGCAGACTGGCACACTTTCAAAGCCTGGTACATCCATCCGCGCTGCAGCTTTGGCACCAAAGTGTTCCAAACTATGCGACCAAATTCTGGGGTGCCCCATGATGCTCCACCTGGCACCTCACATGCCCAGGGACTACCACCAAGATGGCATCCCATCCTGCTGCCTATGCTATGCTCTAATCCTACCATCCACGAGGCAGAAATCCAGAGATAAATCAAGTTGGATATAAATATTTACTCCCTGGTCTGAAGACTTTGGCCCACCAAAATTAGGAAATAAAAGGCAGCTGGAAATAAAATCCCTGTATGTGGTACTCTGCAGTGACTTAGAGTCTTTTAATGGGGCATTTTTAGCAGCAGCACTAAAAAATAATTATCAAGTGGCTACATAAGTCAGTGTGGTTTTCTATTTTAAGAGTGAACTTTTTCACGTAAAAGCAAGATCCCACTCTGACAAGAGACGGTAAAACCAACACTGCGGGACTCAGCATCTGTGTTTTTTCAGCAGCACCACATAAGATTCGTTTAGTTTAGAAATTAAAATATTTTCCCCATTTCACCCCTAGCTGCCATCCTTGCAAACAGGGTTGGTGACCTGAGACTGAAGATATCAGGGGCTCAGTAGCAGAGATTCAGCATCACACAGGGCTGAGAAGCATTCCCAGCAATGTGGTGAGACTCAGGGAAATCCCTCACGCTCAAATGCACCCTCACACGCTGGCTTTCACCTGCACACATCAGAGCGGCTGGGTGAGAAATAGCAGTTTTTTAAGCCACTCCTTTATTTCCAGAAATAATGAGGGTTTTTTTTTTTGGAGCAAACATCTGGCCAGGACATTCTCATGTACATGACGAAGCTCGCCTGCTTGCTTAGGGGATAATATCGCTGTCCCTCTGTTGTATGGGGTAATCTTATTAGCAAGTAGATGAACAAAAAAGACAAAGGCCAAGTAGTTTATCCCAGCAAGAGATTTTGCTGATTGCTGATGTGACCACAAGCTGCTCTGAGGCTCTCGTGTCCTGAGGTGGGTGTAACACCCCAGGGAGAGCTGGGCTGAGGGTCCCACATCAGCTCACAGTTTGTCCCCGGCAAATGCCTTGAGCCCTTGGCCTCTCCTGGGTACCCAGAGAGATTTTCCTTGTCGAGGAGGGGTGGTAAAGCTAATGAACATTCACAAAGTGTTCAAACGTTAATTACAAAGCAGAAGTTTAAGGAAAAATGCAGAAGTTTAATGACACAACATTACTATAAAGTTAGTACTGTGTTGGCACATTTTAGTTGTTTTGGGGTCACTTGAAGGATTTTAGATCCAGTTTCAAGGGAATTAGCTTCCTTACGTGCTTCTGCTATTGCAGTCTATTCAGCTTTTCATAACCCCAAAAGGCATTCACAGGACCTTCAGCAGATACCTACAAGTATTTATGTATGTTTTTACTTTCTTCTACCAATGGACATAGTGGACTGTTACTAGCCCCTCATGGCTTCCCTGACAACACTCACCTTACCAGACTTAACACTCAACATTGAACAGAACCTGGCAAAAGATTTTAGGCATTAAGGTAATTTTGTATCTGCAACTTTTTTAACAATATGCTTCCACCGCAGGACTCAATGTTCGGTGTGACAATTGCTTGTTGATATCTGAATTGGATTCCTCCTGGGGAAGGTTATTCCTTCCTATATTCCCCTGTGCTCACAGCAGGAATCACCATCTCCTCTGTGAACTGTGCATGTCTTTTTTTTTTCCTCTCTCTAGGAGAAAAAGCTGGTTTGGCATCTCTTAATTATGGCTTTGTCGTTGACAGTTCCTCAGTTCACCTTAACCTTTATTTCCACTGACATAAAGCATACGACTGTTACGCTCTTCTGTTGCGAAGTCTCTTGTTCCAGATTAACCGCTTGTGAGTCAGCGGCGGGTTGTGCACCCATTGTACTTCCCCATAAATTAGTAAGCGATACCTTGGCTTGAATGGCAAGGGTCTTTCAAGAATAATCAGTGCATTTTTGTTGGCGTTTCTTCAAGCTATTTCTCATGTACCACAACTGGCATCTTGTTTCAACCTTGCGGTAGAACAGACAATCATGACACTTCGTACTGCTAATGCCTTTCTTTTTTTGATCCATGAATAATTCTCTCTGCCACTGTAGCAGCTCTCCCAGAATACTAAAAGCCACACAGCCTCCTGTAACCATGTCAATTCAGCTCTGACGTGAGCTGAAGAGCTGCAGCGCTCCCTGTGATGTCAATACATGATTCAGACACACTTTCCTTTATGTTCCCAGATACAGGACCCATTCTCCTTCTCTGAGAAGAGGAGAGTTGGCTGAGCTCCTACAAATTCTGCCATAATCCACTCAGCCCTGCAATGTGAATTCAAGTAAACTGGAAATTGCCCCTTTACTCTGTGCAGCTTGATGTGTCTTCTCCCCAAAGCCTTGAGAAACCGCAGCAAGTAGAACCTAGTATCCAGCATCCTAAATGGGATGGATCACTACTGGTGTCCCCTTTCGCTCTTACAGGATTTCCCTGCCCCATGGACCCTGTGAGACTGACGGTTCCCTGGGCTGCCTCCATCCTAGGAACAGAATCTGCAGAGGCAGGATGTATGGTCCATTGAAAGAGTGAAACTTAGCAGATTGTAGATATAGGAGAAAGTGGAAAAGAAACTCCTGATCTATGGAAGAATTTGGCTCTTGCCATTTTAGCAAACACCAGGTTTTGCAGGCGAGTATCAATGCTTCCATTTAAAATTCTCCGTCACCCACATGGGATTGGTGCAAAGTTCAAGACGCACCTTATTTCCTCCACAGCTGCACATGAATGTGCCTGCTCACATTGGCGATGAGATCTGCTAGGATGTTCTGCCACTCTTCTAAGTTCCTTGATTACACTGACTGTTCCAGAGGGCAGAATATATACCATGTATATTCACAGCTCCTGCTTGTATGTTACCTCACCCTGTGAACATACAATTCTATGTGGCTAACCTATCCAGGGCTGAGCTGCAGCACCAGGATGCAGACTAGGCACTTAGCTGCCTCAACCCTTCAGAAACATAAGCTGCAGATAAGAAACATCCCTTGATGCACAACTGCAGTGTCTTGTCCCACCGCTTTGGCTTTGCAGTCAGCGTTTGAAGAAGGATGATGAACCAAGGAGTATTTCTTCCTGTGATACCCTGCTGCGTTCCTTTATTGTGCATTGGGTGAAAAGGTTGCAAACCACAGCTACCCCCTACCCCTCCAGTCCCTTCCCTCCTGCGTCTCTGCCACGGCTCGACGGGCACACCTGAGGAACAAGATTGTTTGCCCACAACAGGATCTCACTTCTAACTTTAGCTGTTCCTTGTCATGTTCATGTCTACTCACGTCTCTTCAGCACACTGGAAAGACAGAATGTGAATTTTGTTTATTTACCTTCACTTTCCACATGCAACTGTTCCTTTTCACTGAATAGCTGAAAAAAACCCAACACCTGTGCAAACCCAGGCACCTAAAATATGGACTATTGCATCTGAGCTGGGTATCTAGTCCTCCTCAAATGCCTACAGAGATATCTGCTTCATCTCAGGGGAAGTATTTCAAACATATCCAATGAATCACACTGCAGAAGAGCCTGTTCACTGTCAAAGAAACCTGGGTGACTAATTCAGGCTTGAATGAGTAACTCCCACCCCAGGTACCACTCTAAAAAAATTGTTTTATCAATGTAGGCACACCCACCTTTGCAATAGTTTTAACTAAATGGCCAGGCTCAATGATAAGTATTTCTTTATACTCCTGACTCAACGTTGACACTACCCTGCACTTGGCAACCTTATTCTTGACTTTGGCCGGTAAACTAATGTTTTCATAAACACATTTTTTTTCTAAGGAATCTGTAAGCTACTATTTCTTAAAGACTTTTCATAACTCCCTTGTTAGACCCTTCAACAAGAATGGCACCATCTGTCCTCAGTGCTTCTGACCCAATCTCCATCAAGGCAGGGGAATTCTCCTTATTTCCTCTGTCGTCATGTTCTTAGTCTTTTTGGCTTTGAAGTCCCCTGAGTGTTTATTTGTACTATGACCTGATGCCCTCAGTTTTTCCCATGATGGGCTACTGAGATGTTGTGGTTATGCAGGCTCAGATCAGTCAGCTCAAAGGAAGTGTCCTTCCTCAATAAAACCAACTCTGCCAATTTCAGAAATACCTCCTGCTCCATCGTGCCCCATATCAGGTGTCTTGGACTGTTGATATCACATACTGTTTCTTTGCTGATCAAAGCACCATCCCGCTGGACCAGCTTCTCATTCACCCCAGACCAGATACCTCCACAGCACTGATCCCAAAGAAAAGGGCTCATGGAGCCAAGCACTACAATCCCATGAATTAGATACATGCTCGAGTCTTGTCTACGTAGCATCACTGTTGGCTACACTAATTTCATACTGAATTCAAAGTGGCTGAGAAGTCCACTCTGCTCGTGTTAAATACCTGTATTTTTTATTCAGTGAAAAATAGAGAAGTGAACTAGGAAAAGGTTTCTTGGAGGAAAGAGAAAGTCCAGCCTCCCTTGAGCTAATACTATTTTCTGTAGCTTTGGCTCTCAACTCCTGACAAGACTGACACATCTTTGTGTAAGGGAGGATCAAGGTCACATGGTCTGGTTGCAATATGTATTGATTTTAATGATCCATGTTTTTTAAATTACTGTAGATTATGTACTACAAAGGAGCCCTCTTTCTACAGCCATAATTGTAGTTACTCATCTAATTCTTGTCCAGCAAACCTTCAATGTAAGCTATAATTGAAGTCCAGCTATTAATATTCACGGTGTACACGGATGGCATCAGAGCCTGCCAAGTGATTGACTGGGTGTTAAAAATGTTACCAGCTGCTTCTTCACATCTATTTATTGTAATCATTATGGCAAACTCCTCCCACACACAAACACTGCAAAAATGTAAATACAATGGAGTATGATTTAAAATTATTGCAAGAATCCCACTCCCAACTCCTCACAGTGACCTCCAGCTGGAGAGCCAGCTATGCTTCCATAGACAGTTGAAAAATGGAGTTTAACATCACCCCGATGAGATGAGAGCAAAAAACCAGGCTGTAGTAACTAAAGCCTTTGACCATTCACGAGCAACAGTAAAAACCAACATGAAATTCACAGGCACTGGCACTTCCAGAGAAGTTTAGCACTTCTCAGTGAATGACTCAAATAAATCAGCATGGCTGAATTGTTGCTGACTGCACCAAATTCATTGTACTGGATAGGACTTTTCTACTTCAGTGAGAAAGTAAAGCAAAAGGGAATGAGGCAAATTGGCACTCACGAGAATTCCAGCTCCAACCAACCATTAGGGATCAGGAAATCCAAATTTTCAAAGAGGCCACAATTTAGTCCTGGATTTTTGAAGCATAAGACCCAAAGAATAAAATAAAAAGGCAAGACTGCCAAAGACACAAGTTTTCCCGTGCAGACCTGAAGTTAGTGCACAACAGCAGCGTGTACAGATGTGCACATGTAAACGATTCCTTGCCTGTGAAAGGATCTTTGAAATGAAGCTCTGTGTGATCCTAGCAGATCCAGGACTTTCCCCCTCAAAATTCTTTGGAAATTCACATCAGGGAAGCCCTGTCCAGTTATATTTCATCCATACTCTGCGACTATGAGAGGCCGGAGAAAAATTACATTTAAAAGTTCCACTGGCTGGACCTTGTACTATTCCATGTGCGAGTTCTTTCCACAACCAGCTTGATGTTACAGATCTTTACTGCAAGACAAAGATCCACTGGGTTAGCAGAGGAAATGTTTACAGACCCACTCTCTTCAGCCACACATGTCCACATCCCGTATATCAGCAGTGGTATTGCTCTTTCACTTGGCATTAATACAAGACCCTCAACAGGGCACAATGCTTGGTGCTGAACTTTGCCTTTCATCCCTTCAGGAATTGGATTTCTGCCTTGTAAAACAGTACGGTAGAACCAGAGATGATGAATTATACAAGAAGGACATTCAAGATAAGCTGTGCCCTGGGTGGGACGGGGATCTCTAACTCACCTTACAAATTCCATGACACAATTGGTACAGGTCCCTACAGCAACTGAGACTCCAGTAGTTCAGTCTTCGCTATTGTGGAAGGATTAAGAAACCTCTTTCTTTCTGTCTTGGCCTCTACTGTTTGATTTAATTTTTAGGGCAAATCTTGATTAGATGTATCTACTGATGATACTGTAGAACATCTACTGGCCACCATGGTGCGGCAGAAGTTCTGTCAGCAACAGGCAGCTTCTAAAGAAGCAATGACTGCCCCAGGAGGACAAAGCAGAACAAGAGGTGCTTGGTGCTTTCAATCAGCTGATGGGACGGAGGCAACAGGAGGACCCATAAGTACAGATCTTTCTGTCCTTCAATCTGCAGTATGGATGCATCAAAATGAAATTGCTTCTTCAGTTATAGCAGCCTGGCATTTAAGATACCACAGCGAGAGCCCAGTAGTCACTTCTGGGGCCATGAAGACAATTCTGTCTCCAGCCCAGGCCATCTCTGAGCTCCACAGTATGGTTCATTTCTGGACATTTCTTATGGACCTCCAGTCCTCACACATCATTCAGAGAGGCCTGATAGTACCTTCTGCTCTCTTGTAGGAAAAATGAACCCAAATGTATGTTATGGGACAGTTGCAAGGATAGGCAGGCTGTGGTACCCACAAATCCTATTATGAAATGTAAGCTTAAAAAGGAATGGGTTTTCCCAAAGAGAGAACTTAGACCTAATACTACCAATCAAACCAGAACCAGCTGGTTGTGGAGACTGAGCAGCGGCCTGCTTCATCATGCTGAGCGAGAAGGCAGGTACTTTCCACTATGCCTATCAAGACATAGAAATCAAAGCAAAAACTCAACTTCAGTTCCTGAGATTAGCTTTGGGTTTTCTGGGGGAGAGCTGGGAGAGGAATATGTTCTAGCTATCACATTTTCACCTCTTTCTCCCTCTTGCCAGAATTCGATGTTCTCAGTTCCACTTAACATGAATATGAAAGTTAACCGGACTCGTTTTGAAAGGAAAGTGATTTTAGTGGAGGTAAGCATGCCACCTCCTCCTTCAGATTAATGCTAACCAGATGGCCAGCTGTCTGTGGACTGCTGCTAAAAAACACAGGCTAAAATAATCAGAGAGTCTCTAGGACAGACACAGAAGCCTGATGTAGAACTGGAAACATGCCACAAAAAAACCCAAGCAGCGAAATGCTTGAAGCTGTATGTAGGATAGTCTCCAGCACTGGGCAGAAACCTTCTATGATAAAGCAGGTAGACTGGCAATGGCTGACGGATATTTTGCACCAAGAACATGAAACCTGTGTTGTGTTAACAACTGGAACTTGGCTCTTCCATACACCATTTCTGCACATGCAAACAAGGCCCACATGAAAAACACATCTTCAAAGAGATGGCTTGCAAAGGCTGGTATACCCCAGCAGGCTGGCATCAGTATGAATGGAATAGAGCAATGGGACAGACCTTCTCTTTGGGTAGGAGAAAGTTATGTTGATGAGATACCTTAAAAACGTTTCAAGTAATACAAAGTTACTAAATGCTATGAGATTTAAATTGGGAATGTGCCCTAATCTCCATCCCTGCCCTGTCAAAATAGAGAAGATCCAGGCTTTGGATGCAGAGGGAAACTAAACACATTTGGCTTGCACTGCTACGTAGCAAAGGCAGTAGAGTCAGTATTGATTCAGTCATTGCTTTTTAACAACAGTCTACAGCAAAATCAGTAGGTGTAAAATGTTACCAGGAGCCCAAAGCAGGCATAGCCTGATTCCACTACACCTTCCCCTGAATAAGACACGATACTGGTGAGATGAGACGTGGTGCTCCCCAGCTTCAGATTAAGTCCAGTTAGAAATTAGTTTTGGACTTACTTACTACATGTAACAACTACCTCCTCTTCTCCACCAACATGTATTTCAACATCTACTACAGCAAATCCTCATGCTTTTGGTATATCCATAAGCATTTAAAAAATATCTTTCCGGTGTTTTCGTTTTCACTCTCACTCTCAGAAGTTCCAGAATTCATCTTGGCCTGTGTGAAAAAAAAGTATCCCCTTTTAATGATCTGAATTTCCAAATCTCAATTCCTGGGAAGTTTCTCTGTTAAGGGACATTCATGATCTAGCTGTTCTTGTTTGTTTGTTCTATGCTCTATTATAATTTCAAATACTTTACTCACCTCCTCCTTAAACACAGCATCTGCTGTTGCAGAGGAGCTCTTCAGGTTCATAATTCCTTTTTCTGTTTGCTGAGCCTCTTGTTTTTTTCCTTTTCCATCTTGCCTGAGACAGGCTGCCCAGCATAGTACACAGTATACAACTCTCCAAACCCACCCTGAAATGTCTCCTGTCCTCTAACATCTCGTCCCTGTGCAGGGTTTTTGGGGGAGCAGTCTGTGTGTTTTCTGGCAGTTAATTCAGAGCATCTCAAGCTTTATGAGTAGTAAAAATTTTTTCCCTCAATGTGTGTGAATTTAACATTTATCAACACCGAACAAATTGCCTTAGCAATCTTGCAGTCCACTTCCCTCCTGTGTTTAAATCTCTCTGAATTCCCTTCCTCTTGTGTTTAAATCTCTCTGAACTCCCTTTCTCCTGCCCCCAATATGTCCAATTTCTTTGTGTCACTCTCAGATTTATTCCCCTGCCTACATTCAGCATTGTTAATGAAAAAGCATAAACAACACAGCACCCAGGGCAACAACAAAACCTTGAGAGATCTTCACAAAGCATGACTTGCATTGGTCATCACTGTTTTTTCTAATGTTAGTCAAACAACCTAATAAAGAATGGGAGAGATTGGCAACAAGTGCTTCTCCTCTACAAAGAATGACTTGGCTCAGGACCACCACTCCCTGACTGACCTCGGTCTTTGTTATTCCCTTTTCTTGGTGCAACACCTCAAATTACCCCAGGTTCATCCACCTCTGCCTCTGTCATCACAAGGAGAAGGCATTTTCTTCCCAGCTTGCCAGGACTGGAGCACCTCTGTAACGAGGAAAGACTGAGAGCCCTGAGGCTGTTTACCCCGGAGAGGAGAAGACTTAGAGGCGATCTTCTCAATGCTCATCAGTATCTAAAGGGTGAATGTCAAAAGGATGGGACTAGACTGTTTTCAGCGGTGTCCAGTGACAGGACAAGGGGCAAAGAGCACAAATTTGAATACAGGAGGTTCCATCTGAGCGGCAGGGAAAAGCTTCTTTCCTGTGAGGTGCCAGAGATGCCCAGAGAGGTTGCGAAGTCTTCTTCTCTGGAGAGATTCTAAACTTGCCTGGACAAAGCGATCCTGGGCACACTGCTCTGGGTGACCCTGCTGGAGCAGGGGGGCTGGATGAGATGATCTCCAGAGATCCCTTCCACCCCCTACCATGCTATGATTCTGTGATGATCTCCTCTTGCTCTGCTACCAATTTCTGCAGACACCAGATGGGAGGGGTGTTGGTCCGTGGAGGGAACTGTGTCCAACGCAGTCTCAAGCAGCATGGGCACAATGCCCATCATGGGTGCGTCCATGTTGGTCACTATGTAATTGTCTTTGGACTCCAGCTCCAAAGCAATAACCAACACAAACACAGCAGGTTTTAGGGAAAATACATCAGTGCCGCTCTGCTGGGAGCCTGCATTGTTAGTGGCTAGAGGGGAAGGGAGCAAATCCTGCTCCCTCTAACAGCACCATGGTGTCCAACAGCTGCCTACTGCAGGTTACAGGACATCTCGATCCATAATGAGAAATGCCCATCGCAAGAGAGATAAGTGAGAAGTACAAGGTTGGCAATTTCTACAGATGTTAAAGAATTACAGCAATACACTTCTCCCTTGCACGGCCGTTTGGACAGACCAAACAATTTCCATGGTGTAAACAGAAGGTTCCTAATGGGATTCTGCAGAGCTGGGAGATAAATCTAACAGCCACACAGAGGATTAAGGAATGCTTTCCAGCCAGCAGAGCCAGAGTGAAATACTCGGACATACAACATTACCAACTGGCTCGCTGCCATGCATCGGACGCAGAAACATTTTTCTCTTTCTGTGACAAGCTGCATCTGTAGCAATCATTGTAATTTCTCTTGACATTGCATCCTACAGCTCTTCACAGAGGCAGGACTCAAGTAGCATTCTTCATTCAAATGGTAACTTTGATTTTTCTGTGCTATGGGGATGTGAAGCATTTCAGCCTATACCACTGAGGCAGAAGTGACAACTGCCAGGAGTTGGCTTTTTTAGAGGATGCTTCCCTGGTCTTCTGGGGGCAGCTGGACCTATCCAGATTCACACCCATGCCAGCAGTAAAATGCAGGTAGGGATTTGGGGTGTTTTTCAAAGAAGAGCAAATCTGACTCAAAATTCATGTTTGTGTTCTTCCTTGCTCTCTACCATCATTCACATTAAAAGCAAATCCCAGTAAGTCATAGAATCATAGAATAAAAGTCCACAGGCAAGAGAAGACTTCTTTGAAAATATGAAGATTACCAGTTATATTTATCAGCTGAGAAAACCTTACCTACCAATTAGAAATCATTTCGCCCTTCACTCCAGGTGATGAGTGGCTGATGTAGCTCTTTGATCTCCTCATTGCATAACAAAGACAGTTACAGCCTATTATTTTTATTGTAAGCACTTTCTGTTATTTGCCTCTAAAAATGATCCCCATTTAAGTAATATAAAAAGACTCACTCAACATGTACACACCTACAGCAATGAATAGCCATCATAACTTCTACAGCTAAAACAAAAGCTGCGGAAATTTCTATCCTTTTGTGCTCTCCTGCCTTGGGCGTGTGCTGGCAGGAGCTGAGCTGTGGGGATGGCACCAACCTTGCCTCTGAAACCAGCCACCGCAGGGCCATTTGGGTGTGAAACTAATGGAAAGGCAACCAAAAGAAAGCCATGTAATGCAGCACGTGTGTTGATTGGAAACAAACCTCAAAGCTGCACAGACCCTCCTTATCAGTGAGGAAAATCCAGGGCAATGAGTAATTGCCGGAGCAGGTTCATGTAAGCTGGGAACATGCAAAGAGGAAGCAAATGACAGCTAAGAGATAAATATGATTGATCTAAGGAATAAGGGCAATTAAAGATGGGATGCAACATTGATCAAAACAGGCAAGACAGATGGAAAAGAGTTGCCAGACATACTAGTTTGCTAGGATAACTGACAGCACAGTTTTTCCTGCATTGGAGGTGCTGCTGGTTAAAACTGGCAAAAAATACTGTATTTACAGCTGCCTGATGCACTTATAAGACTTCCTGCTGCATTACGATGCAGGGTGTAAACACATATGGGAGCATGAGGACTTGGTGGTGTGGCAGAGGTCAGGACACAAAAAGCTTCACTTGTCTTTCGGAGGCTCTTTCGCATGGCACGGTCCCCCAGCCACCATATCTCCTCATTTTTGCCATGGGAACAACAACGGATGGCTAAGAGGGGAGCGTAGCACAGGATGGAAAAGACAGCAAATGAGGTGAATGGAGGGAGCTCCATCTCTTTGGCAAAACAACCTTTCCCTCATGAGACCATTCCTGTCAGTCCAGAGAGGTGGCAATGAAAGCTCAGTTTTGTTTTGTACCCTCCCACTGACAGCAACGACAGGCAGTGAGCAGGAACGAGATGCAGGAGAAGGCGCAGAGACACGTGCCTTGGGGATTACTGCTGCCTGGAAATTACTCTGTTTTCCCATGTGTGACTCAAACAAAAATAATTCCTCAGATAACCTGCACCATTGCATCCTGTGCACAAAATAAGGCATAAAGCCAGTGTTTTTCGGAGGGGGTAAGCAGATTCTGGTTGACCAGGTGCAAGAGCATTGAGCACATTCAGTAAGAGGTGAAGAAAGAAGTAAGATACTGCAGCTCCCACCTGAACTTTCTGCAGCACTGATATCTATGTACAGCCTGGGCTGACGGTGAAGCACTGGGCTTGGTTAGCAGAGAGTCCCTGGAAACACATAAGCATTACTGTTCCCAAAGGGGCTGGGGTCTCTGAGTTCCAAACAGGACTTAAAACCCCTGCGTCGAAGACAAACAAGCTTGTAGCAAAGTCCATCTGACACAATTTATCTCATGCTATAATTAAAGGCAAGATGTTTTGCAATGCCCCAAAAAAGTTTGCATGAGCAAGGGTAATTCCAACGCTTTCTGACCAATATCTGCCTGATTGTTTAATCTTTTTATCTTTTCTAATGCTAACTTTTGACATAATTTCCTGCATTTTTACAAATTGTGATAGGAGGGAAGAAGGTGGCAGAGATGGTTCCACAAATAAACCAGAGCCCGAGCAGCTGGGGAAAGTCCCCATACAGGCATCATCCCTGAGCTCCTGAGGCCAAGGTGACAAATCCTCTGAGAGAATTGGCCATGCTGGGGCACTCCTTCCACAGAGCCACATCCCAGACTCCAAGGAAACTCTCTTCCAAACCTCTAGTTCCTTTTTTCAAAGGCATTCTCATTTTCATGTTTTGCATTTTTTACCTTTCCTAGAAAAATTATTGAAGTGCGATTGCTTGCTGAGAAGGGGAAAAAATGTAATCCTGAAGAAGCACACAATCTAAATCTAAAGGGTTAAAACTAGGCTAAGTAACAGGCACCCATCTGTATGTCTGTATACATTTTAAAGATCAGAATCAATTCTTAAAAAAGATCTATCATATCTTGGAACACATTTACTCCGGTTATTTGATATTTTTCTGAAAACCTCCTTCATGCTACATTCATCTTATATTCTACCATAATTCATAGATTTTATTTTCCACTATATTTTTAATTTGTATCATGTTTTATTTACATTACTGTCTGTTATGAAATTCCAAATTTCAAGACTGACATAAGCATTACACACATGAGCTAGACTTCTTACTATCAACATAGCATAGGAGACAAAAAATGGCAGTAATAAATCTTAGGTTTTATTCTGTTGAGATATTCTGCAGAGTGACATTTCTCAGCAATACAAATTGTACATTAAAAGATAATTTTCAGAACATGATACCGGCTACGGAGTGCAGGACCATTACACAAAGTAGTATCTAAGCCGTACTTTAGCAAATGATGGTTTTACGTTGTACTAGTTTGGCATCAAGATTTCATCAGGTCTTGTGAGCAGACTTTGGAGTGATTAAGTTTACTGTGCACAAAAGCCAGTTATTTGGCAAACTGTCAACACAGTGTAATTGATATTTTAATTAAACTACTAATACATACATGCTGTTCTCAACAAGCCTCCTCATTGGTGCTACATAAACCATATATTTATAGCACTGTTTCTTGTTCCAAAGAAGTTTGCTTAAATGCAAATTTAAACACAATTAGTAATATCTGAAATTGCTGTAAAAGCAAATAAAATCGTTTTGCAAATGCTTCCTGGCAGGTGACGCACCGCACAGAGCAAACAAGAGGGACCATCTCACTTGATATCTGTTGTGGGGATAACATGTGCACAGTCACCCCACCGGTATTTTATGGCTGATAAGGCAACTCTTTAACTAGTGGGGCTGCCCCAGAGGCATCGGCTTATCAGAAAGATAGTAACCAACTCAAGGAGAGGAAAGATTAGGAAAATTAATTTCTATGGAGTCACTAAAAGGTGCTACACAACCGGATCACCATATGGTGCAGAGATGTTGCTTGATTGAAAGCATCAGTGACCTCACTGCAGATGGGACCTGCAATCTTTCTGGCCAAGCAATGAGTAGAGGGAGATAAGGACCCGGTTTGCAACACAAAACCAAGAGATACAGACAAGAGAGACACTTCTACAGCTAGACTTACACACGTGCATGTTGGCTCCCACTGTGAAAGAACCTTTCAGTGTAGTACAACGTGGTGCTGTAGGAAAGAACGTATTTTAATGCTTTCCTACATCCTCTTGTTAGGGGACAGAAACAAAAGGGTGGACACCAGTGTGTAGCAATGGCTGCAGCATGAAGAAGGAGGGACAGGGAAGAAGAAACCCAGAAGAGGGTGTGTGCTTTATAGGCAGCAGATCTCCTGCATGCCTCTGCCTGTTACTTTGTAGGTAAGTTCTCCAGGCTAGGGGTATCTCCTCCCTGTATGTTTTGCACCATGTCAAGCACCTGTGGCTCTAGTCTAGGTATGTATAATATACACGATATTACAATTGTAACAGAATGTAACTGTAATAATAATAACAATAACAACAACAGTTATGTAATAATATAGAACAAAAGTGATGTCTAGGTGGTTATCACGGAAAATAGGGTGAGCCCTCCCAGAGGACACAGTAATCCCAGGAGATTCATCCTTTGAGAGACGCCAGGTGGAATTTATCACACGTAGGCAAGATGCCCCCCGGCAAGAACCTGGCATCAGCTAGTAGAAGCCTGCAAAGCTCAGGAAGACCTTTGCTACCTCCCAGGAAACACCAAGCACTTTGTGTGCATTCAGATCTCAGAGCCCGCCTCCATACAGATATGCCAAAGGGCAGCTAGGCCTGCAAGGTGCTGGCCATCAGCCAGACCCCCAGCCACCCACAATATTTGGAGGCTGCAATCAAGCTTCTTTCCTTGGAGGATCCAGGCTGTTGGGAGGAGACTGCCTGCAGAAGGAAAACCCACTTTACAAAGCAGCAAGAAGGAGACAGATACACAAAGACATGAACAGGAGCAGCGTCCTCCTCCCTAGCTTGTGTACCTACCTGTCTTTTGGAAAATTGCTTCTCGAAAATCCATTGGTCATTTCCCTACGAGTGCAAGATGCTCTCTCAGCAGCAGTGCCAGCTCCCCCATCTCCTCTCCTCTCCTCCTCCCCAGCCCTCCTCCGTGCACAGCAATGGCCAGACACAAGCAGAAGATATGCTGAAGAACTTTATGGTATGAGACTAAAGCAGGATTTTAAACTACTAGAAAAAGCAACTTGGCTTATTGCAAATTAAATTATTTTGTAAAGTGCTGTTGCTCTACCGGGAGCTGACCAGAGCCATAGGGGATGGACTAGTGTGAAAGGGGAGCTGGGGCTGCATCTGCCTCTGGAGAAGATACTCGGAGTGCAGGTTGGGGTGTCACCTTGTTGGGGTTGACCAGAGGCCCAGATAAGCACCCTTGTGCTCAGATGTGCTGCTGAGGAGCAGTTCTCCTGCAGAGAAGTGGTTCTGACAGGTTTTCAGTAAAAAAGGCAAGTTCCCATGGAAGATCCCCACCCTGGCAGGTGAAGGTCACCCTCCTCCAGGCAGGTGACACCTTGCCTTCTTCTTTTCCCTTGTATGGGAAGTAAGTCTTGCATTACTGAACAAAATCCACATGTGCTTTGCTTCTCAGTTATCACAACAGTTCACTTATGTGAAAAGTGTCTCATGGCAGCTTATGCTCTCCTATCTCAGAAATGGGATACCTGTGCGTGAACCCAAGGATCAACCACACAAGTATACTGGTATGAGCTTGGTCCCTCAGGTTCCCTTTTCTCACGCACAACCCAGTCTTTGTCAGCTCTGCTGTTGTCTGAGCACTTTCAGAGTTGGGACCCAAGTGTGAGTCCTATCACCCCAATTCTCTCCCAGCAGTGCTTGGCAGGGACCACTCAGAAGCATTTGCATCGGCCATGTGAAAAGAGGGGCTGCTGCTCTGCAGCAAGCTTGTATTGGTGTTCGAGACGACTGGGAAGCTCAGGCAGGATCTCTCCCACAGAAGACAAGGACTTGTATTCCCACAGGGACCTGCACTTCTGCATCTGAATCTCTGGTGCCAGCCAGTTGTTCTGATAGCAGAGGCAGGAGCAGCAGCAATCCTGGTCTGCCCCAACAGAGAGCTCGGCCATGATGGCTAAAACTTCTGAAAGTAACTAGCCACATGTGCCCCTTCCTCTGAGAAAGTACGTTTTTAAATACATACAAAAACAAGTTACTCTTTGATTGAGAATCTTGTCTCCCAGGTTCCAGCCTGGAATGAAATGTTCTGACCAAGCGATACAGCTCAGAGGGAGGCACGGAAGGAAGGGGGCTTTCAAATGAAAATGCCAACAGACACTTAAAGCCAGAAGCATGTGTGGGTGTTGCTAAATTAAGCTCCCAAGTAGGTGGGGCAAATGCCTTAAATGAGTTTGTGAAGGTAAAATAACGTTCACTAAAAATAGAAAAACAAATGAAAAAATATCCTTTGTGTTCAACTTCACACTCGTACATCATAATGTTCCAGTAAAAGCCCATTTTCCCTTGAGATAATAAAAGAATTGAATTTTTCCTTATCGGTCATCTATTTTTCTAGCTAAAGCTATTACTCCCTCTCTGTGGTTGCTAGGCAACAAGAAATATTAATAGCAGCTTTTATTAGCTTAGCTTTAGCAGTGGAGTACCAGAATGAGAAAATGGAAAACATAAATGTGTTACATAAATCTTTCAACCTTTCAGGGTTTGTGTTAGTCTCTGTTTTCATAATGATTTATTGAAGTGATGGTTCATTTATGAGAAAAAAGAGTGTGAAATAAGAAAACGGAACATTACCCTGAAGGACTGTTTGAAAATAAATAATTATAGGAGGTGAAGAAAAGCTGTTTAAAACCATTTTTCAGAGTTTTATAAAATTTTAAAAGACATATTTCTTTCATTTATTGCCTCTGAGAAAAACAGTAGCAGGGAATTGCAAACAGGGCTCTGTTTAATACAAAGAACCCTTCATGTATGGTTGTATTATTACTATTTTCCACCAAGGGCTCATGTTCAGGACTTTAGTTTTTAAATACTGAACTATTAATAAACAGAAAGCCAAATTAGTCAAGACACAAAGCACACAACACAAAATTGCCAGTACAAACTTATCCAGGACCGAAATACGGGGAACTCTGCAAAGTGTTTGCTGCTGGTGACCTGCTGCCAGCCTGCAGTTTGACGGAGCCAGCTGAGCATCACCTGACCACTGCTCCTGACGGTTTATTTATTAAGGCTCTTCCAATGAGCATGAACTTGCTCTAAAGAGCACTGCTGCAGGTACCTTCCATTGGGATATAGGTTATTTTAAATAACTTGTTTTAACAGGCAGTGATTCAAAAATATTGAAATACTTATGTATTGCAAGTATTTACCAACAATTCCGAAGTTGTGTTGCCTCCTGCGATCATGTATTGCCAATGACTTGGATAAAAGACTGGCACATCTTACTTGGCTTTTGTGTCAACATCTAATTGGTTTGTTTCTTACAGCCTCTACTAGAAAACTTTAAATACTCATCAGCTCTGTACAGCCACGTCCAACTGTGCTGCCTACCATCCAGCATCGTGACCACCTGCCTAGGGCTGTACGCAGGGTTACAAGAAAAAACTGCTGCAATTTCCACTGACTCTGCCTGTAAACAAGAAGCAAGTTTGATGGGGACTCAGCAGTCTTGGGAAGGATGGGAGCTGGGGAACCAAGCAGAGCTGGCCAGGGGGCTGGTCTTGCAACCTGCCTGCAGGACGATCTCACACGAGGTCTTCTGGTGGACACCAGGGAGGATGTTTCTCTTTGAAGCCCTACACCATCCCCACAGCCCAAGCAGGCATAACCCAGCTCTGGGAAGGGTTACTGCTGGGTTGTTTTACTGTTTTCCTCTCTGCTCCATAGCAAAACTCCATAGTATTGGGAAACAGCTCCTCAGGTTGCAAAGTCAACCAACTAACTCTTTAGGAATTTCAGGGTTGCACTCATCCTTGCTACTACAATTCCCCCCCGTTTACCCATTACTCTCTCCTCTCTACATAAAGAGGTTCCACAGGTAACTGGAAATTTGATATTTTTACACCAGGAATGTGCTTTTTGCCACTGAAGATCTGTAATATTTCTCAAATAATGTTTCCCCTCAACAAACTGAATCGAAGAACTTCCAAGCTGTGGCTGCAGCCTTTCCTCACTTGCACCAGCTTGCTGTGAGCAGAAAAGTTATCCCACTTGGCTCAAGGAAACATTAGTATCTTTAGAACAGTCACAAGGATCTTTCATTGTGAGAAACACCAGGAAGATGCAGACACGGTTGCCTGTCTCTCCACTTAACCTCTATGCATCTGCTACAAAGCCAATGTTTGTCCGTAACAGCTGCCACATATCCAAAATGATGCTTCCCCCACGCAAAAAATATGTGGCTCTGCCATAAATTCACCCAGCCACAGTGGAGTAGGAAAGGAGCAGGGTGGCTGCAGCCCCACAGAATGCATCGTGGGAAAAAAGCCTGTTTTTTCAGCATGTCCCAGCATGGCAAACACCCTTTGACCAGACCTGGAGGAGCACGTTTTAGGTTTCCCAGGTGGTGCTGGTGGTCTCTGGGCAGGCGGTTCCAGCTCCCCTGACCCAGGTGCAGCACCCAGGTACTAGCACTGTCCTACCTGATGAGCAGAGATACCCCCAGACCGCTCAGATGCTATCTAATATTTATGGAAATATGTTTGCACTATGCTGGAGATTCTTGTTCTTTGACCTTGATCACCCTTTGTTTCTGTCAAGTATGTTCTGCCAAATCCCTTCTGAAATCTCATTTATTCACCGCAGCTCCTTAACCCAGCAGGCACCGCACCTCACTGGCAATCGCCGCCACTTTACCGCATTTCTCTGCCTCCTCCTCTGCTTTTCCCCATGGTCCTGTGGCCCCCAAACCCCAGCCTCAGTGTGGCCCCAGCCCAGCAGGCCTCTCTGTGGGACCCTGGAGGGCTCAGCAACTGCTTGTCCACACTGTAACACTGCTGAGGTGTTCACAATGGGTAAAGCCATTCTCTTTCCAAGGAAAACAGCTTTTTTCCTCTTTGATTATTTTTTTCTGTTTCTGAATGACAATCACATCTCTCCTATTTTCTTTCCCTCCTGTCATTCTTCCTCTTTCCCTCGTCTTTCCTTCCTCTTTTCCTACAGCAAAAGTAGAAAAAAAAATTCCGCTATATTAATTTTCTGTTTCTTGTCACAACACAAAAAATGTCTTCCCAAAATGAGCCAGCCCTGCCACCTCCTCAGCCTCCCTGCACTTCGCCTCCATTGGTCCTCCTGACTTCCTCTTGTCCATTCATCCTTGCTTGTCTCCTCTCTAGCTCCGTGTGTCTTACCTTCAGTATTTGAACACACCCCTAACTTCTGAAAAAATAAATAAAATGAAATAAAGGGCCAGAAATAGCAGTGAAGAAGCATGTTATTGAAATGCAGACCTTGTCCACGGGGCTGAGCAAAATGTGCGGAGGCTGGTGGTGCGGAGGGTGCTCTGGATGACGATGCTGATGCGATAAGGAGGTGATGGTGGCTTTGAGTTTTCCACATCAGGGTACAGCTGCTTTGCTTGAACGAGAGACTCCAGCTCCTGACACTCCATGGATGGGCTGGATCTCGAGCAGGGTCTGGCATGCAACAAATCCACCTTCTCCATGGCAATTTCTGTACTGATTTAAACTCACTCTGACTTGGTATCCATCTACATAACAGAAGCAGCAGCTTCCTTCCTTGCAGAGGTACTAGGAGGCTTAATTCAACCTCAGGATAATGTTGGGACATGCCAGGACAAGAGACACACCAAAAGGTACAGCAACCTCCACCTGTATTTTTGTTATTCACTTCTAAACTGTAGAGGAAAATACCACTCCCCAGTGCTCTCAGTGAGTCCTAGTTCACATCTTATTAGCAGGTCAAGATTTTTTTCATGAGGATGCCTTAAAAAAATCCCAAGGCTCAAGCTACTATTTTAGAGGAAAAGTCTGCCCAATGTCTACACATTTTACCTTGAATTGCTTGTCATATGCCACTGTATTCAGACCAAAAGACATAGCAGGAAATAGCTGTGTATGCAAAAATCACTAGGAACTGCAGCAAAGAGCAGCAGCAAGGAGAGAGGCTCCAGGCTCCAGCATTTGCATGAGCAACGTCGGTCCTGGAACAAAGACAAAACCTCCGCACGCCTCCTCTGCAGCGCTCAGGCAAGGCTTGCTCCCAGCCTGCCTCCCCATCACTACCACGTGGCAGGAAATCCTCTCTTTTTGGAAGTGTCAGCAAACAAGCCCCTTTCTCGAATGTGAGGCTTCCTGCTGCAAACAGCCCACCAAAGGTGGCTGAGTTTAGGGCAGGATTGTAGCCCGTTGCACGCCCTGCGCTGTCATGCGGCAATGCCTGAAGCATGGCTGGCTTCACGGGGCCACCAGTGAGTGAGCTGTGGCTCGACGGGTACGTGGGCAGGAGGTATCAACCACAGGAGTTCACAAATCTGCTCTGTCTCTGGTTTTGCTGTGTTTTCATGTGCGTGTGCTGCGCCTGTCACCACTGATAGGAGTTATACGCATGCTATGGGACAGGTACTGCCATCATGGTCTGGTGCTGGAGTTAGGGGAAACTTGATTTGGCATCCAAAAAACCAAGGGGCTAGAAAGTGTTACCTCTCAGTGGGAGAAAGGGCATGGAAAAAGGCTGTGACAGGAGGGTAAAGCAGGATTTCATTCCGACCTAAAATTGCAATGCAGTTCACTTCCTGATCTACTTCCTTTGCTGCTGGGACCTCTGAAGATGTATTACAGCTCCAAGGGTTTCCGCTCAAAACTAAACAGTTTCAAGTCACTATCAGCTCAGAAATTCAGGGTTCACAGGATTTTCTATTTTTGTGGTGAGGGGCAAACAAAGCTTAATCTCTCCACTCTACATTTACGGCCCACTAAGCCCTCTTCTTATCTCAGTCCTGATTTATTGTCATGATGCTGTATTTGTAAAACAGTATCATAAAGAAAGAAGAACATTTCCCAAGGACTACTTTAAAATAAATCATTTCAGACGTACAGAAGCTGGTTAATAAATCCCACTATTCCTGTTTCTTTAGGTATTTTAGAAAGTGATTTATAAATGCAATATTACCTCTCAAAAATGAGACAATCAACACATGCTAAAATTATCATGTTATGAAAATAGGGGTCAGACAAAAGGGCCATGCTTTAAATTAAACCAGGGAAAATATTTCATCTAAAATTCACTCTTTTTGTCTCAGAAATGAGTGTTTTAATCACCTACGAACCTAAAAACTAGCACAGAAGCCTAAGTATTATTTAATTCCATAGAAATATGCCTGTATTCAATACAGATGGGCAGAACATGATATTTTTCTAAAACACATTAACAATGGAACTTGGAGACACATCATGACTTGAGAAAGCCTTGGGATTTTCTTAGACTAAGAGTTAATATTACATTTAAATATTTAAATATTACTACCTTTCAGACCGTTATCTATTCAAGCAATCAACACCAACTGTTCTCCAGGTAGCGTGGTGCCAGACGCACAGGCATGCTATATAAACAAAATTAACTCTGTTTGATATTGATGCTGTCCAATGGCACCCATGAAAATCAATGATCTTAGAGAGAAATGAAAAAGAAAACTAACCATAGGGCTAAATCTGCGAAAGAGGAAAATATTGTTAAACGGCAACAGTATTAATTCAATACCACTGTCAAAATCAAGTCACAACCTTTCCTCGGTGCTGCTGCTACAGAAGCGTCGTAAGGTCTAATTAGCCCTGAAGTTTCTTCCCAGAGCTGCACTTGACTTCATTATCCCTCCCTTAGTTATTGCTACAGAAGTCATTTGAAACTTCACAAGGTATCTCCTTGCCATGGTGTGAGCCAAGAGGCAATTTGAGTGTGCAAGTGCAAGGAGGGATCCTATTCCCCTTGAAATCAATAGGACAGCTTTCTCTTCATGGAGCATCTGTGCTTCTCCTGCTTGATGCCACTGGGGCCACACAGGCAGCGGGAGACAGTGGTGACTGCCGGAGGTCTTTTCCCAGCAGAAGAAGGGACACAGGGTGTGGGGGCTTTGGCTGGTCACCTTCACATGGGGAATGGGGCACATGCACTTTGCTTGGTTCAGTGAGGATGTTATGTACATGGAGGAAGACAACCTTGCCTCCTGTTCTCGAGTAGTTAATAAGGCTCAGGAAGACACCAAACTGGAAACAAAAAATTGCAGATGACTACAGCATCCGTCACCGCATCCCGACCTTGGTGGGCAGCAGCATGGTGAAGTTGGGCTGTATCACCAGCATTTCCCAAACTCCAGTGGAAACATCTCATCATTAACATCCTTCTATGCTCAATTGACTCATAACTCAAAATACACAGAGGCTTTAGATAGTAAGAGGAGAAAGTCACTGACCGTGGGTAGCTGGCTGGAGAGAAGATGCCCATCCTGACTCAACATGTTGGAAACCATGATGGCCGGCAGGTCCATGTTCTGGTAGGGGTACGCCGGTATCAGGCTGTTTGGAGGGAGGCTGTGGCACAGGGAGTGATACCCAGTTTCATGGTCCACCAAGTGCAGAAGGGAAGGGTCAGGGAGATTAGGAGGCGTTATGGGAGGGATCTCATAGTCTTCGTTATTCTCATTCTGACTGCTATACGTCTAAAACATGAAAAAAACATTTTGCAATGTGTCACTGCCTTGTTGCTTCAGCAAAGAAAAGTGATTATTTGTGTAAGGAATACAGAAACACATGCTAGTGAAAATGTTCTTGTTTTAATAAAAAGACATTTCTAGTCCCAGACACCAGCAGGTTATCACAAGGCAGGAGCCAGGAAGCGAGTGTGACAGTGCTGCACCATCTGTCAGGGACACCATGGGTCCTCGCACACCTCAGATCTGCCCAGGGCATCCCCAGTGCCCCCCTCTCCACGCTGCATCCCCCTAGCACATCTCTAGCTTGTCAACACCTCAGCAGAAACCTCCAGGCCTGGACCACAGTCAGGTGAGCTATGCTCACAGGGCCCAGAGCCATGCAGGACCACGGGCCTCTCTCAGTCAGCTGCTGCATTCTTAAGTCAAAGTTCCATTCCGCACACCCAGCTGAGCTCTTACAGTATCTACAGTCTGCACTTTCAAGTACTTGGGAACAAAATTCCCATTGATTCCTCACAAACTCCAACACAGAAGCTGCAACCAGGGTGGGAGATTTGGAAACACAGTCATGGCTTTTTGAAATACCCTTTAAGAAAGCCTGCATGACTCCACTGCACACGGAGATTTGTCCTTCCTTATATCCTCATACAAATTTCATTTGGAGAAGCATTCCTTCACCTTCCTACCCAAACTCCCTCAAGGAGACCAAGAACACATGGAGATGTTGGCACTCCTTGTGCTTCGTGTGTTTTCTGGTGCTTGTTTACTTCTAAGCATTCCAATTTATACAGAGAAAAAATATGGTTTTGCACCTGTGCAATCATTTTCACTTCAGACAAAAACGTATTTGCTTCATAATGTAAGTGTGAATCTCTCCAAAATTATTAATAATCAATGTAGACTATAACGAGTCTCTGGCAGAGGAGGCTTATTCTAAACATCTACTGTTTCACATATTATTATAGCATATGAAATTCTGATTAGCCATAGTATTATACACACGGATTTTGAGCTAAATTTCTCAGATTACCTCGTTTCATGGTTGGATTTTGACTTAATACATGATTTAAGAGCAAAAGCCCAGATGTGTGCAAAACCAGTTAATAAGCACTATAGGCTTTATTAATCCATTGTCCCAGAGCTCACACTCAGATTCATGCTCTTCATCACCCCAGACTGCAGGGAGAAAACCCTTAATAAACTAAACTAAACCCCATATTTAACTGGAAGTCAGTGGGAGAGAAGTGGGAATTAAGGAGCTATGAGTGGATAGGTGGAAAGGCTCCCCACGGGAGTGCTCCAGCTCTGTCTGGGAGACACATGTCTCCACAGGATGTCGGATCAGGGGGCACTCTTGCCTCACCGCAAAACCAGGGCTGGAAGTGGCCCATTCACTGCTAAGATCAATCCCTACCTCTCACCTCCCTTCATTCTGTTGCAAAAAGGGACAGAGAGAAGAGCAGGTGCTGCACATCCCATCCAACCCTTCCTGTCCACCTGAGATTCCCACTGGCAGTGCGGAATTGCGAGTATGCAAGAAATACAAGACGGAGCCTGGGCTGAGATCGCTCTATACCAACCATTATCATGTGGGGGAAATTCAAGCCCAGCTATTTTTCCAGCCAGCTTCTGTCTAGCAGTGGTATTACATGGGGAAGGCAGGGGTCTGAGGGGACGTATACAATGGCAGACAGAGAGATCCCATTTCATACATCTAGTAGTTCGGTTTCCGTTTGGGCTACACTCTTTGAGGTACATCGATTCTTGCCCAGTTTAAGAGGATTTTGCCCTATGCTTTACAGAAAGGGATTTAAATAAATCATTGCATAGCAAACTCATTCCTCCAACTGGTTTATTTTGGCATCAGGTATGTAAGCAAGTGGCTTTGCTGTACTTAACAAAATTATGTAAAACCCACTCAAAGTTTCCTAAAGCTCTCTTCAAAACTACAAGTTCCTTGTGTTGCTACGAAGCGGCTCACTGAAGGGCTTTGAAGTGGTTTTGTAAGTAGTGTGAAAGCTCTGTCACCCTGCTCGCCTCCTTGCACACTTGTGCTTCTGTTTTTATTCCACCCAGGGAAAGAAAAAAAAAAAAGGCCTGTTTAAATCACAAAGCTTTCCGAATAGCTATAGTATTGTGCAGACATATCAAAATTACAATCAAAGCTGTACACAAGCAAAATCAGATTAGACAATATCCAATCATCATAATCAGACTTGGCACCCGCCAGCTTTTACACCCTATCGCTATGAACAATTTGCCAAAGCAAGCTATGTTTATTCCATATATGTCTTACATAGATGGCTAGAAAGATAAGGAAGGGAGATGAGACAGACACTTGGAAGAGTGGGAAAGGGGGATGATTTATTGTCACACACGGTACCTACTGACACGTGCCAGGTGACGTCTCAGTCCCCATGAAGTATGGTCTCGTGCCGCGTGCACAAAAGCCGTCGTCTCAAATCATTTGCCAGTAACACCCAACGCTCCTTTTTATCACCATGTGGGCTATGCTGCAGATTATATTTTCTATTCTTATGTTAATTTGATTTAAATTAAGCAGCCAATTATACGTTATAAGGATACATTACAAATCAGATTAGCGAGCCAGTCTGAACTCATTCATTCCACCAGGACTCCAAACGTGGGTGCAGAGAAGCTCGCTCTGCTAAAAGGCTACCAACTGTGGTATACAAAAAAAGCTCTAGGATTTTCCACTGTCAAACAGATGACAGTTGTTGCAATTACACATTATTCCTCTCCAAATTACAACACTGAAATCAGCTGAAATAACAAACCCTCTCTCAGCTCACACTGAGGGGCAGACAGGTGCCGCTCGGAGCGACAAACCTCTGCCTCTGCCTGCAGTGGGATGAAACAATAGGATCGAGACAAGTGCTCGCAGAGAGGAGACAGATAGTTCCTCTTCTCTGACCCCCTCCTTGCCCTCAGACTCTCGTGCATCTCTGGGCCCCAGCTACAGGGGCTGTGCTGCAGGGTCACGCAGCAGGCACGGACCAAGCTGCCCTGAGCACAGCATCAGGGCTATGCCTCATGCTTGCACAGCGAAGCCACAGGATGGCATTGCAGCAGGTACAACCAACATCCAAGAGCATCAAAATCATATTTAAAAACAATTTTTCCTTCTTGAAATCCGAGTTTGAACAGAGGTCCCTGGACCATCTCCATCCACCTGCAGATTCAGGATCAGAAGACAGAGGGGTGGAAGGATGGTGATGTGGGGAAATGAAGAGATACATCCACCTTGCTTCCCCACCATATTTTCATCATACCTTGCTGGGCCACAGCTCCCTAGACCCGCGCCTTCAGCATGGGGAAACATGGAGTGATCTAATACAGGAAGAAAGGCTCTGATCCTCAGCAAGGTGATGCCCAGACCACGTCCAGGACCAAAATGAGCCAGAACAGGTAAACACATGACTGGCTGTTCCCTCCCAGAGCACAAGCACAGGGCTGGGGACACACTATTTGCATTCATTTGAGAGGAAAGTCAGAATTGCTGAACCCCCTGCAGAAGCATGGGGTCACTTGCACAGCAAGGTCCCATTGCCAGAGCTGCAGTGGCACCAGCAGCACAACCTGTACTACCAAATCACCAGCAGGTCTTCGAGACACACCAAGGTGGCCTCCGGCCAATGCTGCTCCCCTCCATGGGGACAATGGGCCAAGATCTCCCAGGCTTCCCATACTCCTTGATACTTTTCAGAAAAGAGAGACAGAGATGGATAGGAGGCATCTAAAACCCCCAGGATCTGCAGGTGACCCACATGAGGCCAGTGGAGGAGAATACAAAGGCTTGTGCAGCAGGAGAAGGTTGAGAGGGGGTACAGGAAAGCAGTGAGGCTGGAAAAGGGTTAAGGAGCTGGCCCAAGCAAGTCCCTGGGTGTAGAACAATCGAGAATTGACAGTGAAACAGCAGAGCCCTGGAGGGTGGTGGTAGCCAACCAGGGGGAGCAGAGCTATTTGAGAATGAAGAGTGAGGACATGACTCCCTGCCTTTTGCATGCATGCTCCAGCAACAGTGCTGTGTGTACCCTGGGCAAAATTGTGCCAACCAGGGCCCAGGTGGCTCTACAGTGCATGTTTGAGGGTGTAGGTGAAGCAGGAGTTGCAATTAAAGGGTGCCTCACGTAGACATTGAGCTGAATCAAGAGAGTGGGTATAGAACAAGAGCTTTACAGGGGAACAAGCTGGTCCCTCTACCTTTCTCCAGTGTCCCAGGCATGAGAAGCCCAAGTTTTAACAATAAAACTGGATCTTTTTTCATATGGCCAGATAAGCCTCTGAATCGTAAGCTCATTAAGTTTTGGACATGATCTTGACATGCCCTTAAGCTGCACCTGAAAGTTACTGTAGGTGAAGGAGAGAAGTGAGGAGCTCTCACTCTAGACTGTCAGCATCCAGTGATGAGCAAGCTGGAAACAGCATTTTCACAGCAAGTGAGGAAAGCACTATCCTTCTTTACAGAACACTCCACAGCTGGCCAGCACCATCTCTCCACTACACGTTAGTATTAATCATAGAGAATGTGACTTGACCAAAGACCTGGGAAACAGCTCTCATTGGCAGCATGGCAAATGTCCGGTGACCCCAGTTCTCCCCTGAGTCATGTTCTGTGTGATTATCCGTGAGGATCCAGGAGCTGCAGCAAAGCATTGATTCAGAGAAATATTATTCATAGTGAAGAGGATAGAGATTTGCAGTATTATTGCAGGTAAATATTTGCCCTGTCAAATAACATTCAACAGTAAATATGAGCCTAAGAGAGAACATTTATTCTTGGTACAGTACAAGGAAAGACATAGGCTGGTGTGATCCATCCCACCCTCGTTGTCCAGATGATATAGAACACCATGGACTCTGCACCATCCTTCATCTACTAACCAGGTTTACCCTGAGAGAGATTACTGCTGTAGGAATGTGAACCTCTAGACACTTCAGAGATTACATGGGTCTAAGCAGACCAAACCCAAACTGGCAAGTTGACAAAGTGAAGAAAACATCGCTATTTGTGAGGCTGAGAGGTATGACTAAGCGCTCTACCAAGAGCTCCTGTGAAGAGCAGGGAGGACACAGAGGTTATAGGGTGCCCACACAAGCCCATGAGCAGCAATGGCCATCCCCTTGCTCCCACATGAGCCCAGCCAGACACAGGGATGGCAGCAGGACCTGCGACTGATGGCTATGTCTCCAGGGAGAGTGTTCCTCTCACACCGGCACTGCCAGCTCTACTAGTGTAGCCTGGGGAAAGGGCTGCATGAAAAACAGCGGTATGTGGGTTATCTCGAATGTACCAAAGTTGGATGATGCATCAGATGTGGTCAGAAGCCAGATAAACACATTGCCCATTTCTCTTACGTACACATGAAAGGATATACTGTGTGTCAGTGTTGACACAAGCTACACGGAACACCAGGTTGAGAGACAATCTTGGGCCAGATGAAGAGGAAAAGAGTCCAAACACAATGAGAAGGTGAAAATCAAAGCTTAATGAAAGCAGGCCAGCCTGTATTTCCTTAAAAGCCTCTGAACTGCTCTCCCACCACACACATCGCTCAACAGAGACATGACCACATTTGCAAGAAGAGGATTTTGATACGCTTCTCTGGCACATGAACCACAAAGGCCTCCTGCTCAGTGCAAAGCACTGAAGCCACAGGGATGGAAACATTAGTTCAAGTGGCAGGAGAAGATGGAAGACACCTGACCATTGCAAACTCCAGATAAATGCTCTGGGGTCAGCAATGCACACTACGGGGCAACTGGGGGGGCTGCAGGCAGGGGTGTGGACTCCTTCGGCACCACTTCTCCAGGGGGGTGCTAGAGGGGCCTGCATTCACGCCTGGGATTCCCAAAGCCCCATGCCAAGAAGTGAAGTAGAACTGAATTTCCACGGCAGCAGCTCCAGGTCTTAGGAATGGAAATTGATTTGCCTCATCCTTGCACACGGAGATCCAGCATGTGAATAGCACGGCCAAGGAATTACTTGGGTAGAGTTGGATAACTAGTGTAAAGGAGTAAGTATCAACAGTCAGTCACATACAATCTACAAATTGTCTCTGAAGTGTTCCCAGCCCCTTCTACATTAATTTTCACTTGCTCAGGTTTTTTACTATGGGAACACGGTTGAAAACGGAAAAATGAGTTCTTGCATCAACATAAATGTGCATTGGAAGCATCTCGATAATATTCAGTTAACAGGAGGTTGGGAGCACGGCAGAGCAGCAGGCAACCTGTGGGATTTAAAAGCACAACCTGTAGCAGTGGGTTTTTTAATTCCTAAGGAATGTTAGCTCACCCAAAGAACAACCACAAATCTCCACGGCCCTCACTTCTCACCATTGCTCCGATGTGGGCCCTGCATGCCACCACAACCTACCCCAGAAAGTCAGCCTCCAGCTCAACCACAACACTGCTGGACAACTTCACCTTGGAATGGAACTGGATGATCACACGTTTTAACTGTACACCAGTTGACTTTGTCCCACCTCCTACGGACACAGACCCCATAGTCCCACAGAGCCATGGGTCTGCCAAAAGTGTGAGCCTGCCAGACTGGTGTCAACCAAATTTCACAGTGCAAAAAAAGTCTCTTTTCTACAAGTTTCATAAAACCCCATGTGCACGGAAGGGAGATATCAGGGCCTGAAACATTCTTGCTTGCCCTAATAATCTTTGATCTCCTTGGCCAGTTGCTACAGTGGCAAAGGGACGGCTGCGATGTGGTGTCGTGGTGGGGGCTGTGAAGGGAACCAGCCAACTGTAGTCAGTGGGAACAGAAAATCTCGATTCACTCAGAAAGATAAATGTTTGGGAGGCATGCAACCAATTCTGCTACTTACTGGAGAAGGGTTTGATGGTTATATTTTTTGTTATTTTATATGCTACTAAAGCCAGAAACAACATTCTTGAAACTAGCTGGCCTCAACCTGTCCATCGGTACCTTGTTTATGTGGGTGGGATATGAAGAACAGGGTATCAGTTACTAATAATCATCTGTATGATGGACAGTCCTCAAGATTCAGCCTGGCTAAGGACTCTGTTGTGGTTGTGGCTGAACAGAAGTAACAGGAGTGAGAGTCCCTGCCCCATGCCCTCACGTACAGCCCAACAGGGCTTCTTGGGATTCAGGATGTGAAACATGTGTGTGCAATTCTGCTGCATTCCCTCTGGAGTAAATAAAAGCTTACAGTCAGTTTTTATATCGTCTAAGATGTGGTTGACCTGCATCACCACTTCACCAAAACAAAAGCTAAAAATAATGGACTTCTATGAACAATTTACAGCAAAAGAAATCAGTCCTATTGTAGGTTCTTAAAAAGGCTCCCAACTCCCTTTCTCTCTCTGCACTTTTATATTTTTTTTAATCAGTATCTTATCCAGAACTGGAATCCTGTCAAGAATAGTGGATAGCAGAGAACTATAACTTCTTTTTACGTGTATAGTGATTTTATGAATTCAGTGGGGAATGAAATGCCATTTTGTCAGACTTGTCTGTGTTCATAATGACCGAGTCAAATTAATCATCGTGGATAATACTCCTGTGTCAGCCATTCAAGAGATTTTTTAATAGAATTTTTCTGATTCATGTGTTGCACTACATCAGATCTGTAGTAATGCAGGCACTTCTAAAAATCAGTGCAATTATGGCTTCTTGTTGGTCTGTCATTTTCCTGGAATAAAAATGTCTCTGCAAAAGTCGTATACTATACACAAACCAAAATGGAAACCAAAAATATGTTACAATTAGGCTTGATTTTTTCTAAAGATTTAATATATTTTTGAGGCCATTATTTACAGGCATTAGGCAAGGCTCCAGTGCATGATGCTGAAGATGGACTGGTTTATCACAACACATACTCATTTTGTCCTGGTTGTCATTCTTCCTTTGATTGCCCCATGAGTTAGTGTTTTGCACAGGCATGGAAATGACAAACCCATAGAACAAACAGGGGATAGGTAATGGGCTTGCAGTCAAATGATTGTGTTTATTAAAAATGTATCCAGGGAAGTCTACACAGATCCCAAAGGCCTCTTGTTCAGGAAAATCTCTGGTTCAAGAAAAGGTTACAGTTACCATAAAGGCATATATACATGCATGGAAGTAGCAGGGCAGCATTCAATGGTATATAAGGGATTAGTAATGCAGTGTTTATCCTTCTCAGGGAAGAAAGAAAGACAGACCTCCAACTCCCCAGTGACACAGACAAAAATGAGTTTTCAAAATAGTTACCCCCAGGAATAAAGAGGAAGGGAAATTAAATCCACCTCAGATATCTCAGCCTTTCCTCCTTTCATCAGGAGACAGCAATCGCCTTGTAGGAGAGTGCCGGGAGGGACACAGCGCGTCCCAAAAGAGAACTCCACTTGGACCTGCTGGGACAACTGCTCCTCCAGTAACACATTCTCATGCCGCCAAGTACCTCCTGGAGAGAAAAGTTCTCCAAGCCACTTGCAGATGAAGAACACAAACATACAACCACATATTGTCCTCTCGAGCTAAGCAACGAGACCATCAGTTCGTCAATGTGCTGACCTATAAAACTGGCCAATACTAGCCAGCATTTGGGGGCAGATATAAAAATCCCTAATGAATAATTATGGAAGCTCCTCAGAGAATAGAACAATTCATCCCTCCTTTTCACCTGCCTCATCTGGTTTTATCATCCTTCCTCCATCTTGCATCTCTATTAAGCTCTTGACATCAACATCTGGCAGCAGGGAGTTCCCCAGGTTCCTTACAAAACATGTCCCAACTACTGTTTTGTACATTTGCTGTTGTCACTTCTTTGAAATGTCACTTTGATGTGACAGAGCATGTTCAGACATCCCCTTTCTCTATTCCATGCTGGGATCTTCACGGGATGGCACATGTGGAGGTGTTACCTCTGGACTCGTCCATCTCCAGCTCTGGAGGCTGAACTCTGCATGTCCCTATAACCTCCAACTTCCAAATATGCAGATGGGATATTAAGGCTTGAAGTCAGCCAACAGCATTTTCAGAAGCATTCAATATTGGCTTATGCAAACGTTGGCAATAACCAGAGCTCCTGGAAACCCTTTGCTGTATCTTCATAAGCAGGGCTGGCACTGTGAGGCATGTTTGATGTGGAATTGCCCCTGGATCACCCGTAGCAGTATCTGTCTTCCTCTGTGTTTTAGTTGCACACCCACCCAGAGAAGTGTTTCATTTTACTGTGAGTTTTTGTGGCTATTCTTCCCCAGTCTTTCAAAGGAAATGCAGTAGTGCTCCAGGGAAAGGTAGGAGCTGAGCGAGCTCCACTCCATGTCGGCCAATTGCAGTCTCTGTCATCTGCCTTGCAAACAGCATCCTTAAAATTGTTTATAATGATTTTTGCCTGTTTTTTAAATGTATTGAAGGACCTGTACATCCAGTGAGATAGGAGCCAATGGGGATCTAAAATTAGACTGAAAGGGCCAGACAAATATAAAACCTTTTCTTTTATTTCCTAGTATCTTGCCTGGAAGCAAACACAAGGAATATGATAATATTCTGCTCAAGAATATCATGCATTTCTGGGAATCATATGAGGAGTACAGATCTTACATAATTGCCTTTTTTGTCTCATGGCATACTGAACTTTCATAATAAGATCAGGGCACTTCACAGAAATCCATTGTTGGACTGTACGGATTTGGTATTTTGCATTGAGCCAAGGGTACATTATATAATGATGTATAATGCACTGTAAGCAGGTCAAGAGATAAGGCGGCCTGAAAACAGTAATGGAGCGCTTGCGAGGAAGAATTAGTAAAGAGCACTCTAAGAAATTAATTCAACCTGGTTCCAGTCATGCCAAAAGGACCCAGAGCAGGAAGGAAACTATATTCTGTGCAATATTTGTCCCCTTTCGCCTTTTGTCTTAGAGAGTATTTCCCTTATGCTCAAAACTGAAGGTGTGGGGTTAAGGGATTAAAAAAAAAGCCTTTGTGCCCCACTTTGCATGAATGCTTTGGAGCAAGTTTTTCAGAGTTTTATCTCAAAGGACATGTCCCAGCAGAGCCATACCCTGGGCCTCAAGTATTGTGGCAAACACTGCTTTACCTAGGGGTCTGCAGCAAGATCCTTCAGCAATGCCAAAATGGCAACACAACCCATCTCAGATCAAGTCTTTTTTCTCCCAGATGTGCCCCTATTTTTATTTTTTTTTTACTCTCATCAGCAAAGACAAAATTTCAAATGAAGCTCTGCACGGTCACCACACCCCAGGGCACACCTGTAGCCCCTAGCACTGGTGTTCATAAGGCATGAGAGATATGCATGTACAGCTGAGAGTCCACCACCGGCACATCTGCAGAAGCAACCACGGCAAATCCTGGAGCTAAGGGGGCAATCTGCAACTTTTTCCTAAGTGGCCCTGTGCTACACTGGGTTTCTTCTCATCACTATACATTACACGTAAGGTGCTGGTGTCCAAAGAAGGGCAACAAAGTTGGTCTAGAGCACAAGCCTTGTGAGGAGCAGCTGAGGTAACTGAGGTTGTTTAGCCTGGAAAAGATGGCTCAGGGGAGACCTTCCTGCTCGTGACAACTCCCTGAAAGGAAGCTGGACCATGGTGGGGATTGGCCTCTTCTCCAACAGAGTAGTGACAGGACAAGAGGAAATGGCCTCAGGTTGCACCAGGGAAGGTTTAGGTTGGACATTAGGAACAATTTCTTCCTCAAAAGGTTGTCAAGGCCTGGCCCAGGCTGCCCAGGGCAGTAGTGGAGTCTCCATTCCTGGAGATGTGTGTGAGGGACATGGTTTCGTGGTGGACTTGGCAGTACTAGGTTAACGGTTGGACTCAACGATCTTAAAGGTCCTTTCTAACCTAATCAAGTTGCTGATTTGCACCATCTTCCCACATGCAACTGAAGTACTTTACCCCATGCTGCACACAAACAAAACTTCATAGCACTCAGAGTGTTGGTACAGCTCATGGTCCCAGTCCAAAGCTATGAAGGAACAGCAAAACTGCTGTTGAACAGTAGCAGCTCTTGGTATTCTTGCCTACAAAATGAGGGGAGTAGCCAGATGAAATCACAAAATGGGTCAGTCCCAGTATATTTGCTAAATCTCTAGTTATTTGATGGTTGTGAGCCAGGCCAGCATGGCCAGTGGTGGCAGCAATCAGGCCAGGACCTTTGAAACCCAAAACACTGCTCACCACAAAAGCACTCAAATTTGATCCCACATACTTCCAAAGTCAGACTTGGGATCCCAAAGCAAACTGACAAGAAAACTACATATATTAAAACAAAAAGGTAATAAAATCCAACAGAAGCAGTGGCAGTCCCCCCTCCATCGCCCAGACTTGACGTGTCTGATTAGCACAAGGAAGGCTGAAATGTGGGGAGAATTTGCATAATGTGGTGCAATCTAGCACCTCCCCCAGGGTGCCCAGCTGCTGCAGAAGCAATTTCACAGCTCATCATCCATTATGAGATTAAAATAATTTTTTTTCCTCCCGTGAAGTATTAATAAGTTGTGCAGGCAGACCAGCGTTAGTGCCATTTACACAAATGGTAGTGAATCACCCACCTAGTTATTTCTTAATGGATTGGGTATCTCTGTTCCTCCTTATCCTGTAATTTAAAAAAATAAATACACAAACCTGTTTATTTGTCTTAACTGGCCTCAAGCCAGCTTTTGTGAAGCCTGAAGGATACTGTGACAATGGTAGAGCTGCTATCTCCTGCAGACCTGCCCCAACACTTTACAAGGGAACAATACCAAAACACCTAGTTGATTAATATGAAAGGAGAAATGCACTATAAAAAAAGCCCAGACCCACACTGAAATCCCTCCCAGAATTCACTTATTTTCCCTTCTAGGGGCAAAACTCACTGAGGCATTGCTGATATAATGTGGCTTTCTTGGTACATATAGTGAAGATGTAAAGCTGTAGTCAGAGCACCTCTAATGGCTCGTTGAACATTCCTGCTTTATTATGGTATCAGACGAAGCAGGCATGTTTAATGTTTAAACTGCCAGCGACAAATGCCTTCAGCAAATATGTTTTATGTATTTATTCAGTGCTTCTTAAGTGCCTGTCGCCTTAGCAGCTAACATGCTGCTTACCGTTTTATTTTATTTTATCAAAACTAAGAACATATCCATGCTTTGTAAAATCCCACCTTCTTCCCTCCCCTCTCTACTCTTTATCCCCAAGAGAAGCCTGAAATCCTTTACTTGTACATCCATTGCAAAATATTTCAGACTGCCAGGAAGTTGCCCAAATGGGAAAAGGAAATTAACTGACATCACCAGTGTGATAAATCATCCTCTCACACCATCCCGAAGACCCTTAGCCCAAGAATCTGGCTCTGCCATGTGGGAGAAATGCCAGAGCCAGATACCTCTGAGTCAGCTTTGCCAAAGTAAGTCCTGAGATGAGACGGCAAGAGCATCTACTTGTTTTCAGTGTCAATGATTGAGTTTGGGTGGGCGCTGCCTCAAAAGCCAGGGTAGGCAATGTCTGTCTGCAACTAAGCATGACCTGGGTTTGGTCGGGCAAAGGAGAGATTACAGATCACCTCTGCTTCACTCCTTGAAGGCCCTAAGCATCCAAAACTCATCAACTTGCCAGTCCTCCCACTCCATGAGATGTCAAGATAACCACCCAGGATCTCTCTCTACCTCTTGCATTTATTGAGCTTCTGAGTGCCACAATCACAAACCTTCCTCCACAACCAGCACATGAATTTTATTCACTTATTCACTTATCCAAAGCAGAAGCTGTCATGTCACAAGAGCACAAAGGTGCTGGGCTGCTAGGGAAAGCACGAAGCAACAAGAGACTCATGACAAAATTGTGAGAACTGTAACACGGTGCACAGCCCAGTATCCAAATCCCCAGCAAAGATGTGAAAATCTTAGACTTAAGCCTCCAATACGTGAATTTCGGGAAATAAACAGATTTTATCTTTAACTATTTGAACATGTTTATTTATTTATTTAACAAAACCAGGCATATGTATGGTATCTGAAAAAGGCAAGAAGACACACACCGCTGTGAGGGGCTCTGCTATGTCCTAAATCACAGACATTCATCAAATATCTGCTAAAGCATTAAGTTACTTGGACAAAATGAATCGCTAGAGTAGGTGCCATCCTTTCAGAAAGAAAGCAGAAAGGAACACCATTGAATTCACAATCAAAATAGCAATGTTTCTGTAAAATGATGACAACCCTCCAACTAGGATGATTAGGACACCAACCTGCTGGTCACAGCCAGGAGCCTGTAGCAGCGATCACCTCCAGTGCTAGTGGTGAGAAAGGACTGCTGTAGGCACTGGCAGCTCTAGAGGAAACGGGCAGCATTTGCTGACACAGGGAAAAGCTTTACAGAGGAGATGAAGGTGCAAGAGTGCTGGCTCACAGCAATACCAGCATGACCTTCATCCCATGACCATGAGGGATCAAACCCTACACCCAAGGAATGACACAGGAGGCACTCCATTAGTAGCTTCATCTGAAGAAAACTAGCCCCAGCTATTGGAGGCCAAACCAACTGAAACCCTTCAATCATTAAGCAGCTGGAGAGGTTTTTTCTATTATTTTTACTAGTTTGCAACATGTCAGGTAGAACCTGAATTGTTTCAAGGTAGATGGACAGAAGTGGAAGAGTCAAAATGAGAGAGATGCTAGTGGAGGGGAGGGTGGGGGGAGGCTCTGAGTACAACAGGGCTGCAGGTAACAAAGACAAGACATCGACCTCACGGTAAAAATTTACATTTGGTCAATGTACTCAAGGGCTTCAGCTGTCATCTTTCAAATTCGAGACCACAAAAAGCCTAGATATTCCCCCAAACCTGTGACAATTAAGAGGTGAGTACTTCTGTGGCTAAACCTGGTACCCAAATGGGCACCTCAAGAATCCTATCTGATGTTATCAAAAGCATCATCCCAGTCTAGCCCCAAATATGATCAAAATGGTGACCCAACGATGATCCTTTTGAGGAAGATTTCTGAAGAAGCTTGGCTGAAAGCTAAGCTGTACCTGCTTTCACCACTTCTACTCCCATCCCTATTCTTGATATCAAATAACAGGAATCTCTTTCCAAATTGGAATACAGTGAGGCAGAAGTTGGCAATCAAGGATTGTCTGGACAAAAGAAAAAACGCACAATAGAAGACCTTGGGTGCCTCTAACACAGATGTTGCAAGTAATCCTCAACACAGATGTCTGGCAAACCAGTGCAAGTAGAACTACACTGTATGTTCAAATCGCACCATTTCAAAAATTAAACACCATAGCATCAGCTGCTCAAAGAGCTTCAGAGTTTTGTGTTTTACAGAGCAGCGTTCCTTTTCTAATCCCCAGCATCTCTGTGTGAACGTGATAAATTCATTCCTGAAGTTGCATTCAAGTGCCCAATGATTTCCATCCTTTCTTTCCCTGCAGCTCCTCTCTTGGCATTTCATGATCAATTTTCTGGGGAAAAACTTGAAGGCCTGAGCTCGCAGTGTTTTGCTAACTAGTTCTTTGTGCATGCAAACCACTGTGCAGCTACACACAGAGCTCTGCACTGGTGCAGCAGGGTGGAGGAAACATTGCATTTGCATCAACATCAACAGTAACAGCACCTGCAAGAAGACATGCAAACAATTAATGCAAAAATATACAGCTTCCGACTTTCTAACACTTGGGTGCGCAAACATTCTGCTGATTTTATGAAATGGTGCTCCTATAGGTCAGCGACTTTTTATGTAAATAATGATGTTTCCCTTTCGTGTGTTCAGTGCAGGGAAACCTGCCCTGGGATGAGAGGTGGGCAGGTGATGATCTCCCTTCTGACACCAGTGCAGGCTCCCGAGCTTGCAGCATCCTGACCTGCGTGCAGAAAATCATGACCTGCTACTCCCTCGTGCCCCACCTGCTTGCAGAAGAGACCAGCATCCTCCTCCATCCAGGTCTGGGGTGGAAATAAGGACCTTTTGGGTATTTGCTTCCAAAATGCACTAGGAATTGCTGAAGCCTGGGAAAAAAAAGACTCCTCTAGAGAAAAGAAGCCCTCCAGCTTTGAGCACAAGTCCTCAGCGCTGCACAGGTGTCTGGTTTTGTTTAGAAGTCATCTGGAATTCTTAAAATAAATTTGCTAAATGGTCTTCCAGAGACTGATGGCTTTTTAAATTTTTTTCCTTCCCTGCTTAATAAACTTTCAGGGGTATCTTTATTGTTATGTCTAATTTTAGAGAAAACTAACATTTCCTGAGATTCAATTTCTCTCATAATTGTTGGAAGGAAACTAAACTGTCTGCTGTAAACACTCACTGTACTGTGTGAAAAGTAGCTTTATTACAGCCCACTGGGAATACGAATAAAATTCCCAATCCTAGCCCTTCCTCACTTCCTTTTTTTTAAGCTCATTCTTTTCTCTTACATACCCATTAATGTCAGTTCAAACATTCTGCAGTCAAGATACGAGAACTTAAAATATATTATTTAACAATCAAGGGTAGAATAAAGACTTGTGAGCAGTAAGATCCTTTCTGCCTTCTCTTTTGGTTCTTTCTATTACAGAAAATGAGAATGGCTACTTCATTTGCCTGTGCATGTGCTTAGAGTTGATGAAAAAAATCTCATTAGTTTAGTCTGACATAACACAGTCTATGTACATATTTTCATTTTATTCTACAGCTGCAAAATGATACTAAATTTCATCAGATTGGAACAAAAACTGTGGTCTTGGAACATTTCCCTTTAAGGGTCTTTTATTTATTCAAAATTCATGAATCATTTTTCAGTAATACAACTATAATTATTCTTAAAGTGTTGTTTGAAGGTTTAATATGAAATACTTGCAAAAACCTCTTTTTCACTTTGATAGTTTGTAATCTTCATGGTAATCAGATCAGTTAGCTCCTTCACACAGCAGCCAGGAAAATACCATTTAATCTGAATCTCATATTCTTTACTCATGTTTTAATTGAAGTAACAAAAGCCAAGTCATATTTAGCCATTTACAGTGTACACAGATGTAGAGACCCGAGCTATACAGCATCAGCTCAGACACTTTTGATGGCTGCTGATGGATATCCCAGTTTGAGACAAACTTAATTCAGGCTTGCCCAGAGCCTGTTGATCATGAAAGTGGTGTCACCCATGAGTGAGACCCTGCACGGTCCTCGGCAGGACTGCGATACGGTTGATGGGCGCAGAGGCTAAACACAGAGCCAGCAGGAGCTAAGACTGCTGTGACAGCGTCCCTCAGCTGGGCCCAGTGCAGGAGCATACCTCCTGCGAAAGACTAGTGCAGCCCTAAATGTCTCTGATTTTTGGATCCCATCACAGCACTGAACAGCCTGGCCTGGTGCACCATCCGACAGCGAAAGCTCTGACCCTTCCCCAAAGGAACAGAACCACAAAGGAGTGTTGGCACGCACATTCCCCTCCCTGGGTAACTGCAGTGCTTGCTCCCTACCCACATGACACCCGCGCCTTGTCCCTGGTTCTGTGCACCAGCGACTGCCTTCCTCGTGGCACCCATGATGCATACGATGCATGTTCTCCTCCAGGGTACCCACAATATGCTCCTCTGCCCAGGTTACCCATGGCACCCATGCTCAGGTACCTGCCCAGGTACCTGCCACCTGCACCCACTCTGAGCTGCTCAGGCTTCTAGGAGGCAGATGTCCAGGGGTCTACTGAACAAATCACAGAATCCCAGCATGGTGGAGGTTAGAAGGCACCTCTGGGGGATCATCTCGTCCAAATCCCATGCTCCAGCAGGGTCAACCAGAGCAGGGTGCCCAGGATGGCATTGTCCAGGTGGGTTTGGAATCTCTCCCAAAAAGGAGAATCTACAACCTCTCTGGGCAGCCTGGGCCAGGCTCTGGCACCCTCACAGGAAAGAATTTTCCTGGGTTCCAGTTTTTACCCGTTGCCCCTTGTCCTGTTACTGGGCACCACCAAAAAGAGTCTGTCCCCATTCTCTTGATCCCTGCCCTTTACCTATTGATGAGCATCGAAAAGATCCTCTCTCACTCTTCTCCAGACTAAACAGCCCCAGTGGTCAGCCTTTCATTTTCACAGAGATGCTCCAGTCCCCTCAGCATCTTCATAGCCTCCAGTGGACTCTTTCCATTAGTTCTTTGTCTCTCTTGAACTGGGAAGCCCAGCCCTGGACACAATACTCTGGATGTGGCCTCACTAGGGCAGAGCAGAAGGTGAGGAGAACCTCCCTCAACCTGCTGGCCACACTATTCTTCATGCACCTCAGTATACCATTGGCCTTCTTGGCCATTGCTGCTGGCTCATAGTGAACTTGCTGACCACCAGGATCCTGAGACCCTTCTCTACAGAGCTGTTTTCCAGCAGGTCAGCCTCTCACCTGTACTTGTAGGGTAGGGGACCCTACACTTGCCCTTGATTAACTTCATGAGGTTCCTCTCCACCCAGCACTCCAGTTTGTCCAGGTCTCACTGAATGGCAGCACAGCATTCTGGTGTGTCGGCCACTCTTCCCAGTTTTGTATCGTCAGCAAACTGGCTGAGGGTACACTCAATCCTGGAGCAGAAGCAGAAGAGCTAACATAACAGACTTGTGTGCAGGCACCAAGTCGGCCCATTGTCATGGGTTGGCTTCCCACGAGGTCCCAAATTTGGTTAGAGCAGTGAGGGGTTGGGAACCATTTCACATTTACAGGCAAGCTGCCAGAGCATTGCTGGGCCCCAGTTCAGGTCCACCGCTCTGCCCAACTGCATGAGTGAGTAGAGGCTGGAATGCTGACTCTGAGCGTAAGGAACTGGGTGGCCACACTCGGAATGCATCAACCTCATCATCCTGCAGTAATCTGAGCCCTGAGATGCTGTGCTGAGCGGGTCAGTCCATCGTGGGTTTGGAGTGCAACCCTGCACGAGCCCAGGGCAGCCCCAGAGCCAACATGGAGCAAAGGGCTCATTCTGCAGTTGGCCAAGGCTATACGGAACAGGTCTTCCTTTCTGCACAGGCCTTCATCCAAATTCTGAAGTGGAAAATAACTCTTTCCTGCTGGCAGTAAGCAGGTCCCCAGTTAATCACTCTGTTGTGACGGCAGACCCAAACACCAGCTCATGCTGGGGTTCCGATCAGAGGACAAGCAGTTATCAATCAGTTGGGAAAGGAAATTCCAAGAGCAACAGGCTGTTGGGTATGTTTTTTTTCTCATATTCTTGCGGCTCACGGTGCTATGTTTCCACAAATAACCATAATTTTCCAAAGTCGCTCCCCAGAGGTCCATTACAGAAGCAAACCGACCTCTGCAGGATTCAAAAGCAACCCCCCTGACAGGACGCAGTAGTAAATCTTGCTTGTCACAGCTGATGGGGATGTTACTGCATTATCAGAGCCCAGCATCAATCGCTAGCATGTAAAGACCTGGCTCCCAATCACGCTGTGTCACAGCGGGCTATTCTGGAGACAAGCGGTGAGGAATTAGCACAGTCACAAGGAGCCGGAGGATCTAAAAGCAGAAACAGCTCGTGCATACATGCTTTGGGATTGCCTTTGTCTGAAGCGACAGTCACCACTCAAGGACAACCCAGCATCCTTCCAGGAACAGCAGTAGCTGACCAGAGGGGCATTGTCAGAGAGTTTAAAGCACACACAAGCACCATATTAATGCAATACCTATGCTTTGAAGGTGACTTGCTCCCTCCAGAGCTGCCCCAGGTTCCCCTTCTTGTAGGTCTCCACCTTGCCCTGGGCCATGCTGACCATCAGAGACAGCAGCTCTGTGTACATCACGTGCAGTCCTTTTACAGCAGTATTCAGCACAGTGGGAAATCTTTGATAAAGTGACACTTTCTTGACTAAAGGATACTGCACACCACCTTCTTCTATATTTTGTTTCTGGTTTATGAGTCGTTGGATATATGAGTTCATCGGCATTTCTGGACTTAGGTCTTCATGCCACAAGAGTCACCATGCACACCAGCAGACCATTCATTTTGGTCTAGGAAAGGCTCAGTAATATTAACTTTTCACTCAGTGATCCTTGGTGGCTGTTTTTCAAACCTCTTTCTGTTAACAACTTAGGAGTCCTTTGCGATGAAGGGTTGATGATGATCATTCTACTTGTAATACCAAAGGATATTTTTACTGTTACTTTATTTAAGCACCATAGATGACCCTCCCCCGGCAATAGAAGCTTCTCTGGCTATGACTAAGTTAGAGGAATCACTTCCTGACTTCACCTTTCAAAAATTTCATTGTCACACAGTAGTTCATGCAAAATTCACAAGCCTGGATCATCACATGTAGTTGTGCTCACCTCCAAAACTCCACCTGCAAGGGTTTCTATTAGCTGCTGATTATAATAAATGACATGCAATACTCTGTTGTTCTAAAACAGTACATGAGATGCTTCCTAATCGTCTGCTGAGACAGGCTTTTAATACCTATCAATGCCTTCCCTCTATTTTTTATTCTTTAGCACAACACATGAAATTATACAGTATTACTCAAAGAACAGCAAGGGAAGAGTAAAATCTCTATCTTAGCCTGGGTGGCTGCTGCAGCACACTCCTGGCTTTCACTGCACTGCCAAACTCTGTTTAGTCCTCTCTTTCAGCGTGGAGTCCGAATAAAACTCTAGTTTCTCTTCATTCGGGGCCTACATATATGGTCTAGCAATATTTGTAATATATAATTGTAAAGGGATTGGAGAGTCATCAGATTTTTATTTTAAGGTGTACTCTGCTCCTGTAGTGGTTGACTCTAGACTTTAAAAATACAGACTATTTGCAGATTGGAAGAGATCAGGATGCCGTACAGAGCCAAGAAAGTGAAGTGCAAGGAGCACAACTGCTGGAAGTTCAGGAGTGTCAGAGCTCTCCATGTCTGGGGTACAAGTTCTCCGTTTTTGAAATCCTTCTACATGAATCAGCAATTTTCTCTAACATCGATCATGCCCTGGCTATCATTTGTTTCTGTGATCGATAGATCAAACCAGTTAATAGCCATAACCAATAAATTACAAAGCCCCTGAGACACGTCTCCTCAAAGTTAAAACAACACGAGTTTCTTCATGTGCAAAGACTACTTAGAAACGCAGCAGTTCCTTAGGGGGCTTGAGTGGAAATTGCACTAAGAATAACCTCATGGTGGGCTCTAATTTTTCCTCCACCACTCAGCTGTGCAGTCATGACAAAACTTAAGGGAAAAGGCTCACCCTAAGGTGCTGTTCATCTGCTTGCATGATCTGGTTTCTTCTAGTCTTTCTTCTAGAGTAAACTTGGGTCTGAAACAGTGACTGTGGTGTTCATGAGCAATCTGTTGCATCTTATGAGCTACAGGGATAAATTGCCAGAAACTCCTCCAAATTCACACATCCTGGTAGGTCAGGGATCAATGAACAAGTTATGCCTGAGGCATTGCATGCTGACGGTTCACTACCAGCGACAGAGCATCTCTACCTAAGCCACTGGTGGAGGGAAAACCAAAGTCCATATTGGTCCTGTTTTACAGCTTCCTACTAGGGAGGAAGGAGCAAGAACAAGGGGAGGATGATCCCTGTCTTCATTAGCAGCACCCAGTTGTCCTCAAGCTGCCTGGAGCTCCAGGGAAAAGGACTGTACTCATTGTGTTCTTGTCCCACGGTCCCCAGCACTCGCACAGAGTGCATCTGCCCCAAAACCAGGTTTATTTTATCAACTGTTGTCGTTTTGCTGCAATTCAGTCAAGACTGGTGGGAGGCCCAGGAGGTAGGAGGACGATGCATCTGCCAGTATTATGACAAGGTGTGATGGCATTTTTTATAGCACAGGCTGTCAAGATGAGCTCTGTCTAGTCTGGAGCATTAGTAGAATGTGAGGAAGGTGTCTGTAGCTTCCTGCACCGTCATTAATTTATAATTATCCTGTTGCTTGCTTTCTACATTATTGCTTATTTACCAAACACAGCTTTATTGTACCGTCCAGTTCCTTATAGCTAGCAAGCCCATTGTTATGCTAAAACAAATGTTCTAAATGTTACTTATTATTTGATAAACCTCGTGTAACCCTGAACGTGGACATTAAATGGCAAGAACACCACTTCAAAATCCCATTTTAAATAAGTCACCAAGACAGCTGTGCCTTTATAAAATACATTAGTGTGGCACTCAGAGCACATATGGCCCAGGGATATATACAAATTATACAATTTCTGTCATTCGATCAAATAATAGGGACGTTTTGACCCCAGAAATGAGTCAAATGTAAGTTGTAATTCAAGCTCCACTGGAGGCCCTGGTGGTAAATGGATCCTGACGGCTGATCAAAGAGTCCTGACCATTTGACCCACAAGATCAGCGACTTACTGTATCTATTATGGCTAATACAGACTCGGGCTTGAAGATGTATGGAGACAAACAGATAAAGGGCAATAGATATCTGAGATAAATGTTGATTTATACACATCCAAGCACATACATACATACACAGATAGATTTCATGGGTATGGAAATGGGCAGGCATGTATAGCCCCACACTAACATTATACAGGGACACAGTTGAAGACAGATACCGTATACATGTGTGTGCACATGACAAATACAATCTCTCTTAACTCCATGTCCCTTGGTATAACACTGTACTCAGCTAATATAACCCTGCACTCAGACGACTCTGCCAATCTGCACACAGACAGAGATAAAAACACCTTCAATTTTATGCACATACTACCACAGACAAACCCGTCTATGCCCTCGGATCTACTTTCTCAGCAATATAAACATGAGCAGCTCCATCCCCAGGTTACCCAGTCTCATTCTAATGTCCATCCACACAGTCCAAACTAATGCCCTCTTTGCTGCTCTGCAGGGTCACTGACATTGAGTGTCTCACCAGGGCTGGGTGAAATCCTGCTCTTTCTATGCTACTGTGGAAACCTGCAGCCCTGCGCACGTCCACAGGACAGATGTGGTTCCTGGCAGCCAGGACCTGATGTTTTTGACACAAAGATGGGCAGCATGACTGTGCCAGTAAGAGCATCATATAAAAACAGCATTAGGAGGAGGAAATGGTATGCAAATAACTTTCTGTCCATTTAACCATCATACTTTCAACACTTGCAGTTAAAGCAGTAGGGTCCTGTATGTGCTCTCAGTTACAAAAGAAGAATTTCTTCATGCTGATGCATCTTCCTGGACTGAATAAATTACACTGATGTGTGCCAGCATTTGCACGAGGAGTCACACAAATTAACTTGTTAGTATAGGAACAGGCCTGTTGCTCAGCTGGAATAAGATGTGCACTGAAAGCTCCTGGGATTAGGCAGAGAGCACGGGATTAAAAACGCCCAGCAGTAAGTACTCAGCTCTTCCCTCCTTCGATGCTGCCCATTGCCCCGCCGGCAGCCAGAGACACGCCGTGGAGAGAAGAGAAACGTGGCGAATACTGCCCTAAAGTTTTCCATAAAGTCCCTCCACAGACCAGACACAAGCTGAGGGACAACTGTTGCCAAAGTCATACCGAGGCCCAGCTGTTCCCACACCTTTCACATCGCCCCCAGTTCTCCGCAAGGTATTTCCTGCATTTCCTGGCTCATGTGGTAGGATAACGGCACCTTCTCACAGGAGATTCCCAAGCGTAGGCGATTCATGTTCACAAAGCACCTATCGACTGTTCCTGCAAGTGCAAAAGTCTCGATGTCAAAGAAAATCAAAACCTCACTCCTGTTCAGCTAGCTGAGGAGTTTCCCAAACTCTGCCTTTCCTAGGGTTACGCTCCCTATCACAAAAATCTTAATAAATGCCTTTTCCTCCTGATTTTGTACATAGTTTCATTTTTTACTTACAGCATTTTTACTCATCTTTTAGAGTACATCCTATGGCTGGTAATCTGTTCATTCCTTGGGATATCTGCCTTACTTAATTCCTTGCTTTTTATTTTGGGAGGGGAAGAAAGAAGGAGAGAAAGGGAGAGAGAGAAAAAGGGAGAGAAAGAGAAAGGGAAGGAGAGAGAAAGGGAAAGGGAGAGAGAGAAACAGAGAGAGAATCAGAAAGAAAGAAAGAAAGAGAGAAAGAGAGAAAGAGAGAAAGAAAGGAAGANAAAGAAAGAAAGAAAGAAAGAAAGAAAGAAAGAAAGAAAGAAAGAAAGAAAGAAAGAAAGAAAGAAAGAAAGAAAGAAAGAAAGAAAGAAAGAAAGAAAGAAAGAAAGAAAGAAAGAAAGAAAGAAGAAAGAAAGAAAGAAAGAAAGAAAGAAAGAAAGAAAGAAAGAAAGAAAGAAAGAAAGAAAGAAAGAAAGAAAGAAAGAAAGAAAGAAAGAAAAGAAAGAAAAGAAAGAAAGAAAGAAAGGAAGGAAAGAGAGAAAGAAAGAAAGAAAAAGAAAAAAAGGAAGGAAGAAAGAAAGAAAGGAAGAAAGAGAAAAGAGAGAAGGAAAGAGAAGGAAAGAGAGAAGGAAAGAGAGAGCGAGAAAGAGTGGGAGAAAGAGAGAGAGAAAGGAAGTAAGAAAACTGACAGGGGTGAGGAATGATGCTCTACCGACTTCACAAGATACAACAGATACATCACTCATCTCAGGGGTCAAATGTCCGATGGTTTGATCAGATGTCAAGTTGCGTTTATATTCTGGTCCCTGTTGGAGGCTGAATTACATTTCACATTTGACTCACTTTTGGGGTCAAATGTCCCTCCTGTTTGATGGAACAAGAGGAATTATTTTCCCCAAGCAGGCCTTGCTGGCCTGAGTCTAGATCTGTCAGCGCTCTCATTATGTTTTCGGCTTCTGTATTTCTGCATTTTATTCTCAGCTGAAGCCAACCCCTTCTGGGATGACAACAAGAAATGCAGCTGACAGCACGTAAGCAATTCCAGTGAGTGAGATGAGGGGAAGGAGCCGATCAGCTGGCTTTCAGATGCTTTGGGTAGTGTTTTGTTTGGGTTTTTTGAGGGGTTTTAAGGTGGGACTTTTTATTTCTTCTTTCCAAGTTAGAACCTCTACAGGGTAGGGAATGATGGAGGAGAGTGGACCCTGGTCCTGGCTCTATTTTGCCAGGAGGTACCGCAGAAGCTCCTTAGAATCCCAAATCGTACAAGGGGCTGAGATAATGCTAATGTCATAGTGTTGTAGGATCATGATGCTGCCCAAGGACTGCTCAGCACAAAAGCTGCCTGAACCACATTGTCTCTATAGCTCCAGTTGTAAAATGAGAATAATCTTATCTGTGTGATGGGAAAGGATGATTTAAGAGCTTAAGCCATTGCTAGATCTCTAGGCAGAAAGTGTAAAGCATTGCACTGACAGGCAAGACCCATTTAAACCCCTCTGGGTTTAAAGCAGGGTAGGAGGAGAGGTGATAAAATGAATTCTGCTCTCCACCTAACTCTTTCTAGGTTATTTTGAAAGCAAAATTGTAAGGCAATACAGAATTTCCTATAACAAAGACTACTGATCTTCTTGATGCCACAAAGACAGTTGAATTTCTTGCTCTCCCAGCTCTTCCTACCACCTCAATGCACAGAGGGCCTGGAAACCCTTGCACAGGACTGCGGGATTTCATCGTGACAGTCTCATCCCATCATCACAAGCGTGCTAGTACCAGGAGAGCTTGTTGTGTACCACAAAAATGAGGTAAATAAGCAAGTGTGCTCTAAACCTCTAACCTTTATCTGAAACTTATCTGCTTCTTTATCTGAAGCTAAGATTTCCCACTGTAAATGCTGGACGACTCGGCCTCTGTGCTTGAGTTGGGCTCAATGTGACGCTGTGTCTGCTGCAGAGAGCTGCAGATGAGTAATGGTGCCCAGTACAAACAGCTTGAGACAAAAATGGGGAAAAAACCAACCCACCAAGCCCACCTATTACAATGCTATGAACTCAGTAATTAATGTGTATGATTTGTCTCATCCCCAAGGACCCCAAGAGTTGAGCGATATCCTGCATGTGCTGCTCAGGCATCTCAGGGCCAGTAATTTAGCAGTCTCTTAAGCAGGGATTGCGAAACTACGCTCTTGCTGTTTAATGTACTTGTTCAGCTGACAACAGGTTTAGTAAACAATAAAAAAAACACATGGAACCTCCATTTAAATAGAAGAGTTGTGTTATTAGTAATAAAGTCATGACTGGTGCTATAAAGTCCTCTCTGTTAAACAAACACTGATGTGCAGATAAATAAAGGGAGTGTGAGGGAGGAAGGCTGCTCCTTGTCCTCAGCACATGCCGGGCATGAACCACCACTAACGTCCTTGTAGAACACGAAGTGGGATCCTCGTCTTCCTTCCCTGCTTCCCTCCTGCCACCCCAGGTGAGGTTATGGGTTTGTCTCTGAAGCTTCTCAATGAGGGCACTCACCCCAGAAGAGCCCTGGGTGACACTCCGCACTCTTCCAGCCCTTGGTCACACTCCCAGCATCTCTCTGACTATCCCAACCATAGTAGCACAAGGAGGGGAACTGGAGACAGAAGACAAGACAACTTCCCCATTTATTTTCTATGTCAGTCCCCACTCTCCATAGAGTTTTTGCTCCAGGAGACAAAGCAGCAGCACAGCCCCACGTGCACAAACCCATCGCTGTAAATGGGTGGTAGCTGTAACCTGCCTGTCCTCTGCCGAAAGAAAGAGACTTCTTCCGTTTTCATCTGTAACTACTATTTCAAAATAGCAAATAAAGGTCACTGAGTATATCAGGAACAAATGAAGAGTAAACTTCTATTTCCCAGGTTACAGGGATGTAAGCTGGTTTGGTTTATCTTTCTTGCAGGTTCAAGCAGCAGAGGAATCCTTCATCACATGATAGTCTCTATTTGTATTCAGAAGTCAGTCCTCTTCCACGGATCACAGTGCAGCAAACCATTCTGCACCCTGCAGCATCACTTCTGATGTCCCTCCAGCTGCCCACCCGTGAAAGCAAGATGCGACAAGGACTGAGAAGCGGTTTCTGTTGATGTAGAGGAGGAAACACAAAAAGTTCCTGATGGCTGTGGTTCAGCCCCAGCCCAGTCCAATCCCACAGGCACATCATGGCCAGGGAATGCATCTGGCCATGGAGCCAGAACTACTGGCCCTTCTTGATGAGGCTGTGAAATGGTTGTCCTTTGAAAGTGTGTAAAGGCAGAGTATCTAAGATAACTGTCCCCGTTAGTATCCACCACTTGCTCGCAGGCTCGGGGCTGACCCTCGACCAGGGAAGTTTGGGGTCACCCTGCTCCTTTCTGCGCTTATGCAACCTCTGGCAATTCCTGGCTCTAATGATCAACCACATGCTTCTCTTGATTGACTACACATTTGTTTCTGATGAATTATATGATAGCACAAAATTTGCCGTTCCTTCCCCACACTCTGGAAAACCTTCTTACAGAAGAGCAGCCCTCTCTCCATGCCTCAGTGGTGGTGGCTTTGCCAGCTGTGCCGTCCTTGAAAGCAAGAGCGGGAACAACTCTCTGGAGCAACGAGCCAATACACTTCCTCACATTAAGGTAGCAACAACAGGGTTTCCTCCTGGTTTCAGTTTAATATGCATATATTTTAATTGCCGCTGGTATCTGAGTTAGATACATCATGGATGACTCACTAGCCTTGTAATTCATAGTGATGATGTGGAAAGTACCAAAGTCCAGCAGAAGGAGAATCCCGTAACCTCACCATGGGCCACACACACCACGTCCAGGTTAACAGTAAGCCAGCAGCATCTTGGGCTGGATGGAAATCCTCACACGTCTGCCTTTCAAATCTTACAACGTATCGCCTTCATATGACCTGACCCTGCAGAGCACGCAATACATGTGTCCGTGGTTGGCAGGGTCCCACAACAAAATGGCCACACACAACCCCAAAAATGGGATGCTAAAAAACATAATGATGAACTTGCACTTTTCCTCACAAGGCAGCTGGATGTGATGAGAGGCTTTTCCCCAAGGGTGTAGCATCAGGCACCTCAAAGATGCACCGAGTCTCCAACATGCTCTAGTCATGCAGGGTCACTGTAGGGGGATGCAGATGGGAACATATCCTCCTGATCAGGAGGACAGGTAAGCAAGTGCTGAAGTCCTCACCTCTCAGCAGGACCTAAGCATGGGCTTAACTTTACATGAGTTTAGGGCTCCACTGAATGGACATGTTCTGTTTCATAAGTATCCAAGGCCAGAGACAGTGCTGAAGGCTCAGTCACCCGTGAAATGTGATCACTTCTGGTCCTCCACATGGGTATTCATAGCTTCAAAACAGGAAACCTTTGATTCCTTTTTCTCCTTGAGCCAGCTAACTGCTAATCTATTTAGCTACAGGAAATACTCTACATGAGGGAAGGAGACACCTGAACCGCACACAATATTGGAAACCTCATCATGTCCAGAAATACCAAATGCATCCTCATTTTGAGGGTAGGATGCTGTGGCAAAGCTTCTCAGCTGCACTGGACAGCCTTGGCTACATTGGGCTCCACACAGCAGCACTGGCATGCAAGCACATTCCTTTCCCCATACTGAGTGCCACCGATGTCTTGGCAGCAGCCGTGTTGACAGCTCTGACCTCTTCCATGGACCCTTCTTATGTCTCAGAAGGGCAGATTCACAGAGAGCTCCTAGAATTTGTGCTTGGGCAGAGCCTAAGGCCCTTAGAAATCCTCACCACATTGCTCACCCAAGCAAATCGACACTCACCTGATTTGCTGACAGAAACTCCTGGGCGTTGTCATTCATTCCCATGTACATGTTCTCCCCATCAAACTAGAAAGATAAAAGAAAATCAGTTAGTGAAATGTTATCTGCACATCCAGGTCATGTGCGTTCAAAATGCTTCCCTGGCTCTTTACATAAAGAGCCAAAAATCCCAAAGGAAAATCCTAAGCTGCTCCTTTACAATTTTTGAGCCTGTATGAGCACACATACGTCACAGTTATTGCAATGGGACATAGCAACACAGCACATTTATATTATTTTGTTCAGTGAAATAATGAATGAATCACTCCAAAAAGATAAGCCAAATGTGTGCAAAATCACAGAGGTAGCAAGCAGCAAAGATCACCCAAACGAAGTTCTTGCTAAAATTCCTACTAGACCATCAATCGGCTTTAAGAAGCCAACTTCCATCCATGGAAATTTCCAAGATAGGTAGGTCCCATTCAATCCTCTTCCAGACATGTACATACTCCATAATCAGCAAAGCAGACCTCCAGCAGCACTGCAGAAAGCCACTCTGCACCACACATGAGGTTTGGCTACAAAAGGCACATATGCCCAGTCTTCTCTTCCCCACCTGCTCTGCCAGGACTTGGCCTCCCCAGCTGGGTGAGAGGCAAGGCAGCCGGAGCACAGAGTATTCTCCTGTGTTCCCATAGCTCCTGCAAACATTCCTGCCCCCTTCACCCCATTCCAAGTTGCTAATCTACTTATTAGACTACAATTCCCCCCATGGAGAACTGCAAAACTCTTCTAATTAGCTACAACAGGAGCTTTTCACTTGCTGATTCTAAATGAAGGAAAAAAGCCCTCCAGGATTGTCTCCAGCTCAAAGTATGGCTGAGGCAGTTCTCAAGGCTAAGTTCACAAACTAATTATGGCAATAAAACGGACTATGCCGTAAAACACTCCCAAGACAAGGATGAAGGCACCAGCTGTGAATGACATCATATAATTAACAAGGAGAAGAGACAACCCTCTTGCCCTTAGAAGCCGGATGATGAATTGAAGATTTTTCACCCCTTGCATGTCCTCTCGCTCTCTGATACGAAGCTGATAGTAGTTACGCCTTAACAGAAATGGGACATATTATGAACAATGAAAGAGAAATTAAATAAAACCAGGTGAAAATTTGCACTGTAGACTATTAATTACATTTCCATTTCTCAGAGTGCGACAGGGTTAGCAATTAAAGTCAGCAGAGTTAGTAAAGCCAAGTGGGGGTAGCACAGCTCTACTCGGCGTCAAACACCCTCTAATTGCCAAACTATACTCTGGGATAGCAGAGCAAACCAATTAAAAGCAGTAAAATTAGAGCAGGTATTGTGACACTCGTTAACTAATACCACTCGCAGCCGCAGCAGGATGGAAGGGGATCCCGGCGCAAATGCAGGATTTCGTTAAACCTGCCAGCAAGGCAGGAGCCACAGGATGCAGCAAGCATTGGCGGCCCTACAGGCTCACTGGGGCGTGCAGCTCTCCCAGAAGCCAGTTGGGCGCTATCCACTTTAAACTGAATGTCCCTCCACCTGTAAAATGATGCCTGGCACAATCAACTGCTGCAAACATGGCTCCAGCTGGAGCTGCTGTGCTTCCAGGCACGGAGACTCTATCAGCTCTAGAGCCTATAGCCTCTGCCAACCTGATCAGCCTTGGCGGCGAAGGCTGAATTTGCAGCAGAGGTGGCACAGTTTGGCGGAGGCAGATGCTCAGCCCTGCGGCAGCTGGACCTGGACTCTGAGGAAGGAGCTGGCCTCTGACTTGGTATGGGCAGCAACATAATTTTGGGGGGGTCAATCTTTTTAACAAGCAAAATTATAGTCCTGAGGTCCCACTTCCAAGCTCTTTTCGGGATGCCCCTACCAAAACACCATCAAGTGGATCCTGAAGCCTGAGCAGATCGCTCAATGCTGTGCACTGTGTGGATGTAGGGCTCACTCTGGTGGCCCAGTCTGCAGTGCCAGAGCTTGTCATCAGCTCAGGAGCACAGACACACTGCAGGAGTCTTAGAAGCTATTGCGACTTGAGATTGGTCATAGAGATGCTTCAGGTGAGCTGCACAAGAGCTTTCTAGCAAGCAGCCCTGGAGAGAGAGAAAATATTCCAGAGTGGAGACAATTCTGTCCATCCCTGGAACCAGTTATAAAATCACAGAATTTTGTACGCTGGAAAAGACTTTTAAGTTCATCCAGTCCAACCGTCGACCCAGCACTGTCAAGTCCACCACTAAACCATGTCTCGTGGCCCTACATCTACAGGGCTTTTAAATCCTTCCAGGGATGGGGACTCCACCAGTGCCCTTGGGCAGCCCAGCCCAGACCTTGACAACCCTTTCAGGAAAAAGAAATAAAAATTTCCTAATGTCCAGTCAGGAAAAGAGCAGCTCTTCCTTAGGTAAAAGCTTTGTCTCTCCGAGTGATTTAAATACACAAATGAAGTACATCCATCCATCCCCCTTCCTTGCAAACACACACCTCACTTTTGTCCTCCTCCTGCACAGTATTTTGCAGGTCCAGACTAAGATCTGTTTGAAACAGCTCTTCTCCAGAAAACAAAAATGTCACCTGGAAATTTACATTCAGAGAACAAAAAGTATCTTTCACTGGGGAGGTCCAGGGCAGGACAATCTCTATACTATTCTGTTTGTCAGAATGCATTTTTTTTTAATGGCATTCTACTATTCCCCTACCTCTGCTCCATACTTCCTTTGCCCTTGATGCCTTCGTAATAACTGTAATGAATCCTGCCTTCAAAATCACTGTGCCTCTGATTGCCAGTCTGAGCAGCGAGCCTGAAAATCAAGATTCAAAATGCAATGGAAACTTTGGAACTTCCCCACTGCTGATTAGATTTTTTCCCCCTCTCCTCCAGGCTATGAGGGTGAAAACAAATTTATTAGAAATTCTCCCATCAGGATATTTTTTCAATTAGATGTTTGCCACTTATACACCAGCCAGGTAGAACAGATAAGTAATGTGTTCTCCCTCTTCTCATTATTGTTTCGCTACAGAACACACTTCAAAACAATCAGTCCCATCATTCTAGGTAGATTTACAGCAGAAATAGACATTTTAATATTTCCCTTTGGTTACAAACACTTCCTCCCTCTTTGCTTTGGTCTAACTCCCAGCGCATGTCAAGTCTCTCAGGCAGCTCCAGGCCCGAGGGCATCCATTCATCACCCTCTGTACCCCCGAAAATGAATCAAACCTGTATTGGGTGATGTGCACATGCTGAGTAGCTGGTGTCATTTTCAAGTCCTAATTTGAAAGGAACATACTCTCATGCAGTTGTCTTAATTATCCTTTTGCTCTTTCATAATTATTTAATTTTTGTTATTCTTTGGCTAATAGAAACAGCCTATTAAACAAATCAAGAGCTAATTCTCACCCTCTCCTGCATGAAATGAGTATGAAGCCGAGGTGAGCCAAGATCACTCTCAGCTCTGCATTCCTGACACTGTTCGCTTGAAAACCTGGGAAATGCAAACCCTGTGTAGCCAAGTTGGGAAACTGGGAGAAGAAGGAAGATGTGATTAATGCTCTTCCTTCATCTGAGACTTGGACTCATTTTTATCTAACTTGCACAGATTTACATCAGTGATGGTTGCCTACAAGCACAATATGATCTCTACTTCAGAAAGGACCTATAAATCCCCACTTTGCTAAACCCATCTCACACTTCTCTTATGTAACATGCTCAGGATAGAAAAAGTTCTACTCATCAAATTAAAAAAAAAAGAAAAAAAAGAAAAAAAAGAAAAAATCCCTTAGAGGAAACTGCCAAATTTCTGCCAACTCTGGCAACAAAGGTATGCCTTTGAATGAAGGCCAGCAAGCTGCCTTCGTCTGCAGGCGACATGTACTACAACCCAAAGGATGAGGAGCACGGGCAGGATCTGATCTCATGTCACAGGAGGTGACATTGCCTGGCATTGATGCATAAGCCCATGGATGGGTTTGAACCCACTCACACAGAGGATCCCAAGGAAATCAGGGTGACAGATGCAGAGCCTTGCCTCCAGGACAGCACCCCTCCATGGGACACGCTACCATGTAGTTTGGGTTCAAGCAAGATACAAGAGATACAAGGACAGTTCTATTCTGTGAGAAAATACCCTCTGAAATTTAGTTTTTCACAGAAAATTTACTTCAAAATACATTTCTTTTACTATGGCTCTTCCAGGGAAGCTGTAGCTGGCACCACAGCTCTGGAGGCAGAGCACTGCTGTGCATCCATCAGCCCATACAGGGAGCTGAGCGTAGCCTTAACTCAGATGATGTTCCACAAAGCACTTTTTTATTTTTACTACTTTTCTAGACTCACTTCGGTTTGTTATTTTTGCGATATGATGTTATTTTCAAACTTGTAAATGTGCCCAGAGGTCATACGGGTCCCTTGCTAGTACGATGAAAATGAGTAAGAAAAATAAATGTGTGCTGCAAGCTGGGACAGACTCCAGAGCAAAGCAGCTATGTGATCCCCGGCTCTGTGCAAACAGGGAGAATAAATGTTTGTTAACTGGGAAGGACCCAGTGGAAAGAAACATAACCTCCTGCCAAGATTCAGAGGTGTTACTTTCTCATGGATGGCACTGCCAGCTTGTACAATTTTATTATGAATCTTATCACATCCTTTTATTTCCTAAAAGTCACGAACTGAGGCGAAAACCTCAACTCTGTAAAAAATATTTTAGCAGCACTCATATCAAGAACGGCTTCAATGACACCTGCAAGATCTCAAAAATCTTCCAAACTTTTTGTTTCATTTAAGCATGGTGGAGTTTGGTTTTGCGACTGGTTTGGGTTTTTTTGTGGGTTGTTTTTTTTTTGAGGGGTCTTAACGTAAATTCTAACACGTTGTTGGCAATACTAGACTGAAGCACCTTAACTACAAGCCCGCTGAGGATCCGGAGCTTTTAAAAAGTGGTCTGTTAATGCAAATCCAGTGGTAGCTAAAAGCCATCACCATCAAGGAGCTACTAAATAAATGCCCAGTAAAGAAGGAATTGGATGCTTCCAGTGATTCCTACTGCTCAGAGCTATAAGCACTTGCCTCTCAGTTTTGCCTCCTTCTGCCAGGACACAGGAGATGGGCAGCAGGTCCCCTCTCATGACAAATTCATTTCCAAACTGGGTGCACTGGGGATATCACCTTTCACTGGAGATATCTGGGATGTAGTGGTTTCAGCGTTCAGCAAGCTATGCTTCAGTCACCATCAGCATCAAGTCACAGAGTGACCCACAATAATGCGACACAGTAAATGCCTTTAAGTTTTTAGTGAATAAAAGTTAGAATACAAGAAAACTTGCATAACACAGTCAGTGCCATATTTAATAGTCCCCATTAAAAAAAAAATTAAAAAATTATTATTGCAACTCAGTCCATGTGTTGCTGGGGTTTATTTAGCTGCCTCCAACACCACTCTACCCACTACGTGGAAATATAACTCTTTTTTAGAAAGCTTTACAGAAGTAGTGTTTCTCACAGCTAATTTTTATCAGGCAAGCACTATTTGAGTGACATAACCACATTCTGCTGTAACTGCATTTTGGCCTTGGTACTCCCAGCCCCACATCCCATGATGTTGCTCCTGCTCAGTGTGAGGGACCCTGGTACACCGGGCTCAGCCCTACGGGCGTGCTGGGTGCGCACCAACACCAAATCCAGCGACTCCAAATCTGTCAAGGACCATCTTTATCAGCACACATCTCTGCCACGTTCACGTTCAGTCCTGCTCCTGCTGGCGGTGTTGCCTGCAGAGCTGCTGCTGCTATTTCCTATAGGAGTCATTTAGCATCACGCTTCTTCGGGGAATACATTGCCAAGGTTTGCTTAATCTCTTTAACTGCAGTTTCCCCATTAAGGTCTTTACACAACCTCTGGCCCAAAGTGGTCTACTCAACATTATTTATTTTTCCACTGAAATGCTTGGATAGCCCCACAGTTGATCCTGTCAAAGAGGGTCAAAAGTTCAGCAACTGATTTACAACACACACACACACACACACACATCCCCCAGGACCCTCCTGCAAGGGAAGCTCTGCATCTCCATCCTGGCCATCACAGAGTTGCCAGGGCTGGCCACGTGCTGCAATTTGCTTCAGGCCAAATATCCTTGAAAGAGAGCACAAACCCACAGAAGGTGTCAGTGCAGCCGGTGCCAGTGGGAGTCCATCCTGTGACAGGCTGCACAGCAGATGCAAGAGTCATCTGGGCTTTATGGGGCTGGGTTTTCTGCACACAATTAGTATTCTCATTGATTATCCTAGGGTGAAATCAGATTGACAGAGATCATAGAACGGTTTGGATTGGAAGGGACCTTTAAAGCTCATCTAGTACACTCTCCCTGTAGTGAGTAGGAACATCTGCAACTACAGCAGGTTGCTCAGAGCCCTATTCAACCTCACTTAGAATGGTTCCAGGAATAGGGTGTCGACCACCTCTGTGGGCAACCTGCGCCAGGGTCTCACCACCCTCAGCAGCAAAAATGTCTTCCTTCTCTCTAGTCTAAATTTCCCTCTTTTAGTTTAAATGCATCACCCCTTGTCCTGTCACAACAGGCCCTGATAAAAAGCCTGTCCCCAACTTTCTGACAGTTCTCTTTAAGTACTGAAAGGCCACAATAAGGTCTCCCTGGAGGCTTCTCTTCTCTAGGATGAATAACCCCAACTCTTTCAGTCTGTCCTCACAGCAGAGGGGTTCCGGCCCTCAGATAGTTTCTGTGGTCTCCTCTGGTCCCACTCCAAGCAGTCCATGTGCTGAGGACTCCAGAGCTGGACCTAGCACTGCAGAGGAGGTCTAAGCAGAGCAGAGGGGCCAAATGCCCTCCCTCGATCTGCTGCCCTCACTGCTGAGGATGCAGCCCAGGATACGGTTGGGCTTTTTGGGCTGCGAGCGCAAACAAATGAGATGAAGTCTTAAGGCTTAAAACCTTATAGTAAAAAATGCTTTGTTTGGTTGATTTAAGAACAATTTACAACTAGGATAAAAGCCTAATAACAGGGACTTCCCAAACATACGAGAAGCGGGAAACCTACTGCAGATCTTGTGGTGCCAAGGGCTCCCCAAGGTACTGTAGAGACTGTCAAGAAACTAAAACCAGGTGGAACAGACAGCAATGACTTCACTGGCTTGGACACTGATGGAGTATTCAGAGGTTCCCAAACTGGAGCATCTCCCTTGGAAAGACCCATCTGAGCAGCTCTCACACTGGGATGACCAGTAGAAAATAATATGAAACAAATCAATAAAATCCTAAGGAACCCTCACAGCTGAAGTAGCATTCAACAACCTGCTTTACAACAATGCTAGCGAACAAAAGCAGTGCACAGCCTACTGCCCTCACTCCAAACCAAACAAGGGTGGCAAAGGGAAGGTGCCAGACCAGCAGGTCTGCCTCCCTTAGTGTGAAACCATCTGGAGCTACAACACAACACTGAGAAGAGAGAGGCCCAAAAGAGGGACATCGTGCCTTGCAGCCCACTTCAGTGTTTGCTGAAGGGTCAACAACTACCTAGAAAAGGTGAAATGATTTCTCTGCCTGGACTCAAAAAAAAAACCTCTAAAAAACAAGCCAAACTTGTCATGGGACAAAAGCGAAGGTCCTCTTGCTCACAGTCAGTGAAGAGATACTCATTAGGGTTCAGTAAGAGGAGGATCATGGTCCACAATCCATCTGCACTAAAATCTATCAAATTCATAATGTAAGTGATCTACAAGGATTCAAGTTTATTAATGAGACAAAAATTATTCAGGCTAGCCCAAGCTAAAAGTGACTTTGAATGGCTTCGCATTAAGACTCTCGCAGTACTAAGTGGTAGTGAGGAAATGGAAGATTAAATTTAATGTGAATAAATGCAAAGTAATGCACTGGAGAAAAGCAATCCTAACAATATCGACATGACAATGGGCCTTAAAATAGCTGTTACTGTCAAGAAGAGAAACTACACGTTTGTTCTGGAGAGTTCACTTCCAACTTTTGCTCAATTCTCAGCAGCTGCCAAAAATTTTAGACGCAATTAGGAAAAGAACAAAGAATAAAATAACAGATGTTATTTTACTATCTGGACAGTCAGGAGAAGGAGAGAGGGCAATTGCAGGGAGGATCCAAGGTGTGAAATGGTGTACATGGATGAGGAAAAGAAGTGACAGATACAGACTCAACAGAGATGTGCATGAAATCATGAGATGAGAACAGGAAACAGCTCTTCTCTGGTTCTCACAGCCTAAAACCAAGAAGGCAGACACTGAAATCAGTGGAATTGAAGACCTTACAAAGAAGTTCTTCATACAGGACCAACATCAAAACCTCTGGATGCAGGATGCTGTGGCCTAGAAGGATACAGAATAGCAACTGGACAAATGAGAGGGGAACAGTAAATCCAAGCCACTGAGCTCAAGATGACCCTCATCTGTAGGCTGCTGGAAGCTCCATGGTTAGATGTAGTTCCATTAGATATTAGGGAAAACATTTTCCAGCATGTGGTGGTCAATATTAGACCCCAAGGTTGTAGACCTCCACCCCCGGAGATACTCAGAGCTCAGCTGGACCAAGCGCTGCACAATCTCATCCAGTTGGCCCAGCTTTTCTCGCGGGCTTGGGACGTGCAGACGTCCCTCCTAGCCAGTAGTATTTGGTGTTTGGGTGCTTCAGTAACATGGGATAGTGCAATGCTTACCCAGGCCGCTACATGGACAGCTACTCTAAAAGCATCTCCAGCACACCCTTTCATTCTCTTGTACTTGAGGCTGGAGAGATCCTGAATGCCACCACTATTCAAGTGACAACATTCATTTATCTAAGAGACTGGATGGTTTTCTGTGAACGTTGCACACCAAATTACTGTTATTACACTATCTAGGGGGAATAAGGACTTAAACTCATTCCCCTGGACCTTTCAGATCCCGCAAAGGAGTTCAAGCTCTCTGCATACACACAAAAAAATCCATCCACTGCAAGCTACAGGGAGCAGCAGAATTTAGTCTTAAGACTGACATGGAAATAGATTAATTTTTTTTTTCCATTTCATATTCTAATTACAATTCTTTTCCCCCTACTATTTTCTGTTCTCATTACAATCTTAAAATTGCTCTGCAAATTCTGTACCTTATTCTGCTCTTCCTGCCATCTTTGTCATGGAAATGAGAAACAGAATGTATAAGCATGAAAATATTGCCGAGATCAAAATTCTGCTTAACCCTTTCACAGGCAACTCCAAAAAGAAGAGAAAACAGCACAGACCAGCTAATCCTCCATCCAGTCTCCTCTCCTCCCAGCTGCAGCAGGCGAGAAGAATGATGCCCCAAGAAACGCACTATTAATTTAAAGGCGCAAGTTGCTCACACTTACACCTCCTTTCGGGCATGGAGGAGGGCTTGGGTATTTTCAACTTAGCAGGTTTTGCCCCTGAGGGCAGATCTTGATCTAAAGTACACTTCTATCATATTCAGATGACTGTGTTCAGTTTTCAGCTTTCAGTCTGCCAGGCACCCTGATGTGACACTGCCTGGGAGGGGTGTTGCGTGGCGATTCGAGCAGCCCTGGAGCTCCATCCTCTTCCCCTCCCGCTATGTGGAGAGCTCACCAGAGTTGCGGCTTGGGCCAATTTCTCCCAAAGTCTGGGAAAACAGGCTGCCTGGGAGGTGACCAGCATCTCGTGACACCCACCCTCCCAGCACACCCTGGCTTTCGTCCTGGACCTCTCCAGCCCATTGCTGACCACATTTGACATGGTTTATTTTGCAAGATATGATCACATTGATGTAGCTGTGAGGCTCAGGCACGAACATCACTTCCTTTTCGAAACCAAACAACAAGCACATCCTGCGTTGTTTATCACACTGACGCAGGTGCTTGAGGAATTTATCTGCAAAAAATAAAACAACCCAGGGTTTTGCTACGCTGGTCCTTCTCTCATTAGAGGCTGAACAATGAGGAGAGCTGCAGGCACCAGCCCAATGCCCTGCACGTTGCTGGGGAGGGAGGAAGGTAAATGAATGCAGCACGTTTCTTGGCAGCAGGCTGGTGTGCACACAGTCTGAAACAAATACAGTAAGCGATAACGAGACTTAACTGCACTGCCTGCTTCACTGGTAACACTTGTAATTCACAGGAAATTAAGAGAGGCAGAAATGCAAAGATCTAAAAGAAGCCACGGAGGCTCTGTGCAAGAACTGTGCCAGCCTCAAAGGCACCTCGAAACATTGTTTTCTGCAAGATAAAACCTCAGGGTTGAGATAAAAATAGAGCTTCTACCTGTCTGCCTCGGAAGCAGCTACCAGCGTGCCTCTGCTCTGGATGCTTTTTATGGAGATACTGATTTCAACACCACAATGACAGTCCTCACTGCAGCCAGAATCAAGGGAGCAGTAGGGAAGGAAAACACCTTTAAGCCAGAAAGCTTTCTCGTCCTGTAATTTTGCCCCTCCTGGCCCAGGGAGCGAGCAGCGACCCTGCATGGGCAGTGACGTTGGGATGCACACCCAAGTCCGGGGTTGAGTCCAAGTGCCTGGATTGAGAAGTAGCAACTCAGGGGCAAAGAGAAGAGCAGCACGAGCAAGCGAAGGAGGCAGCTGTTGCCACAGCAGCCCTGCGCCAGCAGTCGCTGTGGTTACACCGAGTTTGACGTACATGTACAGTGCAGTAGTAATTTTGGAAATCTCTCTCTTTTCTCAATTGCAGAGTAAATAAATAAATAAGTACAGGAGCATGTGGCACAGAGAGAGGGAAAGCCGTCAGTGGAACAATGCAAAGATTGTTTAAAGCTATTCACTTTTTGAGTGAAGTCATCATTATGACGCTTCTAATCCCAACACTTTGTTGACAGCTGGCACAGGTTAACAACCCGGCTCCCAGACATCTCCTAATTCACTCTGAAAATCACACATCCTACTCAACTGCCATTCAAGAAAACAAATAGTAACTTTAATTTTCTCCACAGCCACTGTTCCTTCAGCAAAGCCAGTCAGAAGCCCAGCCCAGAGCATGCACGATTCACCTGCAAGCACAGATGGGTACTTCACTAAACACTTCCATCATCCGAAGCTTTGTCCCACTAGCAAGAGCAAAAGCATATCTCTGCCACCCAGAATTCAAGGCCATAGTTTTTTTCTTCTGTTGCAAAGCATAAGGGAGAAGAATAATTCATTTTCATGACAACTTTGGTGAGAATAAGGAGTGCTATGCAAAAAGAGTTTGTCAAGAGGGAACAACAACAAAAAAAAATCAGATCACTTCCACACTAGTCATTTAGAGAATAGTTTCCAATACCCAAATATTTGGCACCAGTGAAAACCTGCCTTGTATGGTTCTGCACTTAACTGTGTAAGCAAATAACTCTTGCAGCAATACAGAGTATGACTTCTAAAAAAAATGGGCTGACAAAAGCACAACCCGTTTCACAATTTTACCTTAGATGTTTGGATATATTCATGATTCTTTTGAAAAAGAACTAATGAAAAGAGAGATCTCCTTTAAAGACGAAAAAAAACAAAACAAATGCGAAATCCAAGGATGATAGGAAGGTAATTTCTGAAATTACATCCTGGATGTCTGGGAGCATCTCCACTGCCCGCTTTTCACACAGCTGTATAGCACTCAGTGGTTTTCCCTCTCTCATTTGGCCCTGTCTTATTTAAACCATAGACACTACGTGCATGTTCAGTAAGTGTTTTCACATCACCTACCTAGATCCCAACCCTTGAGAGAGTTAGGAAGGTCCAATGTAAACAAACAAAAAAAGAATAATGAAGCACACAGCTTCCTGGTATCAAAGAACGAGCTTTTATCCCATTAGCATCACAACTCTGCTATTCTTTCTAAAGCCACACCATCAAATTGATGGGGACCACTCACAACCTTTGTCTTGTATACGTGAAACACAACACCACAGTGAGCTTGTCCCAGCATGTTTAGTCACTGTGGCGCAGGAAGGATGCACAGGGAACCCCGAACTCCCATGCCAAGACTGTTGGGGAGCAAAGGGAGTTTACCCAAACCTCCTCACTCGTCAGAGTCTCTTGTAGGTGGCCAGATTTCAGATCCCTACTTTGCCAGAAAGAACATCGTTTCCAGCACACGGGCCTCGTTTTGACTATGTTGATTATACTACCTTCTAACAAAAATTACAATTATGCTCTTAAACAAAGAGCAACAAGCCTCTCAAGCCCTTTCCATAGCCTGCGCTGCACGCAGGGGACCCCACTGCCACCCACAATCACCATCTATCACCCCACCCCCTCCAGTGCTGGAAGTAAAGGAGCAACACCAGATTGTCATCACCAGAAGATTTGCCATTGAGGCCCATGGGGCCAAGCAGATAGGGACAATATACCCAGGCCCTTCTTCGGGGGCTGCAAGCTGAGCAAACCATTGGGGGAAAATACGCCAAAAGCCTCACAATCCTGACCTCTGCGAAAAAAACAACCAAAAAACAGATTTACTGGGAGATTGGTGAAAGGAGCAGTTGAAATGTGTCCCCAGGTGGCGACTCACAGCTCTGCTGTTGGCATTGACCTGAGCAGCGTGCCACATGGTGGAGTTAAGTCCCCAGGGCTGCTCTGATCACATGACCCCACAGTGTGAGAAGAGTAAAACCCCGCGAGGCGGCAGTTTCTGTGTGTTGGGAGTGGGGCCACGAACACGTAGATGCGCTCGGGACATGGGAGATTTCAGAGGCTGCAGCCAAAATCCGCCACCTGAAAGGTCACACGGAGGTGACCCAGAGCTCTGCAGATGTTGCACATGTGAAGCTGCAGATGCTGTATCTGTGTTGCCAGAGACTCAAGACATGCACACCTACAGCTTTACAACAGCTGAAGCTCAGCGACATTTCACACGGCCAATACAGTCACGTCAGAAAGGTACATCCACAGGCAGCGTTACCACATCCTTGTATGTTCTATTTTATGAAATGCTGAGTTAAGTTTGTCAAAACTGTTGGACTGCATTTCCAGAGGGCTGTGCACAGAACTCCCTGACACCATGGCACCCTGGCCTCCACTCCCTACCTACCAGGTCCATGCATCAAGTCCAAAGCTGGGATTGCTTCATTCCCAGCCTCAACTCTTCTGGTTATTAAAAAAAAAACCCACAACCACCCCTCATCCCTCCCAAACACTTCTTCTTTCAGCGTTTTTTTTTTTTTTTTTTTTTTTTTTTTTGACATCTCTGTGTTCACCTTATTAATCTTTTACTCTTTCCAGGAAATTTTACTACCACGTAACTTTCTTTCATTAGAGCGAGAAGTTAGTTCATGCTTACTGCAGGCAAGCCGGCCTCCAACTTATTACTTAAAATATACACCTTAGTGTCGAAAATTCTCAGCCCCTTAAAAAGACAGTAGAAAACTCATTAAAATTAATGAAACTAATCAGAAAGAGGCACCTCTGACGATGACTATTATGCCCTTGCCTCACTGTAAGTAATTGAATAGAGGTATTCTTATTACAGTTATTATTATTACTGTTATTATTAACCCCAACAAGAAGTTTAAAGCATGTTGATGAGAAAAAGTAGTTTTGCCTAATTATCAACTTAAATAAAAATAAACAGAGGGAGTCTTCCTGATTTTAGCAAAGTCCTGCCTTTTTCTAAGCAGTTAAAAGCAAGACTGACAGTCTTATAGGCTGGGAAACGGGCAGATAAGACAAACACATACAATACAAACTTGTCCAATGTTTTTACGGTCTTTTTCTGCACCACTTTCAGCTCATTAAATTACAATATTACTATAGATTTGCAGCAAAATTATCTTTTATCTCAGCTTCTTTTAAAGCTATTTGGCATTTGCTAGTATTTTCTATTATAAATCTAATTGCAGATTCCAAACAGACAAGGGCTCATTAAGCCTTAATTATGCACATGTTGTTTTCAACAAACATTTTCATTTGGACTGCTGTGAGCTGTAATTGTTCGGAAGGCACCGCAGACTCCGATTACCCACTTTCCTGGGATGGCAAAAGCTACTTTCAAGTAGGTCACAGCTCAGCTGAATAAATGATTTGTAACCTGTGGAGTTTGGGCTGTGTCGCTCCGGCAGGAACACTGGCAGAGCAGCATCGTCAGGCACTGAGGAGCCAGTGGCAGCAGCCAGGAAGCTCCTTGTGCTGGTACCAGCCCCTGTTGACCCCTGCTTGTGGGGTTAACCATGCCTGGCTTGGGTGGGTGGAGGGCAGCAGGTTCCCGGGGCTCAGGATGGATATAAGGGCATGGCCACCCTGCCCAGAGCGGAAAGTCAGTGGGCAGGATGTGCCAACAGAACGTGGAGGTGCTTCTCGCCTTGGGCTGTGGTCAGCAATCAGTCATAGAATCATAGACTAATTTGGGTGGGAAGGGACCTTTAAAGCTCATCTCGTTTAAAACCCCTGCAAGAAGCAGCAACATCTGCAACTACAGTAGGTTGCTCAGAGCCCTATCCAACCTCACTTAGAATGGTTCCAGGAATGGGGTGTCGACCACCTCTGTGGGCAACCTGCGCCAGGGTCTCACCACCCTCAGCAGCAAAAATGTCTTCCTTCTCTCTAGTCTAAATTTCCCTCTTTCAGTTTAAATGCATCACCCCTTGTCCTGTCACAACAGGCCCTGATAAAAAGCCTGTCCCCAACTTTCTGACAGTTCTCTTTAAGTACTGAAAGGCCACAATAAGGTCTCCCTGGAGGCTTCTCTTCTCCAGGCTGAGCAACCCCAACTCTCTCAGCCTGTCGTCACAACAGAGGAGTTCCAGCCCTTGCAACATTTTTGTGGCCGTAAGGGAAGAAGGACTCCTACTTGGGTACCTCTGAAGGTGCCAATGTCTTAGCTCAGCATCTGTGCGTGTTCTGCCTGACAGTTCTGCCCAACCCCAACCCTGTGTTCTCATCCAGCATTGCCACAAGCACCACAGGAAAAAATGTTTCAGTTCATCCACAACTTGATGAGGTTGGAGGGGAGCCCTTTTCACATCTTGTTGGAACCACGGTTATGTTTGACCTCTGAAATAACCATAACCCATAGGAACAGCCAAGCTTTTAATAGAAGTTCAGGCTTCCTTCTAACAGCACAAAAGCTGCATCTGCTCAGACAGCAGCAGTGTTAATGGAGTAGACATAAGTTGCAGGATGACACTATCAAGATCTGGGGTCCTTCCAGTCTTGGTTCTTCCAATCTCACATACCCCCATGACATAGCATTCTTGTAACCAGAGCGTGGCTCTGTTCCATCCCATCTCTCTGGTGAAGAGTCATTGTGTGCAAACCTCATCAGCCTCCCCTGAGTCTCTTTAGGGGAGAAAAAGCTCTTTCTAATAAATAACTTCCTACCTAAGGAAAGGGTAGGGCTGCAAAGGTAGGTTGGAGCTGCTGGTTACTGCCAGACCCCGTTTGGCAGGTTTTAGCACTGCTGGAAACAGCAAGGTGCTAATACAGTCAGTGTTGCAACTTCTAGCCTAAAATCTCGCCAGCCAGGTATCCGGTATACTATCTCAGGACAGGGGAGGTGCCCAGAAAGGCCCTGTTACAGTAAGAATTTAGTACCTCCCTTCTGAACGTTTCTTTCTCTCTTCTCAGCACAGGAGATGACAAATTCTCAGCCATGTCCTGAAGACTCATGTAGCACTGTTAGAAGGAAAATGTGTCAGAGTAAGCATGAAATCTTATGGCCTTGCTTTTGAAAAAGACAACTTTTCAAGCAATAGTTTTACCTAAAAAGGTTTTCTAGGTCATTTTGACTTGGCATGTATATGTTTGACCTACTAAATCTAACACAATAAAATTACAGAGTTCTTTTCAACCTGTCGGTGTCAGATCACTCATAAATTCAGATGTACTGTTTACAAAACCACTATTCATATATTCACAAATAAGGTCTTGCCAGGTTCTTTCTGGAAGGGAAGTATTTGCCCTGTTCAACATTAACTCACGCTGACAAAGGGAAAATGTAAAAGCTCCCTTGACAAGTTGAGCTCCCATATTTCTCACACAGCCCTTGCACTCAAATCATGCTGGATTTATGGCTGCACTACCCCTTCCAGCACTGTTGAAATGCCCCCAACTGGCCTGCTGCCACCTTTGATATGGGGTGAGAACCCCAAAGGCCTGGTTATTCTCCATTGTATTGGTGCAGCCCACTGCGAAGCACAGAGGAGATGCTTCAGGCTTGATGAGGCTCTGAGCAACCTGATCTAGTCGAGGATGTGCCTCCTCATTGCAGAGGAGTTGTATAGATGACCTTTGGAGGTCCCATCCAACCCTGGATGATGGTTCTACGATTCCATGCACCTTGGTGGTGGTGGCTACCATCACCTCCCTGCTTTGGTTGACAGTCATGATTCCTGACACCAAAGGGTTTTCTTAAATCCACTTTAGTGTTTATTAATTCTTGTGCATAAACCAGGCAATGCCTTTTAAATGAACGATTGTGAGAGGTATTCTAGAGCACTGCTCTCCATGTTCATGTGGGTCAGTTATCAGAGCAGCTGCCTGCATGGGCTCTATCCTCTGCTCCACGCAGAGGAGGGAACATCATCTGGAGAGCCAAGGGACTCAAGGGCCAGGTCCTTGCAAGCAGTTCTCCTTGTCATGATTCCCATTGGCACATTTGAGGGATGCTGTGCACTGATGCACAAGCTGCTTCCCTCCAGACAAGCAAGCTCTCAGCCCTGGAATGGATCCTGGCCCTAAGCACACTTGCACCTTCAAATGGAGGCTGTAAGGCCAGGTACCAGGAAAAGCCTGAGGAGTTGGGCACACAAGTCCCACTGCACACCTCCCAGACTATCCATCCCATTTGCACCAGCTGGGTTGAGCAGCAGTTACTGTCCTATGACAAGTGTGCTCTTGGCACTGCTCCACACCAGCCAGGCACCAGAAAAACTTTACAAGGCATTGCAAAAAGGGACAAACCCTTCTACAAAGAGCTCATGCTCTCATTTTTGAGACTTGTTCTTAAATGCTGGTGAAAACTAGGACAACCAAGGTGAGCAGGTATGCCAGCACAGGGCACAAACAGCAGCATCTCACTCTTCCTTGGTGGCAAATTATTCCCAATCCATGGCAGGGGTAGGAGAAGCCATTTTTTCTTCCTTCCCATAGCAGTGTGGGAGGAGAGGGACCTCCCTACATATGCCACTCTACAAGCATGTGAATGGAGAGACTGATAGGGACAACTAGCAGAGCTTAGTCCTGCTGCTTCCCAAATTGTTGTGATCTCCACTGAGGGCACATGAGGTATGGGCACCACCTCATAGACTTAGTGAGCCTGGCCAGGCTGCTCAAAGCCTTGTGAGAGGTTTCATGGTCCTTCCGCAGCAGTGAAGGATGCACTGTTAAAACAGATCAAGACTTTGCACGTCCAAACCCAGCGTGTGAATGAGATGGCTTGAGTTCAGCTTTGACATCTTCTGAGATCATTTTGAACCATAAGTTTCCAGGGAGTGGAATCTTCTGCTCAGGTCCTCACAGTGCCTAAGTCAGAGAGCTAGCAAATGTGACTTTAAGTAACGAGATTATTTTCTCATGCTTTCTCCAAAAGCATTTAGTGCCGCAAAATGATTTCTACCAAATGCTCTGCATCCCAATTGTGGAAGTCACATCAAGATTTCAGGGCCATCCAGTGGATATATTTAAGCCGTATCTTTTAAAAGATATGATTTTCTTTTTTCTACTTTCATATTTTTCATAACTTTTAAGAGAAAGAATCTTCCGTGTTTGGGAGCCACAGGGCACCGCAGGAATTATACCGGTGCTCTGTGGTACAACAGCCACAGACCCTGCTTCAGTTAAACACCAACACACTGAAGAAGGTTTTCCTTATTTGAGTTTGTATTATAAAGATTTAAGCTTCCTGCAGAGATGAAAACACTTAATTTTTTTATTGCCTGGCCATAATCTCTTGTTTCCCTTGGTTGCCCTGCAACCTGTCCCTGTGCAATCCTCTAACACTACATGTGCAGCATCTTCTCCACCTGCTAATTACAGGCTCCATTGTGCTAGATAATTCAGCCCCAGCGAGGCTGCCGGGTAGTTACGTACTGCCAGGCCGCCTTTTGCTGTTGACTGCAGGAACAGATGAATTAATCACCTTTTCTAGTTGGTAAGCAGGACCAGACACTTATGTGCTCGTTGGAACGGAAAACAAGTTTGGTTCCTTTAAACAAATGTGGTGGGTTGACCATGGCTGAGCGCCAGGTACCCACAAAGTTGCTCTATCACTCCCCCCTCACGCTTCCCTCAGAACGACAAGGGGGTAAGAG
>VWZK01020452.1:206722-230379 GCA_013396935.1 Baryphthengus martii | reverse complement strand
TTGTCTTCAGGCAAGCCTGGTGTGTGGTGTCTAACCTCATCTCATTTCTTTCCCTCAGCTGAACTTTGATTTGGATCGTGGCGTGTTCCCTGTGGTCATCCGAGCGGTGGTGGATGAAGGGGATGGTAAGTGTGGTGCTGTGCTCTCTTGGTCCTCTTCTAGCTCTCTCTGAAGTTGTGTAACTCCTTCAGGGCAGGCCTCCTGCTGCAATCATGAAAACGATTTACTTGTAGCAAAGGCTTGAGGAGCCTTTCCAGAATAAAAGTATTTCAGGAGCTCACCTTAACTTCCCTATATTAAAAGGACTCAGCTAACCATAGATTCTTACATAAAAGCATGCTTTTAAAAATAGCCTCCATTTTTTACAGGAGAAAGCCTCGTTCGGAAGGTTGGCAATGAAAAGGGCCTGAGGAAGTCTCACATTTTCTCTAAAATTGGGGGCTGCTGTGGTCAGCAGGACCAGCATTTCACTTCTGCACATTGTAATTTAAGAATAATTAGAAAGGAAAAAAAAAAGCCCTGCTGATTGTATTGCTTGGTGTCCTCACTTGCTTGGTTTCTTATGTTGTAGGTGTGGAATTGTCCAGAAACTCGTTGCATTATTTTGCAGTTTTCCAAGCAGAGTGAAATAGAACGGATTTAAAGTGTGGCTAACAAAGGACTCTTCATATTTCCTAACAAAGGAAATGACTTCTGAAGTGCATCTATTTTTAGTGGTTTCAGGCCCTGTTAGTAAAACTGACATATATGTATATTTCTTGACCATAAATATAAACCACCTTCCTCTGTTTATGGAGCTTTTGGCAAGGTATTTGTACTTTCTAATGTTGGGCATGCCTAGAAGGACCAAAAATAGGAACAGGAGGCAGCATGGGAAGCATACATTTATACACATACCATGCCCAGTCTTAGCCAATAGTGTACTGTCATCTATTTTAATAACCTGGAAAGGCAATTGCTTTTAAATCCTCTCCTGGAAAGAATATCAGCATAAAAATATGTGATATTTGAGTGAGAGTTGAGGAAATTGTTGTGTATTTTGGTTCTTTTTTAACTGATGGGACTGGAAGGAGCTGGCCTTGTATGTTTGGAGCACCTGGAAAATCACAGCTGGCCTGTGACTGCTTGTGTTAAATAAAATTGAATGGCAAATTAAAATAGCAGTCAGTCAGATATTGGTTTGGACTGAATTCTGCCGGGAGATGTTTGCGTGCCTTGGAGAATGTAGGCTTGAAATGTTAGCCCTCCCCCATTCCTGCCGGCGGGATTGCTCCCAGGGGAATGCGCAGAAGCCCTTTGGGAGGGAAGGTGCCGCGCGGAACGGGTCACGCAGCTCCAGTCACACACACTGCTTGGCTGCCACGGAGGAGCCGAAGGGAAGCGATGCCTGTAAGCTCTTACTTGGCTCTTCAGGCTGAGGGGAGGGACCTGAATTTCCTTTACTGAGTGAGCTCGAACAGCCTCGCTCTTGGCTGGTGCAGTGGGGAGCAAGCAGATGAATTCCCAGTTTTAGCCGCCTTTTCTGCATGCTCCTGTGTTCCTGATTGCACCCAAATTGTCGTGACGAATCTCAGTTACCCAGCAAATCTGCAGGCATGGACTCTCTTCTCCCACACACTGCCTGTTCCCTGTCTTTGTGCCATAGTCCAGTGAAAGGTGGTTCTTCTTGTCTCTGCTGTTCTGGGGAGCCAAAGGAAACTGTTGAGCCCCATTCCTTTTTAGACAACACAGGAGTTGTTTCTGTCAGCTGTTAACTCTCTGTCAGAGAGCTGAGAGTAGTGGCTGCCAGCTCTTCTGTGTGTGCTGAGCCCAGGCCCGGTACCCCTCAGTCCAGGCAGAGCGAGGTGGTTAGAAGCCTTCCCTCACCTCTGTGACTTCTCTGCAGCCCCTGTCTCCTGTTTTCATATGACCAGTCTGAACATAATTAAGCAAAAATGTCCAACCAGTTGAAGCTGGACAGAACCTCAGAGTCTTGAGAGAGACTGGGATCGTACCTTGGCTTCCTCTATTCTGTGTTCTGTACTTGCTGAGGGAGCCGTGACTGCAGTACAGAAACCTCTGACAGCCTCTTTTCAGTGTTGTTGGATTAAGAGGGAAGCCTCGAGTTTGGAAGAGAGAAGACATGATGTTTGTCTTTAGGCAAAAATTCAGAGAACTGGACAGAGATGTTTCAGTGTCCAAAATTGGTATGAGAAATAAATGTTTTATATAAGCAGATCAGATTAGAGCAAAATCAAGCGATACCTACCAGGGCTGGAAGTGCTGCCAATTGCTGCTAAACCAGATGGATTTATTAAACTCCGTGATAAATTCAGGTAATTAAAAATGGGAATTGGAGGGGAGAGCAGAATCCCACTGTGCTTTGTTTTACTTTCCCTCTGAAAACAAAGTGGAATAGTTTGGAGCACCCAAGATAACGATGGCATGTCTGCGTGGGGCCCACCACAGAACCCAGCAGGGTTTTATTCTTCCTTTACAGGAATGTGAGATGAACCAACCTGATGACAAGATAAGAAAAGTTTTAAATTCCAAAAGGAGATGAAAATAGAACAGATGGCACTTCAGAAATTGTGAATGGACTAAAATTTAGCTCAGGTTACTTTTATGCTTGTGCTGTTTTCAAGGTTTAACCAGGACTGCTCTTTCTCTTTTTGTAGTGGTGGTTGAGGTGATGGGTCATGCCCATGTTCTTCTGGCTGCATTTGAAAAGGTAAATGAGTTCTTTTATTCCCCTTTATCCCTGTCCTTGTATATATAAACATTTCCATGGGTCATTAGTTTGTATTTCTATAACACTTAGCACAATGGAGTCCTGGCCCATGACTGGGGTTCCTGAGTGCTGTTGTGGTACAACAATTACTCACAGCAGCTCTTGTGCGGCCTGTAATTATCATTTGTACCTGAGCTGGTCACTCAGCTCGTGTTTCCTGTGTGTAGGGAGAAGGTGTGCCCCGGTGGTGGTGATGTTTGAGGAAGATGTTGACCATGGCAGTTTTCCAGGCCTCGTGATCCCTTTGCAGAATTGGATCTGCTGTGTCCAGACCCTAATGCACTATTATTTGACCTTAGTTTACACATAGAACCAAGGCCTTTTAAAGGCCTTTACATCCTGTGTAAAGACTTTGAGCTCCACTACTTTTTGGTGGCACGTTCAGTGCAGCTGGTTGCTGCCTACACGATAAGGCTGAGCCAAGCCGTATGTGCAAGCCTTGAAACAAGCTCTTCCCGTGATAACTGGACCCTGAAAACAGTTGCAGGATCCATAACTGCACCGTGGTGTGTCCGGTTGTGGTAATTCTGCAGAGGCGTATCCTGAGCAAGTGATCCTTGTAGTGACGTGCAAAGGTGAGGTAAGAGATGCTGGAGCAGGGCTGGGCAGGTAATGGGGAGCAGCACCAGTGCTGTGCTGTTTAGAGCTTCCCCGCTTCCGGGGGGGCACGTGGCTGACTTCTGTTTCTCAATCTGTGTGGCTCCTGCTGTATCCCTGAGCAAGCTCCCAGGTCTTGCTCTGTTCCTCTTAGGTGAATAATCTGGATGGTGACAAGCTGAGTCAGAGGGCACAGGAAGCACAGTCAGTCCTGAGGAAGCCCAGTGGCTGGAAGATGTTCTCAGTGTTCTAGGTTGCTTTTTTGTTGGACTTTGTATGTGCAGAAAATGAGTTTCCCTGTGTTAGAAAGGCTGCTCTGAGCACTGGCTCAGTGCTCCTGGCAATGAGAGATCTGTCAGAAAGGAGATGGGCAGCTGCAGCACCCCTGAGATGAGAGCAGGGATGTTATTCTTCTCGTTTTCTCCATGCCGCAGCCTGACTTTGAAGTATTCTACATGTTTGCCTTCCTCATCTGTGAGTCGCTTGTGCTCCCCTGGCTATTGCTGTCATGGCTTTTCGGTTGTAACTGGGTTCAGATTAGGTTTTGGATCTGATGATGCAAGTAGGATTTTTACTTACAAAGGAACGTGTCCGGTTGCTGCTTTCCAAGTATCCAAACACAGTGCTGTTGCAGTGAGCCCAGCCTCTGCGGTCAGGGAGTAGAGCTCTTGCGTGGACCTGGATTTGTCCCAGCTTCCCATTTGAGCATTCCGCAGCCAGCGCTTGATAATAGCACCTTATAGAAAAATATAGGAAAAACCAGTTATTGGGAAGGTATTAGCTTGAGGGCAGAAGTGAAGATTTGGAAACTTCTATGTCATGAGATTGGAAAGTGGCTTGAACTACTCCAGCTTTGGAAGCAGGATTTCAAGGATTATAAGTAAATTCCACCTACTGTGCAGAACGTCTGAGCTCTCTGGATGCACAAAGGTGATGACGATAGACCTCATAATGTTCAGGGAGCTGAATAAGGTGTGCAGCAAAACTGGGAACCGACTAAAGCTGATCAGGCCATTCCATCAGTGCTGGATTGTGTCCCATGTCGAGGTCTGAGCTCGAGGATTCCCCTCTTTTTCTAGTCTGTGTGTGCTGTGAGAGGGAGATGCTGCTGTCTGGTGGGGCTGCTTCTTGCTTCTAATCTTCCACTGAATGCTTGAAACCAGATGAAAATCTTTCATTTAATAGGAAGTCACAGGGCAAAGTGCTTGTTGAGTCCTTTCTCCTCCCTGTTTGATTAAAATATATTGTCCATCCTTAGAATAATTGCAGCTTTTGAAATGTAGGCCCAGAAATCCAGAGGAGGTCCTTGCTAATGAGCACTGGTGCTGATCAGCAGAGCATGCTCAGAGGACAAGCAGACCAGCAGGCCTCAGTAACTTGCTATTTATACTACTTTAAGATCAGAATAGTATCCTTGATGCCTTGTGTAGTCTGGCCTTGCAGCTCTTCCAAAGGCAGACACTTGGCACTTTGTGTTTGCCTGGAAAACACGACTGTTTTGTCTTTCGGTGCAGTTTTGTTCTTCCTTCTGAAACTCCTTCAGCAAACGGGTGTATATACGCCTGCAACTGGTGACAGCCACAGGGCCTGCTGGAGTTTGCCCTAAGTCTCCTTTCCTGCTCTCTAGGCTGGCAGGAGAATTTTCCCTCAGGAGAGGTTTCTCTCAGTTTAGTTGGCCCTTCTGGATGATGGAGAAAATAGCAATAGCACGTTGCTCCTGTTGCCAGTTCTGACACCAGGTATACACAGAATTGTTCCAGCCGTGCCTGCTGCCACTGAGCAAATGAAAGGCTCGAGCTGGTCACGCAGCTCTGAACACAGCGATGTGGAGCACATGTGGCTTGTTCCTGACTCCATCCAGTGGACAGGCCTTGTTCTCAGCCTCATGCCAGCCCCCTGCTCTCTCGTGGCTCTCGTGTTAACAAATATCCCTTGCCAGGTCTTGCTGGACTGGCCGAAGAAGTGTCTGCACCCATTTGGACTGCTTGCAACCTGAAGGCATCCAGCATGCCAGGGACTTTTGTGTATGCTCTGACCCACTTCAGCCGGGTTTAACTTGAGCTGAGTCTGACTAGCTCTGCCGTGGAGCAGACAGGGAGCACGCCGATACCCTGTCCCACCACCTCTCTGGTTGCCATTCAAGCTGTCCCAGCTATAGCTGTGCCACCCACCCCATAGCTAACAGACACCAACTCTCATCATGAGTCTGTTTCACTCTTAATTTGTACCCTTCAACAATCTAATGCGTTTCTGTTTTTTCCCACTAGCACGTTGATGGCAGTTTTTCGGTGAAGCCGTTAAAACAGAAGCAAATCGTAAGTACCTGTTTCCTGTCTTCTGCTTCATTAAAGACGTTTGCTGGTGTCCCACAGGTGCCCAGCTGTACCCAGTGGGAAGTTTTGGTGTTAGTTCACCGAGAGCCTGAGATCTCTCTCTTTAGCTCAGATTCTGCAAGCAAAGGCAATGAGCTACTGGCACCTCTTAACGTCAGGTTGGTTGTTGCACAGCCAGATGTGTGCTGGGGGAACAAACAAGGCAATGTGGGACTAGGAGAGCAGTGGTGCAGGAATGCTCCTCTGGGAGGCTGGCGCTATGTATAGATCCAGTCTACCCTATACCCTCCTGCCTTGCTGGCATTTGGTGCTTGGATACAAAGGGTTTCCAAGGCCTGGTCCGGGCTGCCCAGGGCAGTGGTGGAGTGCCCATCCCTGGAGGGGTTTCAAAGCCGTGGAGATGTGGTGCTGAGGGACGTGGTTTAGTGGTGACCTGGCAGTGCGGAGTTAATGGCTGGACTTGGTGATCTTAAACATTTCTTCCAATCAAAATGGTTCTGTGACTCTATGTGTCTTTGGAGTAACCCCAGGGACCTGAGACTTTTTGGCTTATCTTGTCTGTCCCCTACAGGTATCCTGCTACTTGAACAATCACAAACATGATCTTGCTTTGAAGCTGTTGTTTATGTAGCAGACTGCACCCATTGTGAGGGGAAGGAGAGAAGCAAGATTAGCAAACAGGGGAACACCAGGGGTCTGCAGCCATTGTTTTGCACACCCCAATGTGGTGTGACACGCAGAAGCTTTGTAGTGCCTTATCGAGATAGAAACTGCATCCAGTGTTGCATAGAGAGAAGTACATAAGCAATTGCCAACTGCTAAGATTGCCAAGAACATCAGCTTTTGAAAGGAAACCTCGTAGTGATCCTGCTGCAAGGATCACCATGATATGTCTTGGAGAGGGGTGAGATTTTGAGTGGTCAGTGTCTTCACCTTAGATGTGTGTTAGTGCTTTAAGTGTGTCTGACATCAGCTGCTTGCAGTTGATGGCTGTGGTTTTCTGATCTGAATTAAAAAAAGCCTTTTACTACCAAGAAGGTCATTAAGTGCCTTGATTAGACACGTTTAGTCCTAAGATGTTCCTTCCAGGTCAGAAAAGAGCCACTAAATAGTACCAGTTAATCTAAAATCATGTTTGGTAGTTTACTCGTTGCCTCACCAGTGCTGTGCCTGTTGCTCCTGGCCTGTCCTTCAGGCCTGCTCATGCCTGGTGACAGCAGTGTCAGCCCTCGCTGCCAGAGCATTATCCTGGTGCTGGTGGTGAGCTGGTGCTTCAGCCTGACGTCTGTTCTGAGCCTTGGACATCCCAGACTCACCAGCGCTCCCCTCATTCCTTGGTGCTTTACTTGGTGGTGTTGCAGCGTGATCTCCTGGCTAGTTGATCAATCTGGATCCCACAGATAGTTTTAATAGAGACAGACAGAGACCGTTTCAGAAGGGAGTCTGTCGAGCATGTGAGGGCAGGTCTGTAGTGGGAACATCCAGGAGAGCTTGTGTACTGTGCGGGAAGAGGCTGCTGAGCACGGAGGGAGTGGGGCAGGGTGATGCCAGTGGTGCCTCTTCCTCACATACTCTTCTGATCAGAGAAGAGCATTCATGAGCTGATGTTAAGCCGCTCGTTTATCTTGCTTGTGGTTTTTTTTTTTGGGGGGGGGGATTTTTTTAAACAGCACTTACATGGCTTTGAGCTGTCTGAGTCGCTGTTGGGTTGCCGTGCACACTAACGCAGCATGTGTACCAGCCTCCATTTAGCACTCCAGACTCCCCAAATGGAGGGCTGACTTGCTGGAGGTGATCTCCAGGGAAGTTCCCACCCGACTGCAGTACAGTTGGCCGACTCCTGCAGTGAAACAGCCTGTGCTTGTCTGTCTTTACTGGCAGAGCCGGTAACCTTCCCACTCACTGTTTGGTTGTGGGTACTTTTTTTTAATTTTATTGGCAGTTTGTAAAATGTAGTGCTTAGATATTCTCTCCTATGGCTTTTAAAATAGAAAGAAGCTCTTTCTAGAAGAACACACAGTACCCCTGAAACTGAGATAGCATCTGCACCCGTAAGAGCATAGAGCAGAGGTATAGAGTATATGTCTGGAATAAACCATCTGTATAACATTGTACTTTCTTCCCTGTCACGCCTTTGCTCCTACCTTCCCCTCCTTGCCATTGCCAGGACTGCCGGGTACCTTTTGTGCCCATCATCTCTGAAGCTCTTTGGGAGCAGGAAGCAGCACCTAATGAGCTGAACTGCTTTGTCCTCTCAGCTGAGATCAGTTATAATGTATGTCCCAACCTGTTCAAAGAAATGCAGCACGGATGAATGCAAACAGATGGATCAGCGGAAAAACATGACCTGGGCTTGGCTGGTGGCTCCTGTGTGCATCAGCTGAGGCTGTATATAGCAACAGAAGCCTTTGGAAGGATGACGTGGTACAGGATGGGTTGGAAAAGCGTGAAGGTGAAGGGCTGTGTTGTGTACAATCACCTACTCTTTCTTATTTACTCCTACTCTTTTAAAACCTAGAGATCTTTGTAGTGAGAGCCACGTTGCACTGCTCATCCTTTTTCTACTGGGACAGGAGCTTCTTGGGATTTTTAGAGGCAAGCAGTTAAAACGAATGCAGACTCCTGCAGAGGCTTTGGTCTTTTCTTTCCTGACCTCTTCTTTTCGTTGAGCTGACCACTTCTGCGCTCACTGGCACTCGGTGTGATCCTCTGAGGAGTCAGGGTGCCCTAACAAGACTCTCTTTGAAACTGTCAACTTCCAAAAGGACATCTCCCACATAATCATTCCCAAACTTCCTGGGTGAGTTTTGAGCCGCTGTAGACGATTTTGCTCAGCAGTCCAACAGCTGACCTCATTGCAGTGAAATGCAGGCCTAGAACAGATTGTCTGTAAGCTGCACGCTGAGCCGAGCAGGGAGGCTCTGGAATTGGTTTGTTAAAGCTGCTGTGCCCCAGCTCAGAGCATCTCTGAACTGGCAAACGGGCTGGAAATAGCTGGCTCCTGCCCCCATCGTGGCATATGACGTCTTCTGCAGCACTGAAATGCCATCGCAAAGCCAGTGCTCTTCTGAGCACCTGGCTTCACAAAAAGAGAGGAGAGGGGCCACTTACACATGGAAATGCCAAAAGCCCTGGGACTGACGAGCTGTTGAAGCACTGGGTTCCCAGTGGCTTGGCTTCACTGCACGGTGTCAACTGGACAGTTACTGGAGGTCACGGGAAAGCATTTCCTTCCCCTGTTTGCAAGATGTGTCAGTTTGATACCTTGCAACCCCTTCACCTTCTCACCTGTTGTGGGCTTTTGTGTGGAAGAACACGCCCTGCTCTGGGAAAGCTGCTCCGTAGCACCAAATTTTGAGGGACCAGTATCTTTGCACATCCTTGTAGAGGCTGCTCCTCACAGCTTTTAAGAGTCTTGTGCTGTACTTGGTGGCTAAGTTAGTGAACAGGGGAGGACACGCCACAGTACAGAGGGGGCTTGTCCCACTGGGACCTGAACTGTCAGCCTTTCTTGCCTCAGTGCTTTAATTCAGCTGCTCAAGGGAGTTTGCTGGCAGCTGCCAGCGTTTGCATAAAGGCATGGCTTGGAGGAGCATGGCCCGGGTCTGGGGCCGTGAGCAACTTCCACCTGTGCCTAGAGCATTTTCTGCCACCACACCCCCTGGTTTAGACATGCCACCAAGGGCCTGGGGATGGTAAAAAATGACACTGCATTTATGTAGGGTTGTCCCTTGAGTGCTTCTGATGCTAAGGGAGGTGGTTTGTCTGTCTACAGACATGCTCCCAGGTGTAGCAAGGTAGGGGTTGGTCTCTTCTCTCAAGCGATAAGACATTAGGAAACTGCCTCAAGTTGTCCCTGAAGAGGTTAAAGTTGGATATCAGGAGAAATGTCTTCCCCGTAAGGGCTATCAAAGCCTGTCCCAGGCTGCTCAGGGCAGCAGTGGAGTCCCCATCCCTGGAGGAGTTTCGAAGCTGTGGAGATGTGATGCTGAGGGACATGGTTTAGTGGTGACCTGGCTGTGCTGGGTGAACGTTTGGACTCGATGATCTTAAAGGTCTCTTCTAACCAAAACGATTCTGGTTCTATGAACAGGGAAGTGATGTGCAGCCGTTGGTGGCTGTAATGAGTTCCCAGTAACAAGCTGTCAACACAGCACCTCTGCTGAGGTTACAGCGATGGGTGGAAGTTGATGGTGGTTGATGTTAAGCAGTACTTCACAGAAGGAAAGGACTGTGGGAGGCTGATTGCCTCCCTTATTTGGCTATGGGGGCATCTTCCCTCTTGATCTCTGAGACAAGCAGAGTATTTGTTTCTTAGATGATTTCGGTAGTGACAAAAATGGCCAGTTGGGCTCCATACCAGGAAGGATGGGGACCACCTTTAGAGCAAGAAGAGGCTTATTCTCCTAGCAATCCTTTGTGGTATTTGTTTCTGTTAACTTTTTCATGTAGCTATAGGGGAGCTGACTGTTGCAGATGTAATGTGGACATTTACCACAGGGTGGGAGGGGAGGTGATCGTGAAACAGCAATGACAGAGCAGCTGACACTCCAACTGTTGTCTTCTTCCCCAGGTTGACCGAGTGAGCTATCTGCTTCAGGAGATCTACGGCATCGAGAACAAAAACAACCAAGAGACCAAGGTAAAGGTGCTCTGCAGGCTCCTGCTCCCTGAGCTGTGGGTTTCCAGCCTGCACCTTGTACTTTTGAGCTTAACTATGGGACATAGAACAGCAATGTGGAGGCACTTCCCAGAATGACTCTCAAGTCTGTGTCTACCTGACTTCAGTAAGGCCTTTGACACAGTTTCCCATGGCATTCTGCTGGAGAAGCTGTCAGCTTGTGACTTGGACAAGTGTACTCTTCGCTAGGTTAAAAACTGTCTGGATGGCCGAGCCCAGAGAGTTGTGGTGGAGTTAAATCCAGTTGGCGACCAGTCACTAGCGGTGTTCCCCAGGGCTCAGTTTTGGGGCCAGTCTTGTTTAATATCTTTATTGATGATCTGGAGGAGGGAATCGAGTGCACCCTCAGTAAGCTCGCAGATGACACCAAAATGAGCGGGAATATTGATTGGCTTGAGGGTAGGAAGGCTCTGCAGAGAGACCTGGACAGGTTGGATCAGTGGGCAGAGGTCAACGGGATGAGGTTTAATAAGGCCAAGTGCCGGGTCCTGCACTTTGGTCACAAAAAACCCAGGCAATGCTATAGGCTTGGGGAAGAGTGACTGGAAAGCTGCATGAAAGAAAAAGATCTAGGGGTGCTGGTGGACAGCCGGCTGAACATGAGCCAGCAGTGTGCCCAGGTGACCAAGAAAGCCAACGGCGTCCTGGCCTGTATCAAAAACAGCGATTGTGCCTCTGTACACAGCACCGGTGAGGCCACAGCTTGAGCGTTGTGTTCAGTTTGGGGCACTGCAGCATAAAAAAGACAGTGAGGTGCTGGAGTGGGTTCAGAGGAGGGCAATGAAGCTGGTGAGGGGTCTGGAGAAAATGTCTTTTGAGGAGTGCCTGAGGGACCTAGGATTGTTTAGTCTAGAGAAGAGGAGGCTGAGAGGAGAGCTTATTGCTTTCTACAACTACCTGTCTTCTCCCAGGTAACCAGCAATGGGATGAGAGGAAATGGGCTTAAATTGCACCAGGGGAGGTTTAGGTTGGATATCAGGAAAAATTCCTTTACTGAGAGAGTGGTTAGGCACTGGAACAGGCTGCCCAGGGAGGCGGTGGAATCACCATCCCCGGAGGTGTTCAAAAGATGTGTAGATGTGGCACCTGAAGACAGGGTTTAATGGTTAGGATAATGTTTAGTAGATGGTTGGACTTGATGATCCTGAAAGTTGTTTCCAACCTCAATGATCCTGTGATTCCTTCAAGCACTAAAGAAGCCCACAGGTGACAAATCCTCACTGGTTTAAGGCCCAAACAGCCAGTGGATTTGTGCTGAGGTAGTTTGAGGTAGTGTGAGAGTCTTGAGGGTTTGAGACTGGGACTGGGTTTGCTGAGAGCAAAGGGCATCAGTGCCCTGCGCGTTTCAGGGCACTGATTTTTAGGACTTGTAATGACAGCCATGGGCCAGTCAAGGTAGTTGTGCCTGGTGCCTGTGCTTTGCTCCTGTGGCTCCTTTGTATTCTTTTTAGGACAAGAGAAGACGGTCTCAAGTTATGCCAGGGAAGATTAAGGTTGGATGTTAGAAAAAACTTCTTCCCTGAAAGGGTTGTCAAGACCTGGCCCAGGCTGCCCAGGGCAGTGGTGGAGCTCCATCCCTGGAGGGGTTTCAAAGCTGTGGAGATTTGGTGCTGAGGGACGTGGTTTAGTGGTGACCTGGAAATACTGGGTTAACGGTTGGACTGGGTGATCTTACAGGTCCTTTCCAACCTAAATGTTTCTATAATTCCTTTTTGGGGACGGGCTGCATGTTCCTGTAGCGTTGCAGGGAACTGAGCTCTCCAGGGCTTGCCAGTGTCTGGAGAGCAGCCTGCATCCCCCAGCAAGAAGGAGCCCAGCATCACTGAGGGATGTCTGTACAAACGCCATAACCAGAAACATTGCCCATCTTTAGGCAGGAGCTTCTGCTGAATCCCTCGTTGCTGCAGAGCCCCACACAGATTATGTGACTGCTCTGTGCTTTCTTTAGCCTCGTGTAGAGCTGCCCTTTGCTGCCACCTGGGCTGCAGAGCGTGCCAAGCGTTGGCCTCAGGCCGCTCTGGTGTGTGTAGTGCCGTGATTTACAAAACAGAGGAGAAGCCACAGAACTAGACAGGCGGGATTTCCTCTCCAAGCAATGCAGTGTCCTGGCCAAAGCGTCCTGCGATCTCTCTCTGTCTGTGCCAACAGGTAGCACCTGAAGAGGCAGGAGGAAGATGTCTTGGAAAAGATTTTTCTTGCACAGGATCTGTTTAAGAGGATTGAAGGCTTCTGTTTGGGTCCTCTAGGGTCTCGTGATGATTCTCGTCATCCAGTAATCACATATTTGTGGCTCATCAATCAGACAAGTTGTCTGGGGCCATTTTTGTTCTTCCCGGAATGCTTATAGCAAACTGTATGACTGGGAAAGCCCAAAGCCTGCCCTCCCTAGCTCCCAAAACAGAGGGGGAGAACATGTGGTGGGGCAGACAGGCTTTTGCAGCCTTTTCCTGGGATTTGGTGCCGACTGGATGTGGATGTGGCAGCAGCAGGTGATGTATACAACCAAGTTCACACCAAGATTGTCCGTGGTCTCTAGCGTGTGTTAGCGCTGGTGACAAAAAGGGCCTCGTGAAGCAGGACCAGGCGAAGGTAGAGCGTGGCCTGTGCTGGGCCATCAGTTTGGTGGGCTCTGTCAAAACTTCTGTGGCATCATTGGGGAGATTGTGGGGTTCTTGGGTGTCAGTGAAAAGAGCTCTTGTGGGTGGAGAGTGGGCTTGTGCTCCCAGCAACAGCTTGCTCGGTAGCTGTAGCTCAATTTGTGGGGCTCTGAGTAACTGAAAGACAATTACAGTGCACGTTCATGTTGGATGGGTTCACACTAACCTTTTTACCAAGGTAGCTGTGAGCAGTTGAGCACCCCAGGCTGGTTCTCCTGCAGCTGCATCAAAGCTTGTGCCAGCACAGGAGACTGTCAGGAGAACCACTCACTCCATCTCTTGTTCAGGACACCTGTGGAAACTGGGCTAGACATGACTGGAGTGCCTCCTTCTGTCCAGCCCAGCCTCACCTTCTGTCTGCCACAGTCAGCGAGCAGCTCCTTTTGGGGAGCTCCTCTGGCCTTTAGTGAGCTCAGAGAAGAGCCCAGAGAGGAAGGAGTGTCTGTAGCAGGGCTGGGCAAGCTGGAGCTTGCTCTCCTTGAGAAACCCCTGCTGAGAACTGCTGAAAGAGGATGCCTGCCCTCTCATGGGCTTTTGGGTGGGAAATTTCCCCAGGCTCCGGAGTCCCTTGTCAGTACGATTTGCCAACATCTTGCCTCTCATTGCAGCCTTCAGACGATGAGAACAGCGACAACAGCAATGAGTGTGTGGTTTGCCTGTCCGACCTCCGCGACACCCTGATTCTGCCCTGCAGACACCTCTGTCTGTGCAATTCCTGCGCTGACACCCTGCGCTACCAGGCCAACAACTGCCCCATCTGCAGACTGCGTGAGTATGTGCCCAAGAACCACGGGCATCTTCCTCTCTCTTGGGCTTCTAAAGTAGCTGTCCTCTAATGGGGAAGGAGGAGAGCACGTCGGGGAATGGCCCTTTGTCCAGTGCCTCCCTGCCCGCTTGCCCTCTCCTGGGGATGGAGCTGAAAGTGCATGTAGGCGGTTCTTGTGTTCTGGTGAAGATGCTGGAAAATCCCCAGGGGATGGGGCATAGCAGCTTTATCCTCAGAGTGTCTGGCAAAGGCAGCAGCCAGCCCCACTGGAGGGCTCTCCAAGCACTTCACATGATTTACTTTTTTTTCCCCTGTGACAACCTTACTGAAACTTCACTGGGGAGGCAGAGATGAGAGAACAGTCAATTTGGAGTCCTTTGCTTTGCCAGGAGTTAGGAGGACCTGCTTAACCCCTGTATTGCTCAGCTCCCAAAAGATGGAAAAAATTAATTACCTCTTCTGACACTCAAGCAGCACTTGCTGTATTCAATGTCTTTTCTCAAAAGCAGGGAGGCATAAGAGTCTCTTGAGAAAATGCCGGTGGTTTTGCTGGAACAGACAGATCGTGTGGTTTACCCTGTGCTTGATCTCTGAGGTATTCGATTGTTTCTAATTAATACTTCTCAGGAAAAGAAAGAAGAGCCTAAGACAGATGTTTGGCCTGAGAAATTAAGTCTAAACAGTTCAAACTTGGCAAAGGTGCAGTAACCAAGAGCAAGATCTTATCAGAGTAAGTGCCGGACAGCTTTGCCGATAAGTAGCACAACTTAAAACCCAGGAAGAGCATTATCTCATCTGCACACTGCAGCCAAGTAGGCTGTATTTGTTTGGAAAGTGCCCCCATGCCAGACTTCCTGGGAATCCGCTTCTGGGGAGCGCAGAGGCAGCACGGATAGGTTTGCACTCCCGTTGTCTGGCTCTAGCCTGATCTTGCAAGCGGCTGGGTGCAACAAGAGCTGAGGAAACTCCTGGGCTTTGCCTTATGTATGAGCAAGTTCTTGCAGCTGCATTGGAGCAGATGTCTGCCTCGTTCGTACGCGCCCTTGGCACAGAGGAACAAACAATATTAAAGATCTGCAGATAGAAAATGGGACTGTAGGCAGGGAGTGGAGATCAAAGCTGTTGTGGTAGGAGGACCAAGGGATCTCTGAGCTGGAGACAGGAGTGGAGCCACTAACCCTCTGGCTGAGTTCTCAGCTCTTGCGGAGCCTCTCGCCACCCTAGTGCTGGCTGGTGGGTGAGCAGCTGCTGGCAGGAGCGATGCTTCCAGCACCAGCTGGACTCCAGGGCTGAGACTTGCGGGGTACGAATGAACCCAAAGTGGTTTTACGTGAGCTGTCCCTCCCCATCTTGTAGCTTGTAGTGCACTGCCCAAGGCCGAGCTTGTGGGTTTTTTACTGTGCTGTGCAGTATCAGGCCTGAAGCACCTCTGTACGTGACTGTACGGGGGCCAGCAGTGCCTGTTCTCCACAAAGGTTGTGTGTACCCAGACTTTATCAGCCAGCAGGTCTCTTCCCTCTCTAAGTCAGTTGTCTAGGAGCCAGACCGCTTTGTTTCCCTGTTCCCCAATCACACAAGGAGCTCCCCCATGCCAACGGTGTGTCTGTGGCAAGCCAAGGAGCTGTGACTCGCATCTGGCACGGCCTGGTCCTGCTTGGCCCTATGGTCACCTGCCTACTGTTCTCTCCTAGCCTTCCGTGCCCTGCTGCAGATCCGGGCTGTGAGGAAGAAGCCAGGAGCTCTGTCGCCAGTGTCGTTCAGCCCCGTCTTGGCACAGAGTGTTGACCATGACGAGCACTCTGTAAGTACCTCACAACCCCATGTACAAAGCCTGGGCACCGGTCTAAGCCTGAGTGGGCAGCTTGTGCGTGTACAAGTGGCTCATCCTGATGGCTGATGTCCCTGGGAGCTCAGGAGGTGCGCTCAGGCTGTGGAGCGAGGTCTTCCTGAGCAGTGCAGCCTCTCTTGTCAACCCTGCTGATCAGCCAGGTTCTCTCCTCTTGTGGATTAATAATATGATTGGTTTTAGCCAAGTGCCCTCCTTTCTTTTGGAGGAGACGAATCCACAAAAACCTCAGTCTGAGAAGGTTTCTTGTGGCATTTCCCAGCAGAAAAGTGGCAGACTGAGCAGGCAGGGTGAGAGCTGGGAAAATGGGAGAGGGTACAGTCTGACTTGCATACTCATTTGTATGGCAGCACATTCCAATGAAATGCCCTTGGCACTGGGGTTCCCAGCATGGTAGCAGAAAGGCCTCTTTGTGCCGGCCTCCCTGAGGGACCGGGGTCTTGGCAGGCAGCTGAAGAAGTGTGGGATGGAGAATGTGGTACTGGTGGCCTCGGGGCCTGGTTGCACGTCCCCCGTGTGGTGAGGGCAGCAGGTCATTGCCTGACCAGTGCTGTTGCACAGCCGGCTCTGGTGAGACACATGAGATCAGAGTGAGGAGAAGGAGGTCAGCATCTAGATCATCTTACAGGCTTTCATGGGAACAGAAAGATTCTGTCACAGAAAAAGCCTGCTTTTATCCATCTGTCCTCTGCAGCGCTGTAGTCCTGCTGCCTTCAGCTGGGGCTAAGAAATAGCTCAGGGGAGAAACCCCAAGGGTTGTTGTGAAGCAGAGCACGGTGTGTAGGGGAAGCAGGTGCTGTCACCTGGAGCAAGGTGAGGAGGTGCTACGTGTCTTTTTGTGTCACTAACCTCAAGAAACAACTTCTTTAAAACATGGTTTTCTCTTGACAGTGTCCCTTTAAACCCCTTAAAGTGAGCACTGTCTCCCTGCCCAGCAGGAAACCTAGAAGGGAAACAGTAAGTGGACTCGGTTACATTTGGCTCCTCCGGCCGCTCTTTGGCAGCGGTGTCACCAGCTCGTGGCCGTGTTACACACGCGAGGGCTCGCTAACACGCTGGGTTGACTTGCGCCCCTGCACGGGCTGCGCCACTCCGCGGGCTGCCTCCATGTCAGCGGTGCGACCCTCACACCCTGCACGGACGCTCACTAACCCCCCTGGTTGGCGTGCGGAGGAATAAGCAAGATGGAAGCTGCTCGCCAGCAGGGACTGACGCTGATCTCAGGGACTCTCCTCAGGTCCTGAGCCTGGCTGCTTTGTAGTCCCTGGCCAAGATGTTTTCATAGCTTTGTAGGATTGTGGGCAAGCTACTGTCCCCTTGGCTCACCCAAAAGCTTCCTTGCACTTGTCTCATCCCCTTGGCAGTTTGGGCACATCTTGTGGTTTCCACCCCAGCACTGGGTTGTAGAGGTAGACAAATAGGCACAGTTGGACCAGGAGCACTGTCTGCTTTTACAGAAACAGGAGGGATGGAGCTTGTTTTGTTGGGAACTTTCTGAGTTGATGTGAGAGTGTATAACTGGAATGCTGTGCTGGGGACGGCGTGAATGGCAGTTGTGGGGGACCAGGAGCTGGGAAGGGGAACGGTGAGGGAGGCGCCCAGGCCAGGAAGGGTCTGTTTCTGCCTTCTTTGCGCACTCCCATCAAACGCAGCTACAGCTCTCATCAGTATCAAGGGGGCTGCAGTTTTCTTTTGCTGAAGCAGCCTGGATGCTCAGCCTTAGGAGGCCTGTGGCTTGCTGTGCTTGTCAGGTCTGGAGAAAACCTGGGGCTGGGTTCAGTAATGAGCTGGCTCTCTGCAGGTGACTAGCAGTACTCCTGCTGGAGCAGTGGGCTCTGCAGGTGGGGTGGTGTCCCAGGAAAGAGCAGTGTCTCTTAGGGTTGTTTGAAAACTCCATAACTTGCAGCAAAGGTTGTTGCAGCTGTTGGCTGAGAAATCCTCCCCCAGCCTCTGAGCCGTGCCACAGAACCTGAGCTTTCACCACAGCCAGCCGGGATGAGCAGCCTTTGAACCCTCAGGCTTTGGTCTATATAGCTGGGAGAAAATGTCTCTCACACGAGCCAGAGGCTTTTGCCTCCCTGACCTTTCTGTCCACAAAACAGCACCTCCGAGCTGCTGAAATTAGATGGTTTTGTGGAGAAGGCTTTTGACCTCACCGCCTACAGGTGGCAGCAACGCTGAAGCTATTGCTGTCCAGCTGACTCGGTATCTTGCAGTCACCAGCCGTGCTCTTCAGCAGAAGCTGGTGACCGTCACAGGACCAATACTTAGAGGTTGTGGGTTGATGCTTGACCCCAGGTGCCACTCATTCTTTCCTCCCGCTCAGATCACACTCCATCTGTGACTGCAAGTGAGTCAGTTCAGCAATGAATTCACACCGAATTAACAGGGAACAGGGTGCTGGGCAGGCTCCTCTGCAGCTGTGAGACTGGGAGATCAGACACAGAGAAGCTACAGGAGTCCATGACCAGGCTTAGCAGCAACACGCCGTCTTAGAACCACCTCCCCAAGGCTACAGGGCTGCAACAGCTCAGTTTAATGTAAGCCTGGACTGCTGCAGTCTTGCCTCTTTGTTTGCAGTGTGCTGAGCTGAGCTGCCTGTGGCCTACTGTAGCATAAATCCCACTTGTCTCCAAGTCCGCAGGATCTTTATGATAGGAGGATTTTTGGAATTAAACCGGTGTTGGTTTAATGGTTTTGCAAAGGTCCCTTTGACTGGCAGCTTAGTGAGTTACAGAGGGAATGAGGTCCCTTTCCTACCTTTTAGCAGAGGTGACTGTGCAGAGAGCGAGTGTTCGCAGCTGAGAGGACCGCGGGGGAAGTGGAAGTGGTGTAGGCTCCGAGGAGCAGCTCCCAGTTGGTGCACACCGACTCCTCTCCTTTGACTCTCTCTTAGCGACACTGGCAGTGTTGTGAAACAGCTGCATGTACCAGGGCTGGAAGCGTTTGTTTGTTGAGCTGGATGTTTGTTGAGCTGGAAGGTCTCTGAACCATTGGAGGAAATTTTAGGAGAAAAAATTCAAACGTATTTTATAGCATCTTTGTTAGGAACCTGCTTTCTCACCCTCTTTGCCCAGTTTTTGGGAAAATGTGTCAGATGGGGTGCCCAGCCATGTTGTGACTTGCTGAGTGCCCTGTCTCTCAAGCACTGCTCTGAAAACTTGCCTGGACCATCAGTGTTACCACCCAAAAGGGAATGTGTGGCTGTTGTGGGAGAAAGAGACAGAGGTTCTCTGTAGAGGTGGCTGTGGGGATGGGCTGACTTGGGAATGCAGGGTGGGAGTTGCAGGGCTGGGCTGCAGCGGGGCCTCCCCTTTCTAGCAGGGCTTCTAGCCTGGTGAGGGTTTCTTAACCTGCTCCTCTCTCACCCACAGAGCTCTGACAACATCCCTCCAGGCTATGAGCCCATTTCCTTGCTGGAAGCGTTGAATGGCCTTCGCTCTGTTTCCCCCTCCATCCCGTCAGCTCCTCTGTATGATGAGATCAACTACTCCGGTGTGGTGGATGGGATGCCACCTGCAAGCCGGCCTCTTGTTGGGATGGACAGAGCCGTGGAGAGCAGCCACCAAAAGGGCAAGCGGAGCAAGTCTCCAGATAGGTCAGCATGGGGACAGAGGGCTCCGCGCCTCTTGCGAGCCCTGAGGGCTTGTGGCCACGTGCACTGGGAGCCCGCAGCGGGCTCTGGCTGATCCTGTCAATGGTAACACTGCTAACAGGTGCTCATGCCAGTGAGAGAATTAGGATGTCACTTTTGTGTTCAGGCTGAGGTGACCAGCTTATGTCTCCTATGGGTTGGCTTTGTCCCCAGAAGAAAGAGGATTTTTAACAAGAAGAATTTAACTTCAGATGAAAATGTCTCCTTTCCCTCATTTGCATTTGACATCCAAGCCCTCTTGAATTTCAGCTTTCCTTGGAGTTCCCAAGGAGGAAAAGAATGGGGAGAGAAGTGACCTGAATTTCTGAAAACAAAATGCTGAATGAGATCCTTTAATTGTTGTCTGGAGCCTCCTCTAATGGCCTGGTGATGGAGGCTGTAGGTGCAGAGCAGGCAGCTCACTGCTGGTGCCCTTCACATGTCGCTTACAGGGCTGTACAGATGAGGTCAGACTGGGTTTGTTCCTGACACTCCTCACTGTGCTACATTCCAAATTTCCCCCTGGGAAGGGAACTCTGAAGGTGTGAGGAGCAGCATGGGGCTTGGGCCTCCTGCTTTCCCTGCAGAGGCGGGTTTGTCCGAGTTGTATTACTGTGCCAGGTCTCTGCACCACTTGGCTCTGCCTCAGAAACGCTGCCTCTGCTGCTGTTCTCTGTGAGGCTGATCCTGGAGAGCCCTGGTGATTTTAGCTCTGTAGTCTGAGCTCCTGCTCATGCCTGTTGGCTTATACTGATGGTGGGGGGACAGGGCAGGGATGGTGACAGCTTGAGCAGTTGTCACCAAATCCATTAGGGCCCGCAGTGCTGACAGCACTGCGGCTCCTTGCAAGCGGACTTTCTTCTTGCCACAGCACGCTACGATCTCCCTCGTCCCCCATCCACGAGGAGGATGAAGAGAAGCTCTCCGAGGACTCTGACTCACAGCCAGCACTGAGCGGGGGTGAGCTGGTCCTGAGAGAGACCAGCTCTCCAGAAGTAAGTCTGTACTCTGAGGAGCTGCTCTGAGCCAGAGCTCTTCTAGGGGGTGCTTCTTCTGGGACACGGGAGGTGCCTTGTGAAGGGCCATCACTTCCTCAGTGACAGGGAAAAGATGAGCTGCTTAGCGTGAGTAGCTTGGAGCCAGCAGTCTTGGCTGTCTTTATTTACCCGTAGGGCTCCATGGGGAAGGACGTAGCTGCTCCCTGTGCCCCGAACACATCTTTGGGAACTGGGGGGCTGGAAAGTCCCTTGTCTGCAGCCATGTCAGAACTGTCTTTCCCCAGCTTCCTGGAGGAGCCCGGCAGTGTTTGGGGCAGCAGTGGAAACTGAACCTCACTGGGTTTCCAACACCTGCTGCTGTTGCCTGCGAGCCCCTCACATCCTGGCCCATGATGCCAGGGGACTGATGTGTGGCCCCTTGGTCCCTCTGGGAAACAAGCCCTGGCCCCGAGTGCAGCTCTGCAGAGAACACCAGAGCAGGAGACAAGCACAGCGAAGGCCTCCAAACCACAGAAGTAACCCGTGCCGTTCCTCTTTACAGAGTGTGGCAGGAGAGGAGATCGAGGAGGCCTCGTCCCTGCAGCAGGGTGAGTATGTGCTCAGCTCAGATGAGGCAGCAGCCAGGCCTCGTCTTGGTGTCCAGCTCCACTGTAGTGGGATGGGAACAGCTGGGGAACGCACGTACGAGTTCAAAACCATCCAACCCCTGAAATTCCATCTCTCAGCTGCTGTGTTTTACCACGTCCCTGGTATTTCCCTAGTCTCTCCTGGGAAGTGAAGGAACAAAATCAAGAGTTCTCCCTGGTTTATTTGCCAGCCGTCTCTCCTTGCTGTGAGCGCTGTGCAAGTAGAGCTGGCCACACCATGGGCTGTCTCCTTGCACAGCTCAGAGGGGAGGTGGCTGCGTGCACCGGTGGGGTCCTGGTGAGGCCATGCCGTGCAGGATGTGGCCCCTGTCTTTGGGGTGGGTCTCTGCTGCTCCGTAAGCACCCAGAGGGCAGGAGGACGGGGTGGGAGGGGAGTGCTGGGTGTGTTTTGGGGTGTGAGCCTGCATGTGAGCAGAGCTGGCCCTTTAGCAGTGACCTAGACCCGTCTGACCTGTTCTCCCGAGACCTCTGCGGGGCTGAGGGGCCCAGGGAGCTTCCTCATACAGAAGATCCCAACCCCTCCTCCTGGCCACGTGCTCCTGCAGAGCTGGTCTGGGGACTGAGGGGCTGCGCTCTCGGCTGGTTGTAGGTAGCCGCCCGCCCTCCGTTGAAGATGTCCTGCAGGACGGCAGCTGCGGCGAGCACCGGAGCCTGACACAGTCAGAGAGCGACCCGCCCGTAGATGTCTACCTGCCAGGTAACGGTCGTGCCGTTGGGCTCAGAAGTGCGCTGGCGACCTTCTGCTCTCGCTGTTTTGATTCGAGGCACCAAGGGGCCTGGGGGGTTGTGGCCACTGTCCCTGGCCGTGGGCAGCCTCCCTGGCCACGGCTGCAGCCTTGCGCTGGGACAGGAATGCGGCTGCCCGGAGCACACGCTCCCACTTTTTCCCAGTGGGCAGAGCAAGCTGTGGGCGAGGGGGGCTAATGCAGAGGTAACTCGCCCCCCTCTTCTCTCTCCCTCTCCCTCACCCTTTTGTCTCTGTCCTTCCCCTCCTTGCTTCTCTCCGGGCTGCGGCCGCTCCATTGATGGCAGTTTATGTGCCAGTGGCCTCCTGTGCCTGCCCCCGAATCGTGCTCCTGCTTTTGGACAAGGGAGGAGGACCATCTGGATCGGCTTCTGGGAGGCTGAGCCGGCACGGGGGGGGCTGCGAGCACCCCTGCGCTGTGCGTGCAGGCCGCGGGGTGCCGCGCTTTGCTGGCCTCACCCAGACCGTTGTCATTGCAGCCTGTTTTCTTCTGTAGAGCCGCAGTCTGTTCTGAGTACCTCTCTAATGTCTCCTTCCCTCTCTGTCTGCCTTCTTCCCTCCTGTTTTGGGCAGCACTGGGTCCCGATTCCTGCTCTATTGGTATAGAGGAGTAAGCTGGTACGTCTTCTTGTTCTTCTTACGCATGGCCGTTGTGCGGGGCAGCAGGACCCCTCCTGGGAAGGCTGGCAGCCGGGCGAGAGTGGGGACGGGACTGATCCTGGTTGTTGGGGCAGAGAAGGAGGGGGCAGCAACCCAACCAGCCTGCACTGCTGGCCCTGTCTTGGCTCCGTTCCCATTTTTGGCACCAGCATCACTGCACCCCACAGGGGTCCCGGCTTTCCCCAGCGCCAGGACCCCAGGCAGGGCAGCCGAAACCCCTGCCCTCCCGACCAGCTTTTACTGGGCTCCTGGGTGAAGGCTCTGCTGCCTGGTGGGCACCATGAACATCTGCTGCCTTCTCCTAGGCTGATGGCAGATAGTGTGTCTTTAACATCCTGTGTCCCACCCCTGAGTGCTTAGCGGGGGCACGGGGAATGGAGCTGCTGGGTTCCAGCCCCGTCTCCTGTGGTCAGTGCAGGGTAGGAGGGGGTGGGGGGGGTGATGATCTCCTTGACCCATGCTGCTGGCCTCTGCCCAGGGCCGAGCACCCTGCCCAGGCTCTTAGGCTGACCACAGAGCTGGCATTACCGGAGCTGAAACCCCGTTTTCCTCACTCAGGCTCATCCGACTACACCAAGATGCGCCACGGCACCGGCAGCCCTACGCAGCCCCTTCTCTTCGAGCAGACACGTCTTCATCTGGAGGACGAGCAGAACCTCTCGTGAGCGGGGCCGGACCCCCCTGCCTCAAACACCGGACCCCAGACCCCACGCACAACTTCTCCTTCTCTCCCCAGTGGGGCTGGCCCGTGCTCAACCACCCCCAGGGACGCAACCAGCAGGGTTTCAGCCACAGCCCGGCTTTTTTAAAGACGTGCATGTTTCCTGGCGGTGGGTAGGGGTTGGCGTCGTGTTTTATCGTGGGGCGTGGGAGGGTTTTGGGGTTCGAATCGGCCGATGAAGGACACTACCGTTGTATATTTTGTACACACCGAGCACAGCCCTTTGCTGTTACTGCCCCTGTACATAGCTTCGGCCTCCCTGCCTGCCCTGGGTGCTGGGGCGAGCCTTGCCGGGGCACAGGGCTTCGCGGGACAAGGGGGCGTGGGTCCAGCCCCGCCTCACCTCGTTCGGGCTGGGACGGGGCTGACTCCCTTGGCCCCCCGGTCTCTCCCTCCTGCGGAGCCCGGCGCTGCCCGCGCCCTGTGCCTTGTTCTGCTTCTGCGGCGGGTCCCGGGGCGAGCCTCCCGCCCTCCTCTCCCTCGATGTTTGTAGGAATAAACCCGTGGAGCAGCCACCCGAGTCCGTGCTTCCGGGCGGGAGGGGGAAGGGGGCGGGGACGACGACGGGTTCCGGCCGCACCGAGCGGCGGCGGGAGGGGGCG
>VWZK01020452.1:155620-206210 GCA_013396935.1 Baryphthengus martii | reverse complement strand
CGCGGGACTTCCCCGCGCTCCTCCGCCTCTGCGGAGGCCTCCGCGGCGCCGGGCTGGGGCGCCCGCGCTTCCCCTCGCTCCCCCGGAGGCCCCGCGGTGCCCCATTAACACCATGCGCCTCTATTGCAGATGCAGATGCGATTTGACGGACTACTGGGCTTTCCCGGGGGGTTCGTGGATCGCCGTTACTGGTCCCTGGAGGACGGTCTGAATCGGGTGCTGGGCTTGGGTTTGGGCTGTGTGCGCCTGACGGAAGCTGACTATCTGTGCTCGCACCTGACAGAGGGGCCACATCGCGTGGTGGCACACTTCTACGCCAGGCAGCTGACCCTGGAGGAGCTGCATACCATCGAGATCAGCGCGGTGCATTCCCGAGACCACGGGCTGGAGGTGGGACATCCAGGGAGGGGGTGTGTAGAGCTCTGAGCGTTAGGTCCAGGGAAGACGAAGCTTCCCTCCTAGGTCTGCTGGGCTCTCGAAGCCCAGCGGGGGAATGCACCGCACGTAGAGCTACCAACGGCGAGTGCCTCGCACCGCCGCGTAGCGTCGGCGTTAGGAGGTCTGGTCGTTGGCCGGGGCTGCGTGTCAGGCTCCGGAGCGTACTGAGCTCAAGCTCCGGCCTTTCCTGGCAGCTGCCCGTGTAGGGAAGAGCCCTGTTTGCCCACTTAGCCTCAGGATGCGGGTGAGGTCGGTCTCGCTTCTGGTGGGCGTCTCCCCCCTGCCCTGGGCTGAGTAACCTGGACCGGAATGGCGATCCTCGGTGCGGTGATGTGTTGCTCTAACCAGAGTTCTCCCCGGCTTGCACGGAGGCAGGGTGGGAGGCAGCCTTCCTCCCGGGTGCTGGGTCCAGCTGACGCCCCGGGGTAGAGCCAGGGGCTCCCCGCGTGCCCACCGGGCGCTCGGCAGGTTTTGACAGCTGTGTGAGCAGAGGCGGTTGGCCTGGGGTTGTAGGTTGGTCAAGGGCGGGGCCAGGGCAGGGTGCGGAGGGGGACGTGGGGGCTCCCTGTAGCAGCCTGGGGCAGCGGGATCCCCCAAAAGGGGCAGGAGGGGGAGTGGAGCCAGGGCTGGGCAGGGAGAGCAGGGGCCTGGCGGACTCGGGGAGGGGTAGCACAGGGGCTTCAGCCGGACTGGGTCAGGCAGGCGAGGGCAGAGCTTGGTGTGGGAGGAGGGGCAGGCGAGGGCAGCTGGGGCGGGACCTGGGCCGTGGGGCTGGCGGGGAGCTGGGGCGAGGGTGTGGGGGCAGAGGGTGGTNCCCAGCAGCCGGTGGCTGGGCTGGAGAGCGGGGCCGTGGCGGAGCAGCTGGTGGCCGTGGCGGTGGAGCAGCCGGCGGGGCTGGGGGCAAACGCTGTGGTGATGGAGCAGCCGGTGGCTGAGCCGATGGAGTGACGCCGTCACGTTTGCACTCGATTAAAAGTGGGTGAGACTAGAGACTTTCTTCTAACTTTCCGACCCGCCGCTGGCTGCAGTTGTGCCCACACGATCCCACTGCCCGGCCGGGAGGGGTCGGGTTTGTCCGCAGCAGGGGAAAGTGATGTATTTTTATGGCCATTAAACTCTAAAGAGCTTCCCAGATCCACCTGCGCAGTCCCCCTGCAGAGTTCACGTGCTTAATGTCAGGGCGCCGGAGCCTTAGAATTTCGGTTTGATTTCAGGGCCGCTGCCGCCTGGTCCTCATTTCATTTTTAAGGAACAAAGCCTCTTATTTTTTAAATGCCCCGTGTTGACTTGGACGCGGCTGTGTTTGCAGCGGACACGGCTGAGAGAAGGGGCTGCCGGTCAAGCGCCTCTGCCAGCATCAGGCTCCCCTTTGCCGGTGCCGACGCGGCCGGGCTCCTGCTCGGGGTTGCGCCGGCGCAGTGGGGTGATGGCTGTGAACTCGCTTTGGGGCGTGGGGGAGCGCGCGTTGGGGGTTCTACCTGGAGATCTGTGGGAGCAGGAAAGTGAAATAAATGGCTTTGCTGACCGCTCCGCAGTCGGGGTTGTTCTTAAGCTCCGGTGCAGAGCCTGTGGCGACCCAGCGCTTTGGTGGGGCTGGGGTAGCGCAGCGCCAGTCGGGTCCCTCTGCCTCGGGGCTCTGACCCCACCCTGTTCCTTGCTGGACTGTGTCAGGGCGAGGAGGGGAAGGGCCAGGCCCAGGGCTGCTGCCGGCAGCCCCTCGGCTGGGGTGGGGGGCAGCTCAGGAGGCCCCACAGCTACAAAGCTTTCGTTGAGGAGGTTCTTCCAGAATGGCTCCTGCACCCGAGGGCGTCAGGCAGGGGGGCCTGGGGAGGAGCTGCTTGTGCCGCTGCAGGTACCAGAGCAGCCCCCAGGCGCTGGCTGGGCTGCGTGGGCTTTGTCCTGCCTGCAAGGCGGCTGCCGGAGCCCAGCCGGGCTGAGCCTGTGTGGCCGCAGCTTCACCAGCCCTGCTCTCTGCTGGAGATGGGCGCCAGCTGAGCCGGAGGAAAACCCTCCGGCAGCAGCCCCCGCTGGACCCGGGCGGACTCTGCGCTGCAGGAGCTGCTCCCTGCCCCGGTCCCTCTCCACCTGCTCCCAGCTGATGCTCGGCCCTGGGCGGCAGCACAACGCTCAGCGGTAAGTGACAGCCTGTGAGGCGGGGACACCTCAGAGCACAGGGTGTCAGGCAGGTGCACACACACACACACAGGTCACAGCTCCCCTTGGAATGTGCTCAAGTGCTGCAGCTGTGGAGCAGGGGTGTGTGATGGGCAGGAGCATCAGTCCCAGGCACTCGGGAGAGAAAGTCATTCTGGGCGAGAGACAGCAAGTGCTAAGGAAACCAGAGGCTTGAGTGGCTAAAGAACCTTGTATAAACCAAGAGCCGTGTTCCAGTGAAAAGTGGATAAGCAAAAAAATCAGCCTACTCAAAACCAAAAACTAGTGAGGTTGAGAGGGTGCTTCAGGTGGGCCCTGGGACAGCACTAGGGCAAGGAAGGGGTCACAGCAGCCCGGCCAGCGGGGTTGTGAGAGGAGCGCTGGGGACAGCCAAAGCCTCCCCGGCAGTACCCGCTCCCTGCGGGCAGAGCGACGGGCTGGTGCTGGGCATGGCTGCTTGGCAGCAAGGCCGGGCTGGGGACCCGCAGCCAGGCTGGAGGCAGATGGTGTGGTGATGGCAGCAGGAGCCCCTGCAGCAGGGCCACCAGCAGCAGTGGGCTGCGGACCCACCACACTCTCCCCACACCCCGGCTGTGGGCAGCAGAGCTCCTCCACCAGCCCACGGGCCAGCTAGAGGCCCAAGGGGCACCTCAGCCCAGGCTGTGCCCCTCAGCCCCAGTTCCACCCGCTGCTCACCGCTCCAGCACATGGCCGCTGCCACAAAACCACATCCCTTAAGCCTTTTTCACCCCATTTGCTGCACGCAGGGCACTGGCTGCAACTCTCCTCCCAGGTGCTTGCACAGGGCCACACGTGCTGCTAAACTTGAAGGGAACCAGCTGTGCAGGGTTGCAGAGCCTCTGGCCCCCTCAGCCTCAGAGCATGGCCCACCCTGAGATCAGCCCTGGCTTCTTGGGGCTTGAAGGTCTCCAAGGCTGGACTCTCCACCTGCTCCAAGCACAACCTCATGAAGAAACCTTTGTACTTTGTGTCAAACAATCATTAGACCTCTTTGAGCCCCAGAAGAGGGACCAGCACCTCTCAGAACAGCCTTCTGCTGTGCGCGCCGAGGCTTTCTGTGCCACAAGAGCTGACCGCTGAGCTGAGTGGCAGCAGGGGGCAGGACAAGGCCCAGCTACCCTGCTGGAGAATCAGGCACAGAACCACACACAGCACACACACCTCCTGAAGTTTATTGATTAACTCCCACCTCAGGGGCTGACAGACACCGACGTGACTTCACAGTCACCTGAGCCATACGCTTGTACCCCGGTTGCTTGCTCTGCTGAGCCTGAGGTGTCCCCTGGGCAGGCCCTGCCCCAGCTGCGGCTCAGCCCACCTTTGCCCATGTCCCGGTTTGAAAACGTGAGGGGAAGGAGGCCCATGGTGCTGAGCAGGGCTGGGGGCCTGGCCAGGGTAAGCAGTCAGGGCACAGGGATGGTACCCATGCCTCCAACACCTGCCCAGGCTGGGGGAACCGCAGAGACATCTACCCTAAAAGCAAAGCTCTCGGCTGAGCTCACTCCACGGCGCAGGACGGGTGCCGGGCCTGGCTGTGGGACGGTGGGGCCGCCGCACGGGCTGGGCGGTCACGGCCAGGGAGCCGAGGCACGGCCATGGCAGGGTCCTGCACCCACGACGTGGTTGGACAGTGCCTGCCCACATCACACCAGTGAGCAACTGGGGGAGCATCTTCTTCAGCAAGGAAAGGCTGCTGCGCTCTGTGCGCAGAGCTCATGGCTAAAGCAGCGCACGAGCCCAGCCCTGGTGCCAGGGGAGGTGCACGCAGAGGAGAGAAGGGCTCTGACCAGACTGCAGAGCTCTACACCCCCAGCTCCCCCACCCCACTACATTCTAATTCAGACAAAGGCAGAAAGATCTATACAGTATTTTATATATATATATTTCACTATGAAATAGCAATTTCATTCCCTGCCTTCTACTTGATACATCCTGAATTAGATGCTGCTTTTTGGGTCACTCCAGAGGGCTGGTGGGGCCGGGTAGTGTCTCATGCGAGGAGTTACCCTCCCGGGAAGGTACCCGCAGGAAGCACCAGCAGCTGACGGGGTAGGACCCAGACCTGATCCTCGCTGCCCCCTTCCGCGGCAGCCGGGGCACGGCCGCCTGTTCTGCCAGCAGCGGCCTGCCAGGCGCTCACGGCTCATCGCCACCGTCGGTCAGCGCAGGTTCAGTAACCTGGTTCACACCGCTTTCAGCGGCCGCGGCACGGAAGCCGCAGCTGAACCCCTCTACACCACGTACGCGAATAGGAGCAAACGAGAGGCGAGGGAAGTGGTGGGGACGGTGCAACATGCACACGGAGTGGTGACATGAAGAGCCCTCAGCTACGGCACAGCCCGACGCCTCGCACGCCGGCCAGGCCCGCGCAGGCAGCGCTCACAGGCTCCAGGCCACGGGGGTAAGTCGGGGCTGCAGCCCGGCAAGGGAAGAAGTTTGCCAAATCTCGGTCAACCTGCGCAACAAGGAGTCCCGTCCAGGGGCTGGGTCACGGGCCAAGAGCCATCATCACTGGAATCCATGCGGAGCCAGATGGTTCAGGAGATGAAAGGAAGGACAATCCTATGGGGAAAAAAAAAAAAAAAAAAAAAAAGAGTGCAGCTGTCTTAGGAAAACCAGGCTCTTCAAGCCACTGTCCTGGAGACCTTGTCAGAGACACACGATGCAACTGGCACCAAACAGGCTACCAGTTATGGTGCTGGGACACTAAGCTGGGAGAAGAGCGAGGACTTGGTCATTCTGTGTCTTGCACACTGGTCTAACAAAGCTGGGAAAAAGAGAGACACAGCAGGGACAGGTTCAAGCTGGGCTCACATAAACAAGATCAGAATTCAAATCAAATTTGAATTTGATTTCAGTTTCAAATGAAAACAGAAGCTCAGCCACTATCTGGAGAGTGGAGCAGAGTGATGCTCCAGACACCTTAGACAGCAGCTCAGCCAGCAGCAGAAGACACTCAACTGCCCTGGGACAGTGGCCGCGGTGCTGTGGCCACATCACTGCCGGCCTTGGGCCAAGGGAGCTTCCTGCAGGCACCCACCTCTGCTTTTCAGACATCTTCCGATCCGGTCACATCGTCCGGCTGTATTCAATGCCGCTCTTGGCAGAAATGCCAGACCAGGGCAGGAGGCTGCAGAGAAGGCTCTGGGCTTGTCGATATATCCGCTGGGGAATGGAGCACGGGCTCAGGCTGGCTAGCGTCGATCCAATGTGCTGCAGGTAGTCAGTGGCCATCAGTTAAGGACAGCAGCATTCACACCGTAACTTCAGGAATAACTCACAATAGTTGGTGGACGAGCACTGACTAAAGAGACCCCCTGGCACAGTGAAAGCCACTCTGCTCCGTTAGATGGATCTGCTCCTTGGGTTAAGTGCCTGCTCCTCTCTACCAAAAGCAGGTCTGCTTTGCACTCTGAAAGGCAACACTTTGGGAACACTGGCTCCAATTTGTGTGGGGAATATCTCCTCTGAGCAGCTCCCAGTTCCCTTTGCTCTCAACAGCAAGTTCCTGTGGGGACAGCAACCCATCCTCCTGTCTGGAGAGGGCTGGCCTGACTAGCTACGCCCAGGAAACACCAAGTTTCTTCTCTGTGATCCAGTGATCTGAAACAAACTCCCTAAGTCAGTTTGAGGGCAGCCTGCCAAGATGCAGGCCAGGCTGCAGTCACAGGGGATCCTAGGTCAGAGGAAGCAAGACCAAGGGTGTCTCTGCCCTGCTGCTGGCCAAATCCCACACCCCACAAGCCAAACCACACCTCACGCTTTGGCTTAACACCAGCATTCCCTATCGCTGGCATCAAACTTGCTCCAGCTCAGAAATCAGTGCACCACCCCACACTGCCTCCCCAAACTCTGCCCAGAGGAGTTGGAGCAGCCTGGTCACAAATCCCTCTAACATCACCTTCCTCCCACTTTCAGATTAAACTCACATCCGAGCAGGCATCAGTCCCCAGACCAAGCCAGCTGACTCTTTACTGGGTTGCTACTGTTAACCCAAAACACATTTTGGTGCCTGCACAGCGTGCTCTGCAGCTAATCGGGCAGAAGGTCAAGGATATAAGATTGTCCAGGGTGGGTGTCCGCCGTTAATGTACAGGACATAGGTAAAGCCATCTTTGAGGACCCCTCTGATGGAATAATAATAGGGGAGATAGTGGTGCTGCTTAAAGTCTCTGTTTTCATAGAAGTTTATTGCTGTGTTGTTAGTGGTGAGGACGTGCAGGTAGATGGCTTTGCAGTGGTCTTGGGCAGTTGTCGATATATGGTCTTTCAAGCTCTCCAGCAAGAGTGAACCTGTTGAAGGCAAGAGCGGCAGAATCACACAGTGCAGCCGACTTCTCAGGGCCAGCACAAGGCGTCATAGGTCCCAGCTAAGATCTGCACCCAGCCTCTAGGCAGTGATCGCTGCACATGCCTGAAGACCCCAGAGCCCACCCAGTCGTCCTCCACCTGAAGGAATTCAACAGGACCACGCTGCATGGTTTTAGTATTAATCTCATCTTGCCTACGAGCACGGCTTCACAAGACAAACAGACTCTACAGACACATAAACTTCTGATTCAATAACCACAGCAATGAGCCAGACGTGGGAATTGGACAAAAATGCCCATCCCCAGCCAAGCAGCTCTTGGCTTCGGGGAAGCTCAACGAGTCGTTTTCGATGGTTATCAGTCCCACTGCATTTATTTTGAAGCCATTTACACCAGTCAAGTGTCAAAACAGGACTTGACAAGCAGGTTATTGCAGCGTGCCTGCTGAATTCAAATTAAAATCTAAGAACTAGTAGGACACACAACCTCCGTCTGAGGCAGAGTCTCATTCAACCTGGGTTTGCTGCAGTCACCTGTCAGCTGGAGAAACCAGAGAATACTCCAGCCCCAAGAGACAAGACCTGGAGGTTCACTCAAACCACCTCAACGTGGCATGAAGGACCCAGCAGAACCTGCAGAGCTTCTTCTGTGGTAACAGAAGGCTGGAGAAACAGCTCAGCTAATACGGGCAGACTGATGAGATGCTGCTGTTTCACAATCCCCGGGGCACATTAAGGCTTTCAGCAGGACCCACAGGATTTCAGAGCAGAAGTCAACAGCACTGACTTCATGGTCACTTCAGGCTTAGGGGGAATTTCTATCAGTCGAGCACAAAAAGACACTGGGACACCCTCACAGAAGAGCAGTTTAATTTTGTCATGAGATATTCTCCTCTTCTGTCTCCTAGAAATCCAGCTGCCCTCTGGTTTAAGAATAGCAGAGAACTAGAAACCAAAGATTTTTCGAAACTGCCAGAGAAAAATCAGAGCTTTAGCACTCAGAAGTATGCCTGGGGTGAAAAGCCTCCTCCGTGCAAGACTTCAGCTTCAAACGCAAGGAGAAAAACCCTCAAGAGAAAGGTCTCAGAAAAGCAGCAACTTCTTTAGGTTTTGCTACAGCTACAAGTCCACCAAGTTTTTGAGAGAGCACAGTAACACACTGTGTAGTTGTATTGGATGGAGGAAATACTGATCTGAAAGGAGAAAATTCTAGCAAGATGGGGCTGGGGAAAAAATAAGTAAATTAGGATTTGGAACCTGAAAGGAGACTCAAACCCACCACAGTTTTACAGAACAGAGAAGCCCTTTACTACCTGCTCTGAACATTATTCTGTGCTACTATCTTCTCTGTACAGAAAAAAAAGATAAATAATAATAAAAAAAAAAATCTATCTCTAGTAGCATTTCAACGCAAGTTTTAAATACAGTGCTCTCACTGAGGGCTCTTCTGGTCATTTCTTTATGCATCCCATTAATTTGTACCTTTCCAAACATGACCGGGGGAGAAGGGAGAACCTGAGGAAGGCGAGTTACACCTGTATCCCCTGAAGAGACTCCAGATGTGCAACGCGGGGTCACGTTGCCAAACCTGGCCTATTCTGTTTGCAGATCAAGAGATAGAGATCACGCTTGAAATTGCACCAGGACACTTACTTTGATGACAAAACACATCCTGCTCTAAAGGGAGCTAAACCCTTCTGACTGCAGGATTTTCAAATGGGCGCGAACCCGCTGCGCGACGCGGCAGCCATTCGAGGCTGACTTTTACATGCACCTGACAGATTTAATCAGGTCCAAGTTAGCGTCTTTCCAGTTCCTTTTGTCTTTTTCTAAATGTTTGGTCTATCTTTTGAGGCTGAAAGGTTAAATGTAGCTGTATTTTCTGCCTCATGGGCCAGGCTTCCCATTCCCAGGAATGAAAATAATTTCCCACTCTGCTCCAAGGTGCAATCCGAGCCCTTTCAGTCAGTTTCAGCAGCAGGAATGCAAGTTTTTGGTGTGCTCAGCTGTCCTCTGGGGCAAGATGGACAAAGCCCCATGCTCTTCAGAAACATCTGCACCTTGTGTTGTGCCTACACCAGTGAAAATATGTCAGTGCACCTGCATTATCACCAAGAAGGGGATGTGAGTGCGTCACCTTCCCAATGGCTGGTACAAGTCACCACCGAGCCCGTCTCAAAGGGTACAGTGGTGAAACGGTGGAGCTCCTTCAGCCACGTCTACTAGCCACATGTGGCAAACAGCAATAGAGTTGTCACTTGGCAGCATCTTACCTATTCCATGTTTTCTGAACTCCTTCACCACTCCAAGGCTGAGGATGTAAGCAACTTGAGTGTCCACAGGGAAATTGGAAGCTAGGATGTCTCCATCCTGAGGAGAGATACGACAGGTTATTTAGCAGGATACCTGGGGAGGGCAAGAATCCCATATGGGAACATCTACAAACAAGTGTAGAGCAGAAATCTCTTCACTGAACAGTCTTTGCTGAAGCTTCTGGAAAGAATGTGGGCAGTCAAAACACCCAAGCATGGTCCCTTAGGGTTTACTCCTACTTTCATATCATCTTTCCAGATTACAAATCATATTTCCTTACTGTGTACATTATTTGTGGGCTTTGGGACAGAACATATTTGCATTCTTTACCAGGAAGGACTCCATGTGCCAATTCTGGAGTGACCCATCAGTGTCTAGATCAACCCGGCAACAGCCTTTATTGCCTACACGCTCCATCGGAGCTTCGTGTCAGCTGGAGATCTCTGCTCTGCTGCAGAGGACAAGGAGCGCGTTCTCCAGGCTCACCGGCCTGGAGCAGTGTCTGAATGAGCTCCTGGCTTTCAGCTTGGCTGGCACAAGAGCCCTTTGTTAGAGCTGCTGAAGATGCAGTTCTGACTTTGACTAGCTTTGAGGTGAAGCCAGCCAGCCAGAGTAAAGAGAGACAGGCGACCCAATGCTCTCGGTTCCTACAGGTGTTGAAGGTTACTATTTAATCATAACGCTGATGGTCTTTCAGAAGTTTTGCATTTCCCCTGCTTTTTCTTAACCCACTTACCTATGTTGTTTTCCCTACGCTAACCTAGAGGCCTTTTCCCCCACTGTCTCCAGTGACCACCTCTTCCTCCCCTCTCTGCTGTACTCTGTTGTCTCTCCTGGCCTCCAAGCTCTGCTATCCCTGAAGCCTGAGCTTTCTGCAGGCTGGGTACCTCTGCTTTGTGCTCGAGACAGTGACCCTGTAAATGAAGGAGATGCTGCAGGAAGTCACAGCGGTGGCTCGTCCAGCGCAGCTAAGGAAGTTCAAGCCTCACGTAAGAAAGGAACCTGACTGAGATACCTCAGCTACCAGCCACAACCAGGCAGCCGTCAAATGGCCTGCTACACAGTCACTTATGCGTGATCCCATCACTTTGCACAGCGCATCGGGCAGAAAGCTTCCCGTGAGCCACAGCGACATAGTCCCAGTAAGAAGAGACTCCGGTACCAGCAGTGCATGGGTTCAGACACATCCTGCCACCCATGCTTCGTTAGCTGGAATTAGCACCCCAGCCAGGTTCCAGCAGAGTTAACCACGGCAAGAGGTGAAGCACAGTTTAGTAGCATTACCTCTTTATGCACCTTTGTCCTGTTCTTGATCTCTGCCACTATCATTCCCACGATGGAGCCTCTATATGTGGCTGCAAGGGAAAAGAACTTCTTGTTGGAAGTGATATCTCGGTACCATGAGTCAGGGTACCTGGGAAGAAAGGAAAAACAGCAATGTCTGAGGACACAGGGTGCACAGGAGCAGGGAGTGCTACAGCCAACGTCGAGCCGAGCTGCTGCTCAACTGGAAATGGACAGCGGCATCTTTAAACGCCAGTCACTGGAATCAGAGGGTATTTTACCCAAAACTGAGGGAGGGAAGCTGTACTACTGAGAGGGTCGTCTTCTGCAAAGATGTGCAGCCAAAGAGCTCAGCCATGTGTCAATCAAAAACTCTTTCTATACTGCTGATTTAGCTTATTCCATGAAAGCTGGGTTAGGAAGTTATTCACTTTCCCCGTTTTAACTGTCGTATGGTACCAATGAACATCAAACAGCTGCTGCACCAAATTTGGTAGCGTTGTTTCTTTTGATTGCATCTAAGCAGCGATGCAGGCTGCTCCCGTAATGGCCTCCTGCCTTGCTAAGAGAACCACATTTTCATTTCACATTTGTTGCCCAGAGCTCTCACTTCCATCCTTAGCAAGTTATTTTTAAACGCAAGATCCATCTGCACTCATCTAAAAGCGTAAGGATCTCATTAATTTGATACACATGTGAAAATAATACTGCATTCTGGTACCAAAAAGTCACATCGCCAGCCTCCAGCTCTCCTGCCCATTCTGCAGCTACGAAAGGGAAAGTAGTGCACCCTCATTTACTTCTAAGTGAGAGCTGACCATACACCTTGTGTTTAAAAGAAATCTATTAACTCAACATATTATGAATGCTCTTGCTCATTTGTTACATTTTATGCAATCTTAATTATAATCCTCTAAAATACTCTATAAACCTCAAACAAGCTAAAGAAAAAAAACCCCTTCAAGTCTACAGCTGTAGTTTCCCTGGCTGCTCTAAGGCAGAAAGCGATCGCTGTTCCCCAGGAACGCTCCTCACTGCTGCCCTTGTGCAGACAGAAGCATTCACTGAACGGGGGGGGCCTAGGGAACGGACCTGCAAAAGGCAGAGATCAGCTCCCAGAGCTTTGGCTGCTGCAGTATCCTGAGTACACAGGCAGGTTCTGTTCAGAGTCCCCTGGGGCTTCCTTGGCACATGCGCCAGAACATCACTTTCTCTCACTAGCACAGGGCTGCTGTTCTTTTTCCTGGAGGTGTGCTCCTCTCCCCACAGCCCTTCCCAAAAGCTGACCTGCCCCCTTAATTACAAAGCTCATTTGCCTACCAAAATCTGCACGCAGAAACTTTCTAATGACTTTAGGACCCAGCAGGACAGGCGGCAAAGGGCCATTAGCAGAAGCACCACCACAGTGCACAGAAGACTCAGAACCTGCTGCCGCCTTAGCGACAGCCCATCTGGCTGCAGAGCCTTTGGGGTCTGCTCTGAACTGGACCAGTGCAGGTTCACACCATTTGTTTCTAGATTCCCACCATCTCACACCCCAGACCAGTAACGTACTCTATTGGGAACCAGTCGCCACAGAGCTGCTTCACTGTGTCTATGTCATCGTGGCAGAGAAGACGCAGGTTTACGTCCGTAAGTGCAGTTGGGGGCACCTCCTCTGTCATTCACGCCTGCAAGAAAAGAGAGCACCTCAGGAAGGATGAAGCACAGGTTCTGCCTCAGCTTCGGTCAAGCAGCTGCACAAAGGCAGCAGGAGGTTCTCAGTATCGATATCTCTTATCAATAGAGTTGTTCTTCCTGGCAGAGCAAGTCTTCAAAAGAGATGAAGCAAAACATGGCAACACTAACCCAAGAAGCAACTTGAAACTCTGTTGTCCCCACAGTCAGCACAGGTCCCTTCTCAGCCTTACCCACTCCGCTCCCAGCGAGCACGGGTCAGTGATGCTGTGTGGAAAGGAGCATGTAGCACCAACCACTTCCAAAAAGAGCTCAGGTTGCTGCATTAAGCAAGCCAGAAATGTGCCAGGTGTACCTTAGGATGCATGGACTTGTTTAAACCTCTATGTGAGACCAACATTTTGTTAAAACAGAAGTGAACAAACAGCTTGAAAAGGAAGCACTGCTAGAAGAACATTTATGAAGTCCTCTTACACAATCCCATCATCTCCAGTTAGTATGTCTGTAGAGGATACCAACTCTTTAAAAGGTTAGTTTTGTTTAGCCTACGCTGGTGAAACGCGATCTTGTTTCATTTCCCCTCCTTTCCCTGTGCTATGACTCCAGGAGTCATATGACTCCGGCCCAACAGAGCGCCTTCAAATCGCACAACTCCCAAGAGACCCATTTCTTTCACCATAGCGCTACCACAATCCTGCTCACCACGTACAGGACACTTACTCCACTGTCTTCAGCCTTTTTTTAACAAGGTACCAGAGAGAAAGAAGCGGTTGTAAAAACATTTGCAGCGCAGCCACATGAACGAAGAGGCTTTTGGCAGGACAAAGGCCCCACGAGGCACTGCACACAGAGCAAACGCGGCAGGCAGAGCCAGGCCAGCTGCAGGACTCGGCTCCCTTTCGTGGGCCACCTGCAGTTCCCCAGCCACAGCTTTGTCTCTCTCACTCCAGCCCTCCCGGTCCCAGGGCAAAAAAACAGACTAGGATGTAAAGAAAAAAAAGACCAAAGATGCACAAAACACGCACCGTCCTTCATTTAAAAAGTTGATTCATTTTGTTCATGCTTTCTTTTCTCAGCTTTAAGAGGCTCAAATATTAGGTTTGAAATGCCAAGTTATAAGGAAAATCAGCACGCGGCGGCACTTGAGTTCGCTCTCCTGTTGAAAGCGATGCTCAGCTCTCCGCTGCTCTCGCTGTGAAGCTCAGACACTCGAGAAGGAACAGATTTAAACTCACTCCCCATGGCACTGGAGATGCCATTTGAGCAATTTCGATGCAAAAAATTGCATCACCTCTGTAATACACTCTGTAACTGGCAAAAACGCACAAAAGGAGTAGGCACGGCAAAGATCCCAGTTTGACGTGTTTAACAGCACACAACTGTGCACAATTGCTCTCCAAGGAATTCAGAAACACCTCCTTCCACTATACCCCTAAGAAAAAAAAATAAAAATAAATAAAATCAGGCTAAGCCACAAATTCCACATTTGTCCTCACATTTCTCTTTAAAGAGCCATAAATCAGCTTTCTTCTGCGATTCCCCTGGATGAACTGGTCGAAAGCAAGTCCCGGCTAGCACAGTATGATGATAGTCATAGAGCAGAACACTCATCCCTGGAACTCAACATCAGTGCTGAAAGGGAAGGGATTAGCACTGCTAAGGAGAACAATGTGAGCTCCCATCCCCCCAGACAGCAGCATAAAGCCCCTATGCTGCATCGGCCTCCATCTCCCAGGGCGGAAGGAGGAACTAACGCTGGTTTGTGAGCGACCTGGAACTCTAAACAGTAATAGAACAACAGAAGGGACACAATTCAGGTCCACTATTATCTAGAGGAATCTTTGCGAGCCCTCCTCCCAGGCAGGCAGAAAGCACAGCAAAATGCTTTAACAGAGCAGAGGTCCAGGGACATTCTCCTACAGCTCTTCAAAAACATGCTGGGGTTCTTCGAGCAAGGGATCCTTCTCAGAGTTTTCCTCCCAGTGACTGGTCCTACACATTTCCCCGAGAAGGGCATCCGAGGGGATCTGGATATTGATAGGAGTCACTTGCTCTTCACCACAGAAGCCCTTAAAAAGAATCACAGCTATTTCACAGTCTCTCCTAGGACGGTGGGCGCATGTTTACTGAGCGGCCTACAGCTGGGTGTCCCCACTAGATGCTAGTTTCAAATCAACTTAAGCACCTAGAAAACCCCCAAAACCTTGCTGCTTTTAAAGCTAATTTTACACTCCTAGAACTGGCTCAAGCCCTCTGAGGCTAGACTTTGACTGGCGGCAGTGAGCACGCTCCACCACCAGCCCCGATGAGCTTTCAGCACACCTCAGCTTTACCCCGCGGGGCCCTGAAGGACGGGCACGCTCACTTGCTGCGGCTGATCCGATCCGCACCGCTGCTGGCTGAGGGAGCTGATGCACAGCGGTGTGGACCTTAGTCCCACCTTCTCACCCACGTGCTCCTCCCACCCTTGGCAGACCCTTTGCCAAGCCTTTTCAGAGCGGTGACCCACCACGAGATCACAAAGCGAGGGCAGAATTCTTTGTAGGCCAGCACGGCTTGGCAAAAGCTTGGGTAGCCCAAGATAGGCTTTGGGGCGGGGGACAAAGCAGGCACGTACAGCTGGAGCTGCCTTGGCCATGGAGAAGCTCCAAGCCCTAGTACATCACTTCATCAGTGGGCATTAAGTGGCACTCAGGTCAGCAACAGCAGTGCTCTGCCTCATGCATTTGATTTTCCTGGAGAGTTTCCAATGCTCCTGTAAGGCACCGCCCCCTCCCGGGCAATGCTCTCAGCACTAATAAATATGAGGTAAATGAAACAACCAGGATAGAGTCATGTTTTTGCTAACGAGTAGAAAAAGCAGGGCCTAGGAGCAGACTTAGCCAGCAGCTGCTGGAGAGGCAGAGCCAGCACAGGACACATTCTTGTGAGGATTAGTTCATGTTTATTTAACACTATATTCTCAAAGAGCTAGGCAAGCATTATGCATTATCCTGCAGCTGAAGCCAGCCTTAAAAAAGTAATCCATGACTGTTTTGTTGAACAGGATAATTCCCCTCCCCTCAAATTCAGACAGCCCTTCCCTAACACTGGCTGAGTTCACAGGGACTGGCTCCATCCGCTTTGCATTACGTGACCCAATCCGGATGCTCTTGCCCGTTTAAAGAACATCTGGACACCCAACCGCCTGGCATTGTCCTGCCACAAGGTTTTAGGAGAGGAGCCCTGTGCACCTTCTCCCTGAAGGTGGCAGAAGGCGGCTGCTGTAACAGAAGAAATCCCAGGCAAGCCAATGCTCTTCAGATGTACTGGGCCAACAGCAGAGAGCAGGGTCCTAGCCCTCCCCATAGCCTGTGACATGCTGCAACCAGCAGAGCCAGAGTCCTGAACAGAAGCCTCAGCTGGCACAGGGATGAGAGTATCACTTCGAGAGACAACTTGGGTTTAGAGGACAAAAGATATGTTTGGAAGCATAGAGAAATAATTCTGCCTTGCTTTAGCACAACATTTTGCTGTACTGGGTAGCTGCAGAGGAACCTGACAAATTCTCATTACAAATATTCAGCAGTAATGGAAGCTGCAGGAAAATAAATAGTACATTAGTAAATAAACCAACTTAACATATAATTCTAAATTAAAGCACGTTGTAAGGCCTGAACTACCTATTTAAAAATAAAGTCAGAAATCTGTGGCTTTAATAAGCTAGAGTACAGTGTTTAACAATTCTGTCTAGAAGGCAGAGGAGCCTTTACCTTCCAGCACCAACCCAAACGAAGGCCGGGCCTCCCTGAATTATCAACATTCACTCAGCACCATGAGCTGAGCACAGGTACTGACACATTCCTACCACCAGTACTTCCAGTCCCTACCGTCCAAGAGAGGATCTTGTTCTGAATTTAGGGCAGCGACCAAGTGCAGGGACAGTTTCTCTACTAGCACTAGATGCTTCACAGCTAAGAAATCTCAGCTCAAGCTTGAAAAAAGATAAAATCTAGATAATAACATATTTCTAGAGAAACAGAGGCAGCCACACAGAATCAGCATTCTTAAGCCAATGGGGTGTTCAAATGCAAGATAAAGCCTGATCTCACTAGAATTTGGCAGACAGATGCTTAAATCCATTTGAAAATCCCTCAAGCACTTCCATACTTACAAAAGCCTGGCCAAATGTTTCACCAAGTTAAGATTTCTCTTGTTTAACACCAGCAGGCAAGTTTCGAGTCTGTTTTTTCTGGTTTGAGCATCCTATGAAAAAGAGTTGGATTTTGGCAATGGACCATCACAAGATGCTGGTTTTATGAATTTTTATTTAGACTTCAACAGCCATCTAGATAAGCTCATGACAAATGATAAAATTTTTATTTGGGATTAACAACAAATACCACTGAATTTCCTGGCAGAATAAAACCAAGGTAATCTAAGACGGGGTATCTATAAAGCGATCCTACAATTCAGGAAGCACTCTCCTGAAAGACACAGGGCCACCCACCCCAGCAGCACAGACACCTCTGCTGTTAACCGGTGCAGATCCTTAGTTACTTAGGCTGAGGATTTTCACCTTCTGGAATTCAAAGCATTTTCTTCAAGCACACTCCTGCTAGATTATTAAGGATTATCTGCTGTCGTTCCACAGGAGGAAAACATTAAGCTCCTCCAGACATCTACCCAGCACATACCGTGCCTGGGCCAGGTCTGGGGAAGCGCAGCGATGCCGACCAAGCCGGCTCTGCAAAGGCAGCATTTGAGTTGGCCCTTCCTCTGGCTCTCAGGTCACGTCCCTCTGCCTCCGGCTGCGCGTTGCTACCCAGCACTTCAGCCGTGGACATATGCACAGTAGCTGTATTTTATTTTACGTGAGCAGACCATCTGCTCGGCACAAATGCAGACTAGCAGAGACTCTCTGGAAGAGCTGCACGCGTGCAGGGCGGGCTAGAGCTGGGTTGCCTTATGCCTGGTCCCCTCACCAGAGGTGCTGCTCCAGTGTTGCCACCAAATCCTTGTTCATGACTTCTGTGCGGACAGTCCTCGAATCCCAGCAAGATGAGATTTCCAGTCAAAAAGAAAAAAAAAAGGTATATATAATAACACCTGGCATCCTCTCTCACTTGTAAATAAATAGGATCAAACAAAGCCCAAAGAGAATTTTAAGAGCTATTCAAAATGCAGGACAGGCACACATCGGCTGTAACTGAGCGTCACCATACCCCAAACCGACACAAACTCTGGTACTGTCTGGGGAGTATCACTTCAGGAGCACCAGTGGGAGCTTTCACAGCTTTAAGGCTCTCTACCTTGCGCCACCTGGCACCAGGGATTTGATTTACATTAAACCATTCAATCTGAAGCAGCCGAAGGTCTAATTCCAACAAAGCAGTAGATATTCCCCTTCTGCATTTCACTTTAGGCTTACTGTGTTTTCAGGTTGCTGGTCTTGCAGAGAACGTTCCCCACAGACACCACTGCTACCAAGCTTTTCTCATTTAATACATTAAAATCACAACTGGATTTGAAAACATCATGAATTCATTATGAAGAATCTCAAAGAGGTGCTTCAAGGACTTAGGGCACATTATCAAAGCAATAGGAGCCAAATTTTTAAAGATATTTAAGTACTTGGTTGGATACCTCCTAGGTACTACTTCGAGTTTAGTTGTAGAACAACAATGGAAAAAAAAAAAGTTGGGAGGACCCTTCAGGATTTAATCCAATTTAGATCAGCTTGCTTAGACCCACAGTCCCATCTAACAGTAGGGTGGGGCAAATCTCTTAACCCTGCCTGGGCTCAGACTAGTTCCTTCACACCCCAAGGTGCAACTGGAGAGCTGGGGTGTTAAATGCGCAGCCTGCACCAGTACCCCACCGCCTCTGCTCCGCGTGCAATGCAAGCGTACCCTTACGTGCTATTTGTTACACTCCATTTAGCCCATTTAATGCTCCTGCTCCTTCTAGGAACCCAGCACAAGCTCATCCAGGGCAAGCAACACACAAACCCCAGAAGACGTGGTTCTCCTCATCCCCAATGTGTCATGAAAACTGACAGAGCTGCCGGTTCACAGCCACGAGTAGAAGAGAGAACGCTTCAACTCCGTTCCTCTACATTCATCACATCCCACAAGAGCCAGCACTTAATTCCCTACACTGGCAGAAGAAAGTGTCTGGGGTGAGTGAGACTCTTAATGGGAAATCTAGGACAAAACAACTGATTCTGAGCCTTGGTCTGAAAATAATGTAATTATGTGACTGGAAACAGGCTCTTACGCTAGATTATGCCATTTCACAGTAGTCCGTAACACATTTTGATCCAGGCACGATGTTTTTCTGTCATTTCTGCCAGAACCACAAGCCCTGAGCCTTAGAATCCCTCGTGGACTGGCCCCTGGTCACTCAGGGACGTGCACTAGCTCAAGGCTTTGAGCTCCTCATTATTTAAACCCCTTCAGTAGCAGCTTTCTCCTGTGCAGAAAACCGCGCTCCTCAGCCACCTCCCCCTGCACAATCTCCCAGGCTGCCACATCTTAAAAAACACGCCGTTAATCCAGCCCTGCTCTGCAGATCTCGTTCACCTCCAAAGCACGCCCTGAGCGCTAATGAACTTCTCTTGGGTACGTTACTCTGGAGAAAGGACTTTGTCAGTGCCTGGACTTTCTTCTCCTTTAAATCTGTTCAGGGCCATGTGCTCAACCAGCACACCCCCACAGTGAAGGAGGGCGAAAACCAGTGAGCTTGGGGAAGAATGTGTTGTAAAGAAAGCTGAATTTATTTGGAGAGTAACCTTGGGTTTAGATAAGACAGCTGCACCAGCAAATCGTCAGGCGCGATGAAAGAACCAACAAAGAATAACATCTTCCTGAGCCTTGCAGACCAGGACGGGGCGAGCAGATACATGGCTGTGCCCAAAGGATGAAAACTGGACAATTAATCAAGTAAGTTTTGAAGAAAGCAATGGGATTTCTGAGCTGCCTTCAACCTGTGTGCTCCTTCCCACGACTGCAGGCACCGAGCACCGTGACAATGAGCACAGAGGGACCAGTAACGGGCATCGCGTTTGGATTCAACTGCTCGCTGCAACTGCCCTGTTAGGCTCGGGCTGCCATTTCAGCACGCTGTCGCATCGCCTTGAGAAATTAAAATACCACGTAACGCTAAATACACCAAACAACTAAATCTGATACTAAACCCTCCACGTGTGGAATATTGACAAGAGCCTGGCCAGAGCACATTGGACTCTGCCAGCCAAGCAGGCAGCACTGCTGCACACAACTTGGGAAAATCCGTCCTGGCATTCAACCCTCCTCCCAAAGGCTCGCCCCACGCCACTCAGCCAATTTTTTTCTCAGCTCTCAAATCCTGACATCATTCTAAGAAACGCACTCGTGCCTTGTCCCTAGCTCTACATTCCGTTCTGCGTTATGCCCGGATTGAGGTGCGCACACCACAGGACTAAAAGCCTGAAAACCAAAACCACAGAGTCACAGTAATTAACACTTTGGCATCCTGCCACGAACGATCAGGATTCGAAGCACACCCTAAAAAGGATGTTAAGAAAAGAGAAGGCAAAATGGGTTCTACCTGTGCAGCAAGCAGCGGTTAAATGAAAACACTTACTGTTAGCGAAATCCTTTTATACTTGTATCCCAGATCCTCTGCACACTTGAAGCTCCAGCAGCAGAAACGTTAAAGTTCTGCACACAAGTCACCTTCCGGGCTGTTCTTTTACCCTACAGCTCTAGACACATTACCAAAGCCATGGATTTCACAGGAGCTGGTACCCTAATAAAGTATTTCTAAAGCACACTGCAAAAAGCATGGCTTCCTGCTGCCCCAGATACAGCAATTCCTCCAGGGAACGGCGAACAAGAATCTCTAAGAGGGTTTTGCTGTTAAATCTTTTCTTGTTAAGACGTGGAAGAGAAAATCTGCTTTGTGACAGTAGCACTGCGGGGAGTTAAACCCAAAGGGTCACAATCGAGGCACATTTACAACAAGAAGCTCGCTACAGGAGAGATCTAATACCTCGCAAGTGTTGAACGCGGCAAGTTTCCAATAGGCAGCTGTTCCTCCAGAAAACAACAACAAAAACCAAACAAACAACTCATCATATATGCAGGCCCACTGCCATTTCCAAATTAGAATAAACAGCTACACAGAAAATGTATGTAGGGACTAAAAAAAAACCAAAAACAACCAGTGAGAAATTCAGCCCAGTGTAGGATAAACACTGTGAGAGGGGAATTCAAGCTGCCTCCATTTCCTAGACGCTGTCCTCATTACTGAGCAGCAACACACGCCTGTCGGCAAAACCCAGTCCCTCGGCTCACATCCTTAGAGATGCTCGCAAGTAACTTTTCAGAGACTTGCAAACAAGGTGCTTTAAAGAACAAAACCAAACGACAACACCTTGAAAAGAACATTCCTTCCCGAGCTGGCTGACAAGCACCTCAAACTTCTCCAGGATACCAAACTTAAAATTTGTGACAACGTGGCCGCTTTTCCTTTTCTTTCTCAGTGGTGTTTCCCAGCATGAGACACGCAGGTGTGCCCCAAAACACCCCATCGCTACTGTTTAAAGCTGGTAGGATTTAGAGGAGATTGCACTGTAGATGTCTGCTCTTACAGCCACAGTAATACACTGAAAAGGAGAAACGAAAAACTGAATTAAACGCTAATGCTGGAAAACCGAGCGGCTCCCTTTCCTACCTTTCTGCGAGGAGGAAAGCGTGCGTGGGGACACGCAGCGCGAGACGTGAAGCTCTAAGTCTTTTTGGAACACCCTGCACTGAAGCCATCAGACAGGCTGCGACCGGTTGAGAAAAAGCAGGAAGACAGGAGTGGTATCACTCTAACAGCGCTTTTAGATAGCGCCGATATTCCACCTTTGTGAGAGAGCTGCTCGGCCAGGACAGAACCTTCTCTGCTGTTACACCGAACTTACCTCAGTTGTTGCTTTAAAAGCATCTCGACATCAGAGCCAGAGCACTAACAGCAGCCAACTGGATGGCACCAAGTGACCAGAAGGAATTCCTGTCCATCCCCAAAAGCCATCCCCAGCCCAGCAGCCCGTGACCAGCAGGAGGGCAGAGCCACGAGGACTCGTGAAGCAACTGTGCCAACCACTCAGAAGGAAGCCCCCAGGTTTGTACCTGTAATCCCACAGGTATTTATAACAGCTCTGACATCAAGAGTCAGCCTTTGCAAGCACAGTTTCACCTGCTCTGTAAATTATAGTGGGAGGGGCTGAGGCAGGGGACAGAGGGGTGGAAAACAGCCAGGGAGAGACAGGACAGCTTCTTGGGCAGCAGGACCAGTTCACATCAGCTGATGGGCTAAGATACCAGCACCCACTTCTCAGACTGTACCGGCTCAACGTGTATAGCCATAACACCCCTCAAAAAAACACCTCCACGAAGAGAAAAACACCCCCACGTGCAAAGAAAGATCATCCTACTGGGAAAGAAATAACAACAGACATGAAAGAAGTACCAGGTTTCATTAATGAAAACAACCACACGTATTGTGTTAAAGGTTCTTTGAGCTCCCAACTAAAAAAGACCATTTTTCTGAATTCCATGGGCAGTTCTCATGAAGTTTTTGTGACACCTGAGGCCAGCCCAGGTACCAAAAGCCACGAGGACACCACTCCAGTTTAGGAAAAGAAATGAAAATGAAGAATGGCACAAGTTTTAAGAGGGCATTCACAGGACAGCCACTTACAAATCGCTCAGGTATGTCACGTCACCTTCAAGTACATCAAGCAACTAGCTGAGAGAAACAGCAGCAGCAGCTACTTCAAAGAACACAGTGACGTATTAGAACAACGCTCACCCTGCTACTGTATCGTTCTTTATTTAAGCTACCAGGCATATAAAGACTAATTAAAACACCACTTTACAAGACATAACAGAACAACTTTTTTAACCTGCAAGACAAAACCATTTACTTTACAAGCCTAGTAACAGGCAGTAGCCAGTATCACTGCTTCTGATGGGGCAGAGGCTGTTCCACCATTACCTTGTAAATGAAGAGTTCACACTCCACTCAGAACAGGCTGGCAGAGAGTTACCAGCTTATTTTAAAAGATACTCATTTCTGAGAAATCTGTTAGAGTTTATTCACACCTGCAGTTGATTTATTTGATAAATCTACCATGCACCAGCACTCTCAAAACACTACCAGATGAGTGCCCTGTAAAGGTGTTTGAGGAAACTAATCTGGACTGATGATAGCCTATGGCAGATGAAAGAGAAGCAGGATGCATCTATAGTGGGGAAGAAAAAAAAAAAAAGAGAGATGAATGTGCAACAAAATTGGCTCATGATCCTCTGGGACCGAGCACAGATTTTCAGGACAGTAGAATCTAAAGCTGTTCACAGTCGTAGAAAGCCCTCAATGCCAAAAGACTAAGAAAATGGCAAATAGGATTTGTGAGTTGGTAGATAAAGGAATGGAGGCTGGAGAAAGGCAAATATTTCCAATTTGTGTTAACCAAGGGAAAAAAACCCAAAACATCCACGTTCTCACAGTGAGTTCCCTGAGAACACAGGTTTGCTGCTCAGCAACAGTCAAAACTGGATGGTGGGAATTATTAGAGAGGGGAAAAACATAGATTAGTCTGAGCTAGTTATAGGTGTTTAACGCCTCTATGTGTCTGTCAATCAAAGGCCCGACATTCGGTCACGTTCACGCAGCTCTCACGAGTGAGGGAAGAGTTGCAGCGAGAGGCCAAAGTTCAGAGGAGCTCTTGATGGTCACCTAGCCCCGGCCAGTTGATACTGCAACGTGCTGTAGCGTAACAAAGACACGATACACCGCAACAGAGCAGGCTAACAGAGTTCAAACTCCAAGGAGTAAACACAATTAAACGTTTAAACAGCTTGATAATAATTCGATGCCTATAATCCAGAGCGAATGTCTAAGGCACATGCTGAAGTTCACAGCTGGACCCAGTAAGGCTGGTGCTGAGGACACCAGCCCTAGTCGCTCTGACAGGACGCGGAAAGCAGCAGCGCTTTGATCACGCAGCTTCAGCAGCCTCCAAAGCAGCGATGCTGTTTCCGCCCCAGGGATATAGCGTCGGTATAACCCACCACCGCGCAGCCCGAGGAATGGGCAACAGCAGCAGGAACGCTTCTGGCAAAGCCACTGTGCTCTGCAGGAAGGACGGCGCTGCAAAACCTTTGGGATAGCACTTAAAGCTAAGTTTGCTCGGCTACAATTAAAAAACTCAAGATACACCCTGTAAAAACATTTCAGCAGCCGTCCTGCTTAGATACAAAGACGGTTATTTTACTTTTTTCCTCGCTAAAGCTCTACAGGCTGGTTCAAAGGGACGCAACGCTTCTGTAACGCCCAGCAGAGCAAAGCCGAGCTACCGAGGCTTGCGTTAGCCGGGGGGGTTTGGGAGCCGAGACCCGGAGCAGCCGGGCGAGTTCCCGCGCTAGGGAAGGAGCGTTGCTCTCCCAAGGGAAATCCTGGCACAGGGGAAGAGGAAAGGGAGGCGCGCTGGTTAACGCCGCAGATCCCTGAACGCAACTGGGAACGCGCCAAGGCAACGGCACGTCCCGAGAGGCCCGGACCAAGTGCGGCAGGGGGGGATGTGGGAGGAGATTGCCGTGGCGCAGGTCGCCATGACACCCCCGGGCCCTACCCCGCTCCGCCACGGAAGCCCCACCGCCGTAGCCAGCTCACCTCGGAGGGGCGGCGGGCGCGCCGCGGGCGGGAGGTGGCGGTTCAGCGCATACCGGACGGCGGAGACCGGACGANACAGAGAGATTTAAAAAAAAAATATCAGTTGGAAGGGACCTACAATCATCAGTCCACCTTCCTGACTTCTTCAGGACTGACCCAAAGTTAAAACATATTATTATTATTATTATTATTATTATTATAGTATTTGCCTTTTCCAGAGAAGGGCAAACAGTTTCCCTCTCAGCTGTTTCATTCAAATCAGATTTTCCCAGCTTCCATCTAACCTGTCCCATTTTTGCAACCAGGGAACCAGAGCCACCACATCTCCCCTGAGGACCACAGCAGTGGAGGTCTTTGGGATAAAGTCACTAACATAGCCAAGGGGCTCTTCTTTCTTGCTTTTTCACCCAGCAGCGTGGACTTGGAACGTCGCAGCACGGCACGCCTTGCTGTTGCGTGAACAGTAGGGAGCTCTGCCACCCTTCCTGGGACGCGCCGGCCCCTTGCTCGGAGCTTCTGGCCGGTTTGCCAGGGAGTGCCAATTAAATGCACCAGATCTCGCTCCAAGTCACTGACCGAGGCATTTAAAAGTACATTAATCCCCCAGCGTGGAGTCACCACAGCCACAAAGGGGTTTTTCTTCCCTCGTGGGCACCAGACTAATGAGTTGGATCTTCTGGCTGAAGCATAAAGCGGCAGAATTATTTTACGCTTCTTAAACTGTTTCCTTTAATAGGAAGTGCTGCTTTACTCTACCTTGTGCTTCTGAAACAAACATTTGTGTTCCAAAAATATACAGTGTACACATACTCTGTAGCTATAAATACAAACATTTACAAAGAAATGAGCAGGCTGGAGTGGACTAGCTTGAAAAAAAAAAATCTCACACCTTTCCTTCTGGCCCTCTTAGAGCAAGACCAGCTGAAAAAACACATGATTGAGAAATATCACGCCCTTGGTGATTATATGAAACAACGCGGATTCAAAACAATTCCACGCGCTGCTGAGGTTTGAAGTTTCTGTTGTTTCTTCCCGGCCCCTCCTTTTGTCCCTGTGATCTGCCTGAGGATCTGCATCCCGCATCCAAACCGCGTGCAGCCCTCCCAACTGCGTCCTCTCCGCTGCCGAAGGGCTGATCCCTCACGCGGGCGCTGCCCAGCTTTGCACCAAAGAGGAAAATGTGGTTCCCGAGACATTGGGTTTCATCTGCAAGGCTTCCTCAAACTAAGGGGAACGGGGGACACTACAGTCTTGGCGTTTTAGCGAATGGGTCGGTATGGGAATGTCATTCCTGGTATAAACGTTTGTACGGGGTGAGCCGGGAGCGCCGGGTGAGCCGGGAGCGCAGGGTGCGCGGCGTGTGCGGGGTAACCCAGAGGAGGAGTATGGATATGGGGATAAAATCCTGGTGGCAGAGTGCCGTGGGTCGGCTGCTGCACTGGACCTGAAATCACCAGCTGGAGCAGGCTGTGGAGAGAAATTCAGAGGCATGAGGATTATTGAGAGGCGGCTTTTGCGATGGCTCTCCTCAGCACACGAGGGCCTGGCTCTAAGGACAGTTCATAACCAACATGAGAGGCACAAGAACAGGGATTCCATTATGCTCTTTACAGTTTCGACAAGACTTTCTTTTCTCTGTTTTTTTTTCCCCCTCCATCTCTTTCCCCACTTTTCAAAAAAAAAAAAAAAAAAATCATCTTGGTTGATCTTTGCAAAGAAGCAAGAAGCAAAGCACAGTTCAGCTTAGGGTCAGGTAAAACAAGTGGGGAGCTGAGGACAGGACAACTCTGGGGCAGGTTCCATGCTGTAATTTCATTTTTCCCTTTCTGTGCATTTGTTCTAACACAGACTGGACAAGATCATCCAGGTGGTGGGAGTCACAGAAGTTTCCTTCAGTGAAGAGTCCACCTTGCAAGGGAAGAGTAGCCGGTTCTGACTATCACCTTTCCCCTCGTGCTAAATTATGGGCACATAAAGGCCACTTTCCAATAAGTAAACACAAATTTTTTCAAGGAGACTTTGTCTCAGCAGCCCTCAAGTGTGTGTCTTGGAACACGCATCAAAACCACCAAAAAAAAAGTCTCTTACTTGTTATGTGGTAGCCTGGAGCACACAGTTCTCAGGTCATCTGAAAGAGGACAGAAGACACAACAATAAGAGTTAAAGCAGAAATTAGAGCAATTTTCCTCTCCACTCTCCTTTCTAGAAATATGAGATCACTGAAAAAGCTCCAGTTATCAACAGATCCAGAATCCCATCCTCAGGCCAAAAACTTCCATGAGAGAGGAAATGTTTCTCCATCTCACCAGTTATCCATTCAGCTTTCCACACCGGACACTTTATTGTATGCTTGACATTTAATTTACGCCGCCAGATGGGAAACATCACTTCATTTTGTGTCAGACGAAGCCTTCGTGCAGAACGTGCAATACCAATATACTATCAAGAAGGAGGCAAGAGGCAGGAAATACAAGGTACGACTCTGCCCACTGAATATGGCGTTGATGATGAGAAAGGCATCAGCTCAAACCTGACCCAATTCCTCCTTTGTATTGGTTTGAGATTTTTTTTAAATAGTGTTAGTGTGAAGAAAGGGTTGGATTGGTTTTCTTTTGCTGAGGTCTATCGACTAGAAATTGTGCCTTTTTTACTGTCTTCAAACTTCTACTAGAGCAGAAAAACTAGAACCAAGGTATTTAACAGGATACCCTGCTTTCAGGAATAGTCCTTTTCAGAAGAGCTGGAGAACAAATTCCTGCTGTGTAGAAAAATGCGCTCCCAAACCACCAAAATATCTGCTACCTCAGCGGCTGCTTACACAGAATTAACCTGCACTTCTTCTCAGAACATACCAAGTGAACAGTTAGGAATAAACACAGCTGAAATAAGCCATCGACTCAAAAAAACTCCACTTTTCTGCTTGTTCTTATTACACCCAGAGCTTCTTTACGAAAGGAGAGAAAAAGAAGATTGAGATTTGAGCAGCAGCACTGGTTTGGCCAGGGCAAAAGCCTGAGGCACCTGCATAGGCAGAGGCTGCTCCGTGGCTGGGGTCTGCGCCGCCTGCCCCGGCTGTTGGGAAGCTTTAAGCCTTTTGGGCACACCAAAAGTCACCGGTTTTCAAAAGAACGATGTATCAAGAAAACAGCCTGTCTGGCTGACCCTGTGCTGTGTAAAGGCACTTCCCTTTTTCATCTTTGCAGGTCTTTCGTAAAGAACTGGGTTTGGAGACAGGAAAGACAGAGGAAAGCCACAAGAGCAGGCTTCTTTACCAAGTCTAACCGAAACTGCACGCGCTGTAACAAGGTCTCATTACAGGAGAGCTGAAGACCCAGCAGTGCTGGGCAACGAGTTTTTGTTTGCTTTTCAAATTCCTTGTCTAGCATATCCACCCCATGGGCTTATCTGCTTCATGGCCTCTCCTCCAGCAGGCAAACTCAGAGAAACACCATTAAAAAGTGCTTTTTAAATAGCTACAGGCAATTCTAAGGGGGGCAACTTTGTCCCCATGCCAGACACCCAGATAGAATCCCCTTGTGCACGTGGCAAGATCGAGATCAGTTCTTCAGCTGCGCAAAGCAATGCGCCAGACACCCGCAGCAGCGATCTCTCCTCTCTGACTCCCCACCCAGCTATTTTCTCTGAACTATTTCCTGCACTATCGCTTCCTAGGAGTGGCAAACTACTACTCGTGCCGTGAACACATTGATCTTTACTCTTCCCGTCCCAAAACTCCCTCATACAGCATCCACACACTGGAGGACAAGAATCCCACCCCAGGGTCTCTGCCAGCCCCGCTGACAACTTACCTCTGGTGCACAGGAGCGCTCCCGATGCCATGGCCACTTGCAGAGCCTGAGCCAGTCTGTCTAGAGCCAGTTCGATCTCCTTGGACGCATTGAGAGGATTGAGTTCATCAGACAGTCTGCTAATTTCCTCAACCAGGGGAACCACATGATCAAACGGTACCAGGCCCAGGCGCCCATAAAGGTTCTTCTCCGTTAAATGCCCCTGAAGCATCATAAGAACCTGCAGGACACTGAGATGCAGTTTTGAATACAACTGGTGGCAATCTCTGTCTTCTCCTGACGTCAAGTCCTTGGCGATTTTGCTGGGCGGGTGCCCATTTGAGAGGGAGGCTTTCTTCTTCCTTGTATAAGCCAAGGGGGCCTTCACACACCAACGGATCAGTCCGGTCAGCGGCGTGAGTTCTAAAAACCCTATTGGCAGGTTGGCTGCAATAGGAGTGTTTAGAAAGGTGATGAGGATCAAGCGAGGGTCTTCAAAGATCCAGGAGACAATCAACTCGAGCAGATCCGAAGGAGGGATGAGGTCATCTGAAGACAGGAAAGTTATTGTTGGGTAAGAAAAGCCTTGCGTCGAAGCACAGGATTAATTAAAGATTAGCTAATTAATTAAACCCACCCTTCCTGCACTGTCAGAATTACAATTTCAGAACCTCCACGACTCTGCTGGCTTTTTTCAAGACACAAAGGCAGATGCTCGTTTGTCCCAGGGAAGACACAACCACGTTCCTGTCAACTTCACCCTCTCTACCTATGCTGAAGACACCACCAAATGCCAACATTTATTCCCTTTTCCAGCAAAGCTTCTTTTGTCATTTTCTTCTTCCCCACCCACCACCTGCTCACTTTTTCTTCACGCTCAGTCTCCACTTAGCCCTCGCCACAGGAAGTACAACGGCCAAGGGAACAGGAAAAACTCGTTGGCCTTTCTTTCTCTTCACCGCAATCGTTCAGCTCATCTCCTTTAAGACTTACCCAAACAAGTATGTCTTGTGGAAAAACTTAACGCAACAACACGCTCACGTGTCAGGTAAAGGATTGTAAGATTACGTAAAGCTTCAGGCAAGCTGTGGCACATGACCACCTCTCGCTTCTTGACTGCAGAGAAGAGAAACTCTGACTTCATAGTAATCGTGCATCACAGGGGCAGGCAACTGGATTGAGCAATGTACTTCCCTTAGGAGTTGTGGGCACTCAACAAAGGGCTCGGCACAGAACTATCTAGTCAGGCTTTTTTAACCTGACATGACTATAGAGGATAAATCATCTGGACTATAGAATTACTAATGTGCACTGGACACCAAGTCAGTATTTTCCAGTTTTTAGCTTAGAACCGCTCTGAGTATCACAGATGTTGTGTGATCGACACCATCGACATGGTGGAGACTGGCCAGGTGCAGATCACACTGAAGAGCAAACTTCCTTTGCTTGCATCACCAATAACATCTCAAATAAACTAAGGAATTTTTAAAAATTACTTCCTATAAGTCATGTTATTTCCTCTCTGACATGACTTTTAATTAGTTGGATGAACTTTGAAGTGGTTGCACAAAACAAAGACAAAATACTGAGGGAGAATATGCTACGAGCTCTGCTAAATACTTTTTATAAAAAGTCTCAGCCTCTCTCTGGCTAATGCCAAGCTGCTTATCTGGAGAAGGCCACACAAAACATTTCCTTTACCAATAATGAAGTTTTTTGATTATATGTGATGTTAGAGTTTAGTGTACACTTGTTTCCTAGTCTACCATGAGCTCTCTGTCTCCCTCGCTGAGTAAAGGTAAAGCAATTTTATTTCAGACGCCTACACATTTCTAGTGTCTGAGCAACAAGGCCCCCAGGCTGGTCACATCCCTGGCTGCTCACACATACAGTGAAAGAGCGCACTGGAGATACGCTGTTGATCGTGTTTCTCACCACTGCCCAACAGAAATCCTGCTCCAGCTTGCAAACAGTCAGAATTTCTGTTTCTCCCCTTTTTGGAAGCAACCAGACTGACAGACAGCCCCAAGTCTATCTGCTGGGCAGGTGACACAAAACAGGGAGGTCCAACTTCCCAGCCCAGGCAGATCAGCTTTCAATCCTACTGCTGCTCAGTCAATAAAGTCCCTGTGTTCTCTGTCAAGGATGTTGCCCTTTGTGTCAGGCATTACCCGGTGGCTTCTCCAGCAAAGGCTCTCCCTTCAGCCATCGAGCGGTTATTTTGATTCTCCCCTCAACAACAGATGAGGCAACAGCCACACCCTGAGCTGCTCCTGGCGGTAATTACATGCTACCAAGCACGTTTAGAATTTCAGCAGTTAATTTGCTTGCAACGGTTAATTTGTGTTGCATTACGTTGCGTCTCTTAACTTCAAAAAACACAGGTTAGAAACCTCTACCTGAAGAGAGGTCGTAGAGAGCTGTGACGGCCGTAATGAACTGGCAGCAGAAGCGAGGACTGGCGCTGAAGATCTGCTTCAGCGTCTGGATGGACCCCGGCACCAAGTTGCAGTAGTCATCGACCAAGGCTCGGGCCAGCCTCACGCAGTACACGGCAGGGGTTCGCTGCAGGCGGGAGGGAACACAAGGAAAAGCGGATTAAACCCGGCCACGGGAAGTTCTACATTGTGCCTGCCCCCCCACCACCCAGCCACTTGGCAGTTGCAACATCTGTGTTTCCACCTTTCCGCAATTAAAGTGTGTTTTCTCTCTCTGCATATCAAAGATTCACTCAGACAGAAATAAAATTAGTATTTTGCAGTATTAAAATAGATGGTGACACTTTGTGTTTACAACACCCATAGTTCAAAATATTTTGACTTTGATGGAGACTTTTTTACTACTTCAGAACAACTAGTTCAGTAACCTCTTAGTTACACTCAACATTTTTAATGTGGAAAAAAATCTGTGTAATCCTCACGCCGCTTAAGAGCTGCGATCTGCAAAAAAACTGCACTTTCTGCCGCTGTCCAGGTTACATCCCCTCCTACCAAGGCCCACCAGGTGGGAAAAGAGGGACCCTGAAGGAATAGTGCTGGTCTGCCTCACACCACTCTCCCCCTGCAAAGAAAAGTGACTTTTGCAACCTCCTGCAAATGCAGCAGAAACAAACATGCACTTCCTGAGGTCTGCAGCAGGGAATTTCAATGGGAAAAGGAGGAGATACAGGAGATTCCAAACATACCGCGTTCACGGATATGAACACCTGACACTGGTATTTCATGCCCAAATCTCAAGAGAGAGGTTTGTCTCTCCTGTCACACCCAATCTTGCACACGAGGAACAGTTTATTTCCCAAAGTCCAGAGCAATGTGACCATGAACCGCCCAGGTTTTGTCCCCTGTGTTGGCCAAACCCCCCGCTGTCTCTTTGGACGCGTTGGGATTGGGTGGAAAAAAATTAAAATAATAAAATCAATAAAACTTTCACCCACAGTATAAAACCTCCAATTTTCTTCTGCCAGAAGAAAATATGGCTGGCAAAAGCTCTCCCTTGTGCTGGAGCAAAGGAATGGACACGAGCACAGAGGCGGTCGCTGCAGCAGCCAGCTGCTGTATCAGCCAAAACTGCCGCAGAGGAGGAGTAGCTGACTGCAACTGGCTGTCACCAACCGTGAGGTGACACTCTGCCCCAGTTCACCTGTCCCCATCCTGGCACACTGCCTCACTGCTGTACCTGCAGCCAGAAGGCAGCACACTCCAGAACAGGAACCCTGCACACGGCCACTGCCATGGAAACCAGCTTTCCCAGTAAAGCCATCCGGCTGTCATCTGCTTTGTTTCCTTGAGGGCTGAAGAGAGACGAGAAAATGATCTGCCGGACTGAATCCTTGGTTTGCTCTTGGAAATAGTTGCACATGATCTCAAGGAGCTGCAGTTCCTGAAGCGAATTCAGTCTCTGAAAGAAAACAAAACCAAAGCTGCAAAATAAACCGGGGCTTTTGAAGAGCCAAGAGCTGCTTTTTGGTGAACAGTCAGGACCGGTAACGGCTGAGAGCTTCCCTCAGGTGTTAGAAACTCAAATCTTTATGCAAACTACACATATTCAAGCGTCCTGAGCCACTGCTGCATTTACCCAGTTACACTGAAAAGCTCTAAGTTGCATTTGTGTACCTGGATACCCAAGACTGATACTCACTTGCTGCACCTGCAAGTGCTGCCCACAAACGTAGAGATGAGACCCACAGCAGTACTGGAGCAAAAAATATTTCCTTGCTCCACAAAGAACAGCACTAATAGCACTGCTGGGCAGCTGGGGGGGTGTCACAGCCGGGTCCAGTAGCCCACTGTGCCCCAGGCCCGTGCACCCTGACATTCACCAGCAGCTGTGGTTTCTGGTCACTGTTCTCAGGGAGTCTCCCATCTTCAGCTCCTGCCCAGCCCAGCCACCCAAAACCACTGGTAGGGCCCAGACACAGCACTGCGAGGCTGCGGGCAATCCCCAGGGACCTCGAGGCCTACCACACCTCCCCAGGCTCTTGTCCAATCTCCCAGAGTCCCAGCCGGGTCATCGGGGTCTTACCAGCCACATCCTCCCTGCCATCAAAACCCCTCGGTCACCAGCATCCCAAGGCACCCATCTTGGCCTCTTGAGGCCTTAGTCTCCAGCAGCAGCTCCTCCAGGGCCCTCATCCTGGCCTCCGTCTGCAGCAGCAGCTTCCCCTCCCCCTTCCGAGGGATTCTGTCCTGTTCTCTTCCGGCCTCGCCCTCCAGCAGCAGCCCTCGGCCCAGGGACCCCGACCTGTCCTTCTAACTCCTCGGTCTTCGGCAGAAGCCCCCGCAGGGATCCTGCCCTCAGCTCTTGAAGCCTCGGCCTCCATAACCACTGCCTGGGGCCGTGTCCGGCCTCCCACGGCGCTGCCCGGCCTTACGTCACCAGCCCCCAGGACCTGCCCTGTTTCCCCCGGGCCCGGGGGACCCTCTTCAGCTTCCTGGGGCCCCGCCCCTCCAACCGCCCTGCAGTCGGGGCCCACCTTGGGTGGAGCGCCGCGCTCCTTGGGGACCTGGAAAAGGAACTCCTCCAGGAGCTCGGCGGGGCCCTTGTCGACGAGGGGCAGCGGGGCGTTCTGCAGCTGGCTGCTGAAGTAGATGTCCAGGTGATACAGCACTTCCTTGGCGGCGCTCAGCGCGTCCCGCCGCAGCAGCGAATGCCGGATATCGCTCATGGCTTCGACCCCCACCGAGGACACCCCCCTAAACCCCGGCCTCGTCTTTCCCGCCCCCGCGTCCCTCCGGCCTGGCCTGGCCCGGCCCGACTCGGCGCGGCCTTGCCTCGCTCAGCGGCAGGGGCGCAGANGCCGAGGAGGAGCAGCGGCGGCCCGGGGGTGGAATGAGCCCTGCGGGGGCAGGTCCTGGGGCTGACTCGGGAGAGACCTGACCCGGGGAGGATCTTGGCTCTGAGGGAATCTTGGCTCTGGGAGACTGGTCCCGGGGCTGGCCTTTGGGAGGATCTTGGCCTGGGGAAAGCCTGGCCCTGGGGGGTCTTAGATGGGTAGGGGTCTGACTCTGAGGGATTCTTGGCCCTGGGGGACTGGTCCTGGGGGTCCTCTGGCGGTTCTTGGCTCTGGGGAAAGCCTGGCCCCGAGGCTGCCCTGCAAAGCCCCCAGCCCTGCAGGGGTGGGGGTCGGGTCTAGGGGCAGCCCTGATCCCACTGTGGGGAGCAAGCGGCAGGCCCTGGCCCTGCTCTGGGGGTGCTTGGCTGATGGAGGGGGCTGGCCAGGGCCCTAAGGAGCACCCAACACTGCTGGGAAACACATCAGCTGCCTTCGGAGGCTGGGGAGCACCGGGACATCAGCCAAGGCCACCGTTCCCTGGCACTACACGGGGCTGCTGGCGCTTGCCCCAGGTGACCTCCTGGTGAGGGTCTGGGGCCAGGCACCGTGGCAGGGGCATGTCATTTTTTGACTCCCATCTCTGCTCCACACTTGAAGACCAGAGCTGGTGGGGCCACACTGGGAGGCACTGCCTGCACTCAGCCCCCAGCACCGAGATCCCACCGGCTGCAGGAAATGTGGGGTGTCAGGTGGGAAAGTTGGTGTTGGTGAAATAAACACTTTTGAAGAGAAACTGTAGCTGATGGTGAGAGCTGCCCATGCCCCTATTGGGAAGCTGCCATTCTCCACAAGTACTCTCTGCGATTTGCTTATACCATGCAGATCTCTCGTCTGCATTTTTATCGATCTAGGCACATTTTCAGCCTTACCTGTGACGAGAGATGTTGGCACTGGTTGAAAGGGTTCTTTTTTTCACTAAGCTCACCTTTGTTTCCGTGAAAAATGCCATATGGAGCCTGCAGCCTCACATGCTCCTTGACTGGGCCAGCACTTGGCAAGGTGAGCGTGTCCCTCCTCATAAATTCAGGTGCAGCTCCTTCTCCTTCCAGACACCTTGGACGACACAAAGGTACGTCCCGCTTCCCTCTCCCCCGGCTCCCCTCTCCAACTTCGTCTTCTCCAGCTCGGCTTCGTTTTGCCGACAGGCTGCGCCGGGGCCGAGCCCGAGCACAGCTCAGAGCATTGCCCGGGATGGAAACGCTCCTCTGTGTATCTTGGGAGGCTGCTGCCACCTCTGAGAGTGGGGACGATCTGGGGGACTTTGGACAATTTTTGACATGACCATATCATAGCATTTCCTAAATCGCGGTGTTCCAAAATTGCCACGTTACCAGCTGGAGGGACTGCGGCATTACAGGTGATAGCGTTTGCAGCTGGAGCAAGGATGCAAGAGAGGAATGGTGAGGATTTAACTAGAGCAGCTGTCCCAGAAGGAAAACCAAGGCCAGGGCAGCAAGCCCTTCCCCAGATCAGGCTTCGGGTATGCCAAAAGCTGGGGTCCTCTCTGCCCATCTCAGTGGGGCGCCTGGGCTTGGGCAAGGCTCTGATCCCATCGGCTGGTGAAATATTGCCCTGGGGAGCTGAGCGCCGCAGGAAATTCTTCCAAACGCCTTTCCCTGTGGGCGGGAGCTGCAGCACTGCCTCAGTGGGGGGTCCTGGGGGGCTCCAGCCTGGGAAAGGATGGGGCAGGGCCAGCGCTGGGGGGCAGGGGGGGTCAGGATGCCCCAGACAATGATGCTCCAGGTAGGGCAGGAGGTGGGCAGAGGTGCCAGGGTGGGGGGGTGTCCATTCCTTACTCTGCCCCAGCGTGGCTGCTGTAGGGTCCTTTGGGTCTCTGGCACAGAGCCACAGAGGGGTGGGATGGGCTCAAGCCCAGTGACTTTGGTGTCCCTGGATACTGCCACCTGCCCCAGGGCCAGGAGATGTGTCTGATCAGAGTACAATGCATGAGGAAGCCACCGCTCTGTGTCACCTTGAAGTGGCATTTGCTCCTTTGCCAGTGAATTATCCGCTCCAACCTCACGGGCAGTCTGGCCTCCCTCCAGGAAGGACAGGCAGGATGAGGCCCTGTATGAGGCAGGAGCTGGATGGGAGTGCACCATTCCTGGGTCCTGGTGGTTCACTTGAAAACAGCCACCTCCCAGCGAAACCAGAACGACCAGTGGGAATACCCTGGTCACCGGTTGCGTGTGCCAAACTCCCCTTCCAGACAGAGGGGTCGAGCCTGTGCCCACCTCTCTGCATGCAGGATGGTGTCCTCGAAGCTGGTGCTGTTGCTGCTGGTTGCAGCTCTCTTGCTGCATGTGACCACCACGTTGAAGATCAGCGCCTTCAACATCAAGGCGTTTGGGGACAGCAAGATGTCCAACCAGACTATCGCAAATATCATTGTCTCTGTGAGTGCTGGGGGAGAGGAGCAGTCCTGGCCACTCTCTGGTCTCTGGGATGCAGCCAGCTTGGGACAGTCAGACACCAGCTTTCTATAGGCATCCATCCATCAGTGTGTCCATCTGTGCATCTCCCCACCTGTCCACACACCCCCATCCATCCATCCATCCATCCATCCATCCATCCATCCATCCACCTATGACTCCATCCATCCGTCCACCCACCCATCTGCTTTCCCCCCCCATCACCATCTCCAGCCTTGGGCCACCTCCACTCTTGCTGGTGCCCAGCCACGGATGGGTGACACTCGGTGCTGGCCAGGTTCCTCACTCAGAGCAGACTGTGACAGTGGGTGGTAGAGAGACCGATGTTAGAAGGCACTATGTCACCAAGGTTCTTTCAAGACAGAGGACACTGGCATTAGCAGAGGAGCTCCCTCCCTGGGCTCCCTGGTCCCTGTTGCCCCCTCGTTGCCAGCCTGGGAGCCTTCACAGCCCAGCCCAAGCACCCACAAGCGCCCCCAAGGAGCAGCTTCCAGCCAGGGATGAGCAACTCTGAGCTTGTCCCCCCAGATCCTGTCAGGATATGACATTGCCCTGGTGCAGGAGGTCCGGGATGCTGACCTGAGTTCTGTGAAGAAGCTCATGAATCAACTCAACAGGTGACTGCAATGGCCCAGGGCAGGGGGTACCTGCAAATGAGATGCTAGGACAGACCCCAGGTGGCATCTCGCTGTGCCAGGGCACCTCTGGCTTGTGCAGAGAGAGCCTGATGGGTGCTGGGCACCTCTCGACCTCTCCGCATCTTGCTTCCAGTGCATCCCCACACCCATACAGCTCTTTGGTCAGCATCCCCCTGGGTCGGACCAGCTACAAGGAGCAGTACCTCTTCATCTACAGGTAAGGGCTGCCACTAGTGTTCAGCGTCCCCTGTGTCACCTGCTGTGCCCCCCCCCGCAGCCCTTGAGGAGTGGTGGGTACATTTGGGGGCCCTATCTGTGGTGGCTGTGGTGCTGAGGCTGCCCTGATCTCCTCCCTCAGGTCAGACATGGTCTCTGTGCTCGGAAGCTACTACTATGATGATGGCTGTGAGTCCTGTGGGACCGATACCTTCAGCAGGGAGCCCTTCATTGTAAAGTTCTCCTCACCCACCACACGTGAGCAGAGGCAGCGTAGGGAGCTGCCTGGACCTGGCACAGGGTCCCCTCTGCCTGGGGTTGAGCTTAGAGGTAGAGGGCGCCTGGGATTGCACCCTGGAGCCCAGTTCAAGGGCTCCACCAGGGTCCTTCACTACTCTGGGGCCTTCTCCCACCCATGGATGCCCAAAGGTCTTGTGTGCTTGCCCAGCATAGCCGACACTGCCTGCTGTTTCCACCGTCTCCCATCACCTCCCATCATCTGTCACTTTTGTTGTCTCCAGTTGTGTGCCATCTCGCATCTCCCACTGTATCCCATCATGTCCCATATCCCATGACCTGCTACCTCCCATCTTCTCCCATCTTCTGCTTCCTCCAATTGGGTGCCGTCTCCCATCATATGCCATCTTCCCTCACGTACCATCTCCCATTGCTTTCCATCTACCACTGCCTGCCACCTCCCACCACCTGCCATTTCCCACCCTGTGCTATCTCCTACTCCACGCCATCACCTCCACCTCCCAAGAGCCTCCCCAGAGTGCACACATTCTCTCATCTCTATCCCACCCCCCTCTCCTTACCAAAACCTCAGTGGTTTAGAAAAACTGATAGGAAACAAGTAACAATCCCCAAACCATGTGCAGAGGGATGCAACTCCCCACTGGAAATTCCAGCCTGGAAGACCAGCAGACCGCAAAAATCTAATGCACCCTTTCCCTTGGGCAGCTTTTCCTGTCTGGTAGCTGGGGCTTGGCCTGGGGTGGTTCCCTGGGATTTGCACTCCCTTCCTGGGTGCTGCGCCCAAGCTGGGGGCTGATGGTCGCCTGTCCGGCAGAGGTGGAGGAGTTCGTGATGGTGCCCCTGCATTCCGAGCCTAGCAGTGCGGCGGAGGAGATCGACGCGCTCTATGATGTCTACACCGACGTTATCGACAAGTGGGCGACTAACGTAAGCGCTGGTGGGGAGCTCGGCTTCCCCCCTGGTCAGCCAGGTGGTCTGGGGTATGGCCACCATACATCCTGGTGGTCATCCTGGGATGGACGTGCCCCACAGGAGACCTCTCATGCCCATTGGAGCAGATGCCACCCTGGCAATGTCCAGGCAGGGAGCTTGTGAGCAGCTCTGCTGTCATGACTGGGGGGTTGTCCTCTTGGTTTTGGGAGCCCCAGGGGGGTTTCTTGCTACCCCGTAAGATTTTAGGGAACCGTTGGTGGCCCGTAAGGACACAGCACTCTGCCTCGCAGAACATCCTCTTCCTGGGTGACTTCAATGCCGACTGCTCCTACGTGACCAGCGCCCAGTGGCCGTCCATCCGCCTGCGCTCTCTCGACGCCTGCCAGTGGCTCATCCCCGACAGCGCCGACACCACCGTCGCCGACACTACCGATTGCGCCTATGACCGGTGGGTGCCGCGGTGGCGGCGCGGAGGCTGGGTGGTGGGCACCGGTGTGCGCTAACACCCCTGTGACGCCCTGGCAGCATCGTCGCCTGCGGCACCACGCTGCGCCAAGACATCGAGCCCGGCTCTGCCACCATCAACAACTTTGAGAAGAATTTCCACCTCCAGAGCAAGGATGTGAGTGAGGGGCACACGAGCCTGCTGGCACTGGGATCTAATCCATCACACCTCCCGGGAGCGTGGGTGGGCTCCCTGTTCCCTGGGGCTCACTCAAAGGTGGCCTGACCCCAACCCCTGCACCGATGCAGCCCCCCAGGCTGAGCATTTTGGGGTACACTCTAAATCTGGGGGTTGGAGAGAAGCATTGGGGTCCTGGCCAGCCATGGTTATAGATGAGCTCAGCCCTCTCTCTGCTTTGCCCCACACCCAGGCTTTGGCCGTCAGCGACCATTTCCCAGTGGAGGTGACCCTGAAAGCCCGCTGAGCCCGTCCCCGCACCGACTGCTACCAGGACACCCCAGCACGCACCTGCACCCCTCGTGGGAGCCCACGCGCCGCCAGTGCCAGCCAAGCTGCTCACCGTCTCTGCAAGGAGCTGCTTTCCGGGTCTTGTGGGAATGGGATGCTCTCTGCTTCCATTAAAAAAATAAGCATTTTCCAGCCCTTGCAGCTCTGGAGCAAATGGTCCCTTCACCCCATCTCAGCAGCCTCTCATGTCTGTGCCAGGGGCAACTCCACCAGGGCTGGAGCTAGGGGCCCGGGGTCCCCTCCCACCATCGAGAGATCTGGACCCATGCGATGGCAAGTGCTGCCGGTGACAAAAGTAGGGACACCAGGAAGGGCCTGGGAGGCTCTGGGCAGGATTCGGTCCCCAGTAGAATTCGATCCCCTTGCCGGGGTGCTGGATGCTCTTTCACCAGCTCGTGGGGCTGTATCCCGCTGGAGCCCGCCTGGTTGCGGGGCAGCTGACGGGGTGCTGATGGTGAGGGTGTGGGGAGGCGGAGGACATGAGTCAGTTCCCAGGGGTTCGGTGCCTCCTGTGGGGGTTTCGGTGCCGGCGTGATACTGAGGGACCCTGAACTCATCCTGTGACTGGATGTGAGGATGCGAAACCCAGCAGTGCACGCGAGGGCTCGGCAAGCCCCAGCATGAGCAGCCATCGTCTCCTCGCCCGCCTCACCACCGGCACCCTGGCAAAGCCTCCCGCCCTCTCCCTTAGCAGGGATGACACCATGTGCTGTGGTGACATCATGTGCTGGGGTGACATCATATGCCAGCCCAGGAGATGCTGGATCCTCTGGGGCTGCTTTAGGTCACCAGTGGGGCTGTTTTAGGTCACCAGTGGGGCTGTTTTAGGTGACAACTGGGGCTACTTTAGGTCACTAGTGGGGCTGCTTTAGGTGACAACTGAGGCTACTTTAGGTGACAACTGGGGCTGCTTTAGGTCACCAGTGGGGCTGTTTTAGGTCACCAGTGGGACTGCTTTAGGTGACAACTGGGGCTGCTTTGGGTCACCAGTGTGGTTGTTCTGGGTGACTGCTGGAGATGCTGGGTGGGTTTGCAGCTGCCCCCTCTCACCCAGCCTGCCTGACCCAAACACCAGGCCATTTCCTTCTCACCCCTCTAATTACACCGTCTGAATCACTCACATTCAGGCCATCGCCCTTCGCCGTCTGCCCGGTCGCCGTGACCCGTGCTATGATGGGGGGGCCACCCCAGCTGCAGCATCCCAAGCCCCGTGCACCCACCCAGCCTTGCTGGGACGCCCCTGGCACCACTGCACCTCCCCAGCCACCCTTCGCCGCACCGGTGCAGGGGTGGCTATGCCGGCCCCACCCTGCCGCCCCGTGGGGTTTTTGGTTTCCCAATGTAGGAAGAAGCTCAAAGCTGTGCCAAAACCCCCACGGGGTGTCCGACTCATCCTGCTTTGTCGGCACCTCCACCTGGAATAAAGTCGCCCGTCCTGCTGCTGGGAGGGCAGAGGTGCCGCGCACTCAGCAAGGTAAGGATGGACCCGCGCTCAGCACCTTCAGCCGCGAACAGGGAGGGACCGGGATGAGCTGGGGCGAGGAGTCGTTCCCTTACCCTGACAGTGGGAGCTGCGATCAAGTTTAAGGACGCAGAGCAGCCTGAAGTGCCGGTGGCTGGGGCTGCTGGGTGACGGAGACATACTGGCAGGGAGCAGGGCCGGGTGATCCCTGGGGCTGGCAGAAGCGCTGCCGAGCGGATTCACCACTGCGGGACAGGCTTTAGCTTCTCCTGGGATTGGCAAGCGAGCAGACGTCTGTGCCAGCCCCATGGGCTGCTCCAGGCAGTGCCCACCATGGCACACTGTTGCATGTCTGGAATTAGGAAGGACCTACATGGGCTTTTTTGCTCTATTTCCAAATCCAAAACAGTTTTCCAAGTCCAGCTCCCATCGCTGCATCCCTGCGGCTCAGCATTGCTCCCAACAGGATGGGATCCATGGCGCTGGCACTGACCCTACTGGCTGTGTGTGTCCCAAGCCTGGCCATGGCCACACTCCGCGTCGGAGCCTTCAACATCCAGGCGTTTGGTGATACCAAGATGTCCAACGAGGGAGTGGCGAGCATCATAGTCAGCGTGAGTGCAGCCGGTGCCACCCGGGGATGGGCTGTGCGCTGGGGTGGACCCACAATGTGGGTCCTGAGGAGGGACATGGGGACACGGCCGTGGATGGGATGGCATCCTAGTGCTGGATGGATGAAGGCTTGATGGGGACAAAGGTGGGGTATCAGGCACATCCTGCAGTCCCTCTGAGCCCTTTGTGGGGTCACCTGCCCCAGCACCACGGGATATGCAGGTCCCTGTGGTGCTGAAACCAGCACTGTGTCAAGATGCCCAGTTGGGAGACAAGTGGCAGACAGTGGCTCTGAGCCAGGGCTCCCTCTCACCATCACCGTCCCTCTTGGCCTCGCAGATCCTGCGCCGCTACGACATAATGCTGGTGCAGGAGGTGCGCGACTCCGACCTCAGCGCTGTCACCGAGCTCATGGAGCAGCTCAACAGGTACGAGCCAGGCTGGGGCCGAGAGCACCTGGGCTGAGATATCAGCATTAGCAGGGACACCCAGGCTGCCTGGGCAATAAAAGGCCACATGAAGTTGTTCAGCAGCAGAAGGTTTGTTTTTGGAGAGGGGAATAGGAGAAAAGTGCTGGGGCTGAAGCTTTGAACAGGCACTGTAAAAGACGCCACCAGCAATAATCCCGGGGGCGCATGGAAACAAGCAGCACAAACCTCCAAAAAGCTCCAATCCCAATGGAGCACACAGGATTTAAAGGAACTGCAGCCCTGGCACGCTCCATCTCCAAAATCAGAACGGGGCAGAGGCTGTATTGGGGATGAAGGGGTGGAGGCAGACACCCCGACACTCTGGTCGTGGCCAGGGAACCCTGATGTGGACCCGGTGGTAGACGATGCAGCTCATGCACCCCAGGGGGAAAAGGGGCTGCAGGGGTGGGCTAAAACTGGCCACTGCAGGACGGCAGCCCCTCCACTGGCTGGGTGCTGACCCCATTTTGGCTAAGGGCATGGACTGGGGCAGGGCAGAGGCTGCTGCTGCCTTGTTGAAAGGCAGTGAGTGCTCCTGAGCAGGTACACCCAGCCCGTGTCCTCATCTCTTCAGTGTCCCCTCCAGCATGACCACAAAGCAGCCAGGGCAGGCAGGATGACGCCAGGCTCCATGAGGCCCTGGGCTGCTCATTAACCTAGTTTAGCTTTGCTGCAAATGAAGGTGAGGAGCGTCGCTGCAGAGAAAGGGGTGGTAGAAACCACTCTATGTCCTTCTTATGGCTGAGGAGCCACCCTGGGGTGGTGGGGACAGCAGGGTGGCTCTGAGTCACTACCCCCGCATGTCACCCCACAGCTGGGGCACAGTGGCCCATGGGCACAGCAGAGCAGGACCGGCTGGTGCCAACCCCAAGGCCACCCCAAGGCCACCTTCTGGCCATGCCGCGGCCACCTCAGGATGACACCAGACTTGTCACTGGTGTCAGCTATGTCACTGTCCTGCCTTTGTCCCTCCACAGCGTGTCCAAGTTCCCGTATGACTATGAGATCAGTGGCCCCCTGGGACGGGACAACTACAAGGAGATGTACCTCTTCATCTACAGGTGATGGGGCTGGGTGCGCTGCTGCCTGTCCTGTGGCACCGCAGGGCCACTGACACCATGGAGGGGGTATAGGGGCCGTGTTGAGCCCCAGTGTCACCCTCCCTTTGATCCCACAGGACAGATGTTGTGTCTGTGGTGGACACCTACCAGTATGAGGACCCCCAGGACATCTTCAGCCGGGAGCCATTCATCCTGAGAGTCTCAGTGGCCCACACCAGTAAGCAGGGGGACGAGTGGCCCTGGGCAGTGGCATGGGGAGGCTGTGGGGCTGACATCCCTCTCCCCTGGCAGAGGTGGAGGAGTTTGTGCTGGTGCCGCTGCACTCAGCCCCACATGATGCAGTTGCTGAGATTGATGCGCTCTATGATGTCTACCTGGCCATCGTCAACAAGTGGGGGACCGATGTGAGTGCTACCGGCACCGGAGGAGGCACCAAGGGTGGGCACTGAGCCCGGGGGATCGTATGACCCACACTGGATCCCTGCTCCGAGATGAGTGCGGCTGGTGTGATGAGGCCTCTGCTCCTGCCACATCCCCTGCCACAGGGGATGCCCCAGCACCCAGGGCTGAACCCCACGGGAGGGCTAGTGACGGGGGCAGCCCCATTCCCCAGCCGTCACAAGCCCCTCATGTCCCCACCACAGAACATCATGTTCCTGGGGGACTTCAACGCCGACTGTTCCTACGTCCAGCCAAGCGACTGGTCGGCCATCCGCCTGCGCACCAGTGATATCTTCAAGTGGCTGCTCCCCGATGGCACCGACACCACCGTGGGCAAGTCAGACTGTGCCTACGACAGGTGAGCGCCACCGAGGCACTGTCGTCCCCCTCCCTGGCACCCCGGGACTCCCTGCCCGTTCCACACCAGGAGCGGCCAAGCGCGGGGCAGGAGCGGGACCCATTGCCTGCATCTCCCCGGCAGGATCGTGGTGTGCGGCGCCAAGCTGAAGAGAAGCATCGTGCCAAATTCAGCTGCCGTCTACAATTTCCAGCGTGCCTTTCAGCTGGAGCAGGAGGAGGTGAGCCGGGCTCACAAACCTGGGACTCAGTCAGTCACCAAAGCTGAGCTGCCCCCAGCAGTGCCGACATCTGTTTGGGATTCGGCAGCCCAGAGCAGCCATGTAGCTGCTGCATTAAAGTATCAGCTCAAAAATGGAGTTGAAGTGGCTCCAGCAGCAGCCTGGGCTGGCTCTGGCCAGCTAACGGGGAGCTTGGGGTGACAAGGGACCCATGAGTAGAAATGGGGTTGGGATTTGAGGTCATTGACTGTCCTTGTGAGGAAGAAATGAGATGCACAAGGTTTTTTGCGGCCTTTCATGGGCAGAACTTCAGGGTGTGGGGAAATTCAAATCAACCTTCAACCACCCATAGCTGGCACAGAGCTCTAAAGTGAGCCACAGGGTTCTCAGAGGGCAGGTGACCCCCTGTCAGCACCCACCACCGGCCACACCTGGGCATCTCTCCATGAGAGGTGGAAAACTGGAGCCATGTGCATCGGGTGTCTCAGGGTTGGGGATTTTGCGTCTCTCTCCAGTAGGCAGAAGGGTCTGGCAAGGCAATCACAGCCACCCTGCTGGTCCCACCAGCATGGCAAGGGGCTCACCAAACCCTTGCGTTACACCTCTCCCTCTCTGTCCTCCTCCAGGCCCTGGCAGTCAGCGACCACTACCCAGTTGAGGTGAAGCTGACAGCTTGAGGTCCTCCAGAGGCTGCAGACCATGATCCAGCTCCAGCTCCCACCAGCAATCCATCCATGAGCCCTGTATCTGGGCTGCTCTGTGTCCTGATCTGGAGAAGGGTTGCGGCTGGCTGCCAGCTGTGCCCAGACCCCCCAGCCCATGTGGCTCATGGCAGACCTCCCCCAGCGCACCATAAACCAGAGCCCAGGGATGGGCCACCAGCCAGAAAGCAGCGACCAGAGACAGACTGAGGAACGAAGCATTCACCTCCTGCCTCATCGAAGACTTTATTGACCAACCTCATTTCACAACTAGCTATTGGACAGGAGGGAGGATAGCCAAGGACCTGTGGGCTCAGGTCGCAGCGGTGTGAAGACCCTCTCCCTGTCCGTTCCTCGGGGGAGCTGAGCAGGCAGCTCTCCCCGCTCTCAGGGAAGGCAGTGGTGGCGTCAGGCACTCTACGGGGACTAAAGGGAAGCGGTGGATGGGGTGGCCACAGGAGCAGGCAGCACATCACCGGGCACTGCAGATGGCTTCACTGTGAAAGTCTACAGCTACTGCAGTGTTTTGGAAGGTCACTGGAGCTCCTGGGACCAGGCCCCAAGCAGTTGGTTCCTCAGCTCTTCTTCTTCTTCAGCATCTCCATGTACATGCGAAGTGACTTCTGGATGGACTCTTTTGAAATGAAGCTTATGAAGTTCTGAATGTCTTCCTCTCGGTGAGCTACCAGCCGGTCCAACACTGCCTTCCTCATCATGGACTTGGTGAGCTGACGGGCATGGTCTGTGGAGAGGAGAACGAGGATGGGGAATGTGAACAATCCTGACCCCTGACCAGCTCTCAGCCACTGCCACCATGTGCAGGTGCCTCCAAATGGGGAGGTACCAGCACCAAAGGGCTCTTTAAACCATCAGGGAAAGGTGTAAGAAATACCCACTGGCTGGAAGCTGAACTGGATAAATTCTCATACAATAAATTATGATCTGCACCCCTCAGTGTGGAAATGACTGGTCTGCTGGGACAGATGACAAGAAGTTTTGTACCTCCTTCTCTTTGCACCCTCCAGAGCCCAGCCCCACCCCAACACAAACCGCCGACTCAGGACAGCAGCAAACAAACAAAATTCCCCACTATTTGAAACTCTCTGGCTCTAAGCTCCCCCAGCTCAATCTGTCTGACCTCTGGCAAGATGGTCTGCTCATGCCAAACACGCTGAACGAAACCCAGCAGCACCGTCCCCTCGAGCTCACCCCGACAGCCAGCTCTGGGCCCGTGTCACTCCGCATAAGCACAGGGACGCTGCCAGAGCAGCGCTGGCTGCTGGAGCTGCCCGAGAAAGCACAGCTGAGATGTGCTCCCCGCTCTCAGGGGCTGAGGTGCCACTAACACCAGGACAGCATGAGAGAGAGCTCTTTAAGGACCATCTTCCAAGGCTGCGACACAGTCCCGGGACCCATCCATTTCTGCCCAGTTTCATTCAGATTTCTACAGAAACAGCAGCCGAAGGGCGATGCACAGTCACACCTCCCTGAGGCGCTCAGGGGGTGGTATGGGATGGCACAGCTCAGACTTTGCCCTGGCTGGTGGAGAACCCTCTCCTGGCCCAGGGATCATGTGCTGCCAGTCCCAGAGCAGCCCAAACACACATGTGATGTCTGCACTTGCCGTCTGTCCTCACACTCCCACTGCCATCCCCAGCTCAGCAGAGAGCTGATCCAGACCGCAAAGGTGGACTGGCAGCCACCCCAGCATTCCGGCCCAGCCTGTTCCCTCAACTCCACAGCAGCTTTCCCAGGGTAACACCTCCACTGACAGACACAGAGATTCAGTTTGCGTCTGGAGCTCAGGCAGCTCTGGATTGACTCGGCAGGGCTGGCCGGGCCAGCCGAGCTGGAGCCACGTGCCCTGCACACCCAGCACGGTGTCCTCCTGCGTGGGGGCACTGGCAAGCACATCTCTGTTAGCCCAAGGACCGCTGTGCCGAGCTTTCCTACCTCCCAGCCATCCACACCATCCCTTTAAATGGCATCTGCTCCATAGCTCCCAGGGACCAGCCCTGGTACTTGTCCTTCCCACCCAGATCAGATCCCCTCTTCCTCTGCCAGAGGTGCCACCCTTACCGGGAAGGGCCAGCCACTGTGCCATGACAGCCGCAGCCTTCTCCTGGAGCTTCTCCTCTGGCACCAGCTCGTCCACAAGGCCAATCTTGTGGGCCTCAGGTGCCGGGTGGAGGGAGCCCAGCTGAAGGGAGCGTTCAGCAACTCGGTGTCCCACAACATTCACAAATGTGTCCTTAAACCTAGAAAAGTGGGAGGAAAAGCCACGGTCAGGGAAAGAAATGCCCAGTGGCAGCTGCACACAGCCATCGGAGATAAGATCAGGCTTGGTCACACAAGCTGTCTCTAAACAGCAGCTGCAGGCTCAGCCATGCCGCATGGACCCTTTTTGGGTCCTACCCCAAGTTCCCCTTCCTCTCCAAGAGAGCTGCTCCATTTATCCTCAGTGTGCAGGTTCCAGTTCTGCCCACCTGCTGTGAGGTCAAAGCTCCTTTCCAACAACATATTTACATGTTCTTAGGGCAACCACGGGCCTCTGTCTTAGTGTATTAGTGTCCCTACACTTTCAGAAATCTCCACAGTTAAGGTACACAGCATATATCCAGAGAAAAGTCCATTCATAGACTGAGCCTGACCAGGGAGATCTCCCAGCACTGGTTTCAGAGTTGACTGCAGAATCAGAACTGAGGTTCTCATTGGTGAAGGATGGGAGGACATTCTGCAGCCTGAAAGCTTTTCAGATACCTGCAGGACACGACAGAGAAATGAGGTGCTGTCTCCTGCAGCTGCAACTATCCGATCACTGACACATAAAACTACATCTCAGTAGCCAGTTAAACTGATTTATAAACTCCTTGTAGATGAACAGGCACGAGCTGGAACCTAGGAACTTCCAAGTAAATGTGAGGAAAAACTTCTTTCCTGTGAGGGTGCCAGGGCCCAGAGGGTTGTGGAGTCTCCTTCTCTGGAGAGATTCCAAACTCGCCTGGACAAGGTGATGCTGGGCACCCTGCTCTGGGTGACCCTGCTGGAGCAGGTGGGTTGGACAAGATGATCTCCAGAGGTCCTTCCAATGCCCACCACACTGGGATTCTGTGGACTTTTTTGAGAGACCTACATGTGACACAAGACACGGGAGGCACTGGCCTACCAGAAGGGAGCCACAATGCCCAGCTGAGCTTCGTTCAGGCCGATGCTGAATTTAGGGTTCTCCACCATGATCCTGTAGTCACATGACAAGGCAAGGAGACAGCCTCCCGCTGGGCTGGACCCCTGGCAAAGAGAAGGAAGGAGTGAGTCTGGGTCACGGTTACACACATGTCCCTGCACCCCCAGCCTCACTGTTTCCTCCAGAGCAGGGAAGACACAGGGTGACAGAGCAGATGTACCCCAAGTTTCTGATACTTGATCCGAAACGGCCCCAAAGGTTTCTGACGGGTTTACCAGGGTTTGTCCTTTCATTTTTCAATGCTCTTTGTTTCTTGCATTTTCCAGCCTGAGAATCTAGTTAATTGATCTGTGCTACTTGGGTTGCAAACCCCGCAGAGATTTGCTACAGTAAAACCCTGCATGTAACTCTAGAGGAGTTTTTAACCCTACTCACATTTGTAAACTTAAATGCCACAGAAATGGTTCTGTCCATGGGCTTTCTAACACCTTCTGTCTATAAAATCTCCCTTTGCAACCACCTTTGCCACAACTCAGTGCTTGCTGAGCCCTACAGGGGATGCCCACGGAAAGCTGCTCAGAGATCCAGCTGCCTTCAAAGCCAGTCTACGGACAAAGGCACTTCCCTGATGGCTGAGAACCGTGGCTGGAGGAACAAAACCCAGTGAGAAAAGGGTTTTTGACAAACCGAACCGGGGACAAGCACCTGCAGCAGTGCACGGCCTCCTCCCACCTCCTCCCCTTCAGCGAAGCAGTGCCATCGCCAAGTGAGTGACCTTGGGCAGCTCCTACAAATCTTGTCAGAAAGAAAGCTGCTGATAGACACAACAGGCATCCTTTAGACTCCTACACCAACTGCTCAGCTTCTCCGGCATTCATCTGCCAGCGATGTCCCTCTGGGCTTTACTGCTACAACCTCCTCCTGGTCCTCCAGCCTGGAGGACAGACTCTCAGCTGAGTTCTTGGGGCAGGAGATGGCTCCTGCTGCACAGAACACTGCCAAGGGCACCTCAGCCCCCACCGGCAGGACACGAGCGCTGCACAAGCTCTGCAACATCGCAACGCTTCCATACCTTCCCACGCCCCAGCGCGCTGGGCCCAAAGACACGTACTTTGCCCCGACGCCCAAACAAACACATCCCTGTATTTGTTTCAGGACTGACAAAACCGATTTTTGATCTGTCCCCGCCCATGAGGCACGAACAAGCTGCAGCAAGTAACAGACGGTGCGAGATGACCAGGAAGGCGGATCTAAAGGACGTACGTTGACTACAGCGACCGTCACCATGTTGGAGCCGTACAGCCGGAGCCACGTCTCCTGCACGGCTCTCCAGAACTCCGTGTAGTGCTCCGTGCTCTTTCCGCACATCTCAGTGATGTCCAGACCAGATGAGAAGATTTTAGGGACGGCCTAGAATAGGTAAAATACAAACATCACTCAGAGTCACTGCTCAGGGATGAGCCTTTAGCCCTCTAATGCACTCAGCCTGGCAGCCTGAGGAAAGGGAAAGTGATAATTTAATATGATATAAACCAGGGTCTTTTGGGGTTTGGAAACAATCTCTCCAGTGCTCCCACAGCCTGGATCATCCCATTACGATGGCCTGCAGGGCTGGGACTCTGCTTGCAGTCTGATTTCTCATTATCAGGGTCCCTGTGCAGGTACACGAGCTACGCAGCACAAAACCTGTCCTGTCCCACTCTCGGGCACCACCTCGTACCCACATCACGTCTGAAAGTCGACAATGGCGCCTCCCAGCAGCTCTCTCCGAGCAGGTCAAGAGATCTCAAGGGATGTGTCAGGTTTGTATATCAACAGCTTTGGTTTTCATGACAAATGACAATATTGGGTTGTTGTTCTTCTGCTAGAAAAGCGCATGGAAGAACAACCATTCCAAGAACCCCTTCCCCTCCTTTCAGAGCCAATTAAAGCTGCCTCACGGTCCTCCCGTGCCAGTGACCAGGGAGCCAAGAGACCGAACACGAGTGAGGGAATGGCCCCCGTGCCTGCCAAACTGCCCCCTCACGGCTCACACCCCAAGCTCAGGACAACACATACGGATGTGAGGATCACACCCCGGCAGGCCCGGTCGTTCTCCAGCTTCTCCAGGCTTATGCAAAACTCAGTGAGGAAGTCCAGGCTGAGGCTGTTGACTGGTGGGCTCTTGAACTTCATCATGGCGACGCCTGTGCCACGGTAAACACAGAGCCATCAGAACCCCCCACCACGGCAGCACGCACTGCATTGCCCAAGGGAGCTTCATTCATCTCCCTGTTTTCCTGCTCACCCAGATCGTGTCTTTCCACTCCTTGCTCCTCAAAAAAGCCTCCAGAGTGGCAGAGCTAAGAGCAGGGCCCTGCCTTTGCCCAGATGTGCCCACAAGCTGGGGTCACCCAGCCAGTGGGGAGCCTGGAGCCTGAAGGAGCATGCATGCAGTGGCACGCCATGTGTCCCAAACACCACCCACCCTTGGGTCACGCTGCCTGAAGTTTCCTCCTCTCTGGGCTCACTGGATAAAGTCAAACCTCCAGCTTCTATCACATGCCCAGGATATTACACACTTTTCTGAGCCTGCCAGCAGCACTGCCACCCTGGCCAGCACTGTAGGAAGGGCTCTGAGCTCTTTTCCCCTCCAAAATGGCACTATTCTATCCAAAAAGGTCCCCAGCGAGTGCTTAGTCTGGGTGTTTTGGCACTTCCCAGCCTGGGCACAGCATGAAGGCAGGGCCCGGGAAGCCTCAAAAAGAGGGATCCTTTGTTCAGTGTGGGAACATGGCCCTGTGACAGTTGTTCCTGGCAGCCAGTACACAGAAAACCCCAGCAGGAGCTCCCTGAAGGCACACCTACTACTCTAACAGGTCTCCAAAGCAGGGACCCCGCAGAGGGGACAAAACATGGGCAGGGGACAGGCTTGTGGCACGCAAGCAGCAGCCAGCCACCTGAAGTGCCCATGACCAGCAAGACTCCTGCTCCCAACTGCTTCTCTCTGAGGGTCCTGTACAGATGAAGGTGGAACTTCCGAGGCTCTGGTGGTTTTCTATGCCCAGGGCTGCACATGCCATGGGACAGGCATGGAAGGGGTCCTGTCTGTGCCCCACAACACCCTGTGGGTTGAAGGTGACACTGCAGAAGTGCCACCCACCATTACCTGAGCTCTCATTCAGCTCCACCAGGATCTTGTTATTGCTGAAGGTACGACACGGAGCGAGCAGGAGGCCGGAAGGTTGCAGAGGGCTGGGGGGTTGCCGGGCACCTCTGCCCCACGCCGGCGGTTGGTGACAGAGGGGCAGCACACCTGGGGGGACAGAAGCACGTAGGGCCGTGGAGGGCACAGCCGCCTCGGATGCGGAGTGTACTCCCCAAAACTGCTCTGCGTGGGCAGGGTGGGGACACAGGGACACCCTGACCCACGGAGGGAGGACACGGTGACACCCCAACCCACGACGGGGGACACCCTGACCCGGGCCGGGGGACGCCGCTACTGGCGCTGGGGAGCACAGGGAGACACCCCGAGCCCAGAGAAGGGAACATGGGGACACGCGGGGACACGCGGGCACCCCCGCCCGCGGGACCGGGCGCACCTGACCGGGCGATCCGGCGAGCGAGACTCGGCACCGCCGCCATCTTCTG
>VWZK01020452.1:125356-151508 GCA_013396935.1 Baryphthengus martii | reverse complement strand
GGCGCCGAGAAGGGGATGTTGGCGCCGTCGAGTGGGGGGGTCTGCCTTGTCCCGGGCCTCCCCGCGCAGAGAGGCCACTGGAGGGGTCCTGGGGCTGAGGCCGGGGGTTGGGGTCCTGTCCGCATCCCCCTCCCGTATAGCCGTCCCCCCCAGGGCTGGGGGCTGCCGGCAGAGAGCCGTGGTGTGCCCGGGCTCTGTTTTCTGAAGCAGCCCTGGCGGGAGGTCGAGGACACTCCGGACTCCCCCACTCCATGGAAAGCAGAACCTGGGAGGACAGAAGCTGGGCGGGAGCCATGGCCGGGGCACAGGGCACTCGGGTCACGCTTAGGGAAAAATCTGAACGTGGGGACTGACTCAGTGCCCCGTTCCTGCCGGGCAGTCGCACCATGACCGGCTCCCATCACGAGGTGCTGATGCCCCCCACACCAGGACCCCGCTGTAGCACTATGGGGCTGACTCCTACCTGCTCCTTCGCTGTGGGTGCTGAGAAGGTCCCCACTGGCAGGATGTGGTGCTGAGCAGGGCTCTGCTCCTGCCTGCTGAGCCTGCCCTTCTCATTCCTACTAAAAATGTCATTCTGTGAGGGTGCCCGTTGCTTCACACGCTGCTGCTGCCCAGCCAAGTCGAGCTCCAACAGAAGAGCATCTAATTCTGGCACGGTGGTGGACTTCAGACAGTATGTATGGAACCATGCTGGTGAAAAGCTAGTCCAGGGTGGGCCCTGTTACAGACACAGGGAGGCCAGTTCCTTCTTGCAAATTAATTTTGGATAATTAACTGAAGAGAAACTTCTCTCCGGTGTACCTGGGGGCAGTTACTCAGGCAGTCTGCCTAGCAAAGTCTCCTCTGTGTGCAGTGCAGTTTGCTCAAGCATGCCATGGCTCTGGCCGAGGCACTCGGTGCCTATTGCAGAGCGAAGCTGTGCTGGTCGAGGGCTGGGCAGGGTGCCAGGCCGGCTCCGTGGGGTGCTTCTGTGCCAGCACCAGGTGGGAGAGGGGTGACATCCTTGACTCTCCTATGAAGAATTTGCTGAGAAAGTTGAGCTTAGACAGGACAAGGAGAGGAGACCTATGGGTTGAAATGAAAATGGATTTAATGAAATGGCAAAACTGATACCAATGCCGAGATAAAGTGTACAAAGGTGGTCACAATAAATGGGAAAGCCGTCTTCAGGAGCAGGAGAATGAAGAACAGGATCAGGAGGAGCCCGAACAAGAGCAGGAGCTCAAGCTTGAGCCAGCCTTCGGCAGCTGTTAGCAAGGACACCTTGCCAAGCATGATTCTGTGCTGCCCTGTTCCTGGGCAAGTCAGAACAGCAGCTAATTAGAGGGAAATACAGGGTTCGTTAGGCTGGAAGTGCCTGGTGCGGCACTGCAGGAGCGGGAAGGGAATGGTGGCTGGAAGGGGTCGTCTGCGCCATTGCAGCTCTTCTAGTGTGAAAATAAGAAGAAATCTCTCAAGCTGGCACAACAGGACTCTGTGTGTTCACAGCATGGGTTGTCTTTAAAGACCACGTGGTGAATTTTGCAGGTCTGAAGGATGTTAAAATAGGGATTAACTGGATCTCGTGGCTGTGGGTTAGTTAGGAAAGGGTTTGTCTGGTGACCTGGAAGAAATGTGAGCCCCTCTTAGAGCAGTGGGTGGTGGAGACCCAGCACTACCAATCTGATTTATTGTCCCCATGTCCCTTCACAGTGTAAACGGCTCAGGTCCTGGCCGGTGACAAGGCACTACGTGGTGTTCTCCTTAGCAAAGGAGCAGAGCGAGTACGTTGCTGGAGCTCCAAACCCGTGGCTGCCTGCACCATGTACGCCCCTGGCAGCGTCACCGACCTGGCAGTAGTGGCTAGGTTGTCCCCAAAGCACTGGGGTTGCCTTTTGGTGCAGGGCAGCTGCTTCTCTTCCTTGGACAGTCCTTTGACCTATGTGCCATATATTTGTGTAGGTTGAAGCCCGAAGCCAGGGCAGCTTTGGCAGAGACTCAGAGAGACCGGAGCTGCTTAGCTCACAGGAGACTTAACTGTGGGTTGTGGTAATACAATAAAAATGCCCCCATCAGAGCTTCATCGTTTTCTCATGTGCTCGTTTAATGGAAATGAAAGTGATCAAGAAGTGACGAAAGGAAACAGGTCTATAGTTACCCTCTTGACTGCTTCCAGACACTGAGATCGAGGGCTTGTGAGTAGGAGGTGAGGAGGGTCTGGATAAATACGCTCATGACCATAGAAAGGGTACTACAGAGTGTGCCTGAGGTCTCCTCTGGTTTTAGGGCCAGTTGAGTGCTGCTCTGGAGCTGGCTGAGGCTTTGTCCTCTCTCCAGGACTTTCTAGTGCTTTGAGTATATCAAGAAGTGAGAGGCTGCCTATATGCCTGAGCACCACACCTGCCCTGGGCTCCCCCTTTCTTGCATTTTTGAGCCATGCGTCTCAGGTCTCGGACTGAAAAGTGAGTGGACGATGTTAGTAAGAGCAGACAGTTTCCATCATTAGGCCTTTCTCAAAAAAAACCAAAACCCTGCTTCTCCTTTGCTACCCATCGCACATATGGTCTGTGTTGGTGCTAAAATGCCTTTGGGACTGGTATAATGCTCCTGCTCCAGAGGGTACCTGGTACAGGGTGGGTGGGCAGGCAGGGGGTCAACGAAATGTGGACCAGGCGGCTGCAGCTGCTGCTGAGCAGCTTGTCCTTCTTAACCTCTGAGTGTTTATTCTGCATATCTAGGTATTGTTTCTTTCACTTCAAGTAAGAGGGTGTAAAATTCAGCCTTTATGGCTGGATGGTGAAGCCAGAGGGCTGCTGTGCCTTCTACGATCGGGAAATCTTGGCGGGAGGAGAGGGCGGAGGGAGAAAAGAAGTCTGCTGGGTGAGTCCTGATTCCTGGTGGATGGGCTGCAGATTGTGTTCCATGGTATCAGCAGAGAGGCTGCTGGCTCCTGCCTGACCACCTCCCTGGAAAGCTGCTGCCCTCAAAGGGCTGCAGGAGCCTCTCCAAGCAGAGCGGTTTTAGCAAATCCAGTCCCTTCTGCTGGGCACTCGTGCCACTGGAGACTGTGGTGATACTTTAACCTTGCGCTGCTCCGCTGCCGAGGGAACGTGTGGGACAAGGTGCCCAGAGAAAAGCAGGTGGCCCAGAGCAACACCAGCATCTCCTGGCCTTGTGCGGGCAAGGGGCAAGGAGCAGCTGTGCCCTGGGGTGGCAGCAAAGGCTGGAAGCAAAATCATAACTGAATGGTGACACCACAGGGAGAGTCCAAACACCTTCTCCCACCTTATGGGCCTGGAGGTGAGCCACCTCACCCTCTGCTGGTGTGTTGTGTTTTTGGGATGATGACTGCATTGGTTTGAAGCCCATCACAGCTGTGGTTGTGTGTCAGAGGAGAAGGATTTCAAAAGCCCTGCAACTCGTCTCCCCTGCACGTTGCCATAGCTGGTGAGCCACCCGGTCACGCAGTCTTGGAGACTGGAACCATCCTTCCCACCCAAGCAGGTATTGGGGACTCCTTGGCAGAGTGCACTGGGGCCAAGAAGGCTGTGGGGGGCTGGAAATCCTCTTCCTTTCCTCCTCCTGCTTCTGCAGTGCTGCTGTAGGTTCACGTGTTCTGCTTTATCTCATTGATCACAGAAACCCACATGCTTCCGGTTCGTTAGTGAACAGCAGGATGGTGATAAGGGGCGGGGTATGGGGGACGTCTTCATCCTAGGTGGTGGTCACTGAGATGGGTGATATCCTGCAGGGACATGCTGGCTCGTCTCTGTAGAAATGGGCTGTGGAGTGGTCTCAGACACTCCCAATTTACAGTTCTTCAGAGCGGCGTTCGGGAGGCAGTGCTGGGTCACTGTATCCACAGCCCGGGCTGGCTCTACAGCATTTTAGCCTTGCCTGGAGTTGTTCCACTATTCACAAGCGGGGATTGCTCTTTACTCTGCTTGAAAGCCAAACACTGCTGTGGCACCACGTACAGCAGTGTAGCTTCTGGTCACCTTTGCCAAATGGGGACACTGGCAGGAGGGCTGCTGTCTCTCACTCGGACCTAGGATGCTCTGGGCTGATGCTGATATCTGCATTTAGCTGCTGCCTGACCTTGGAGATAATCCTTTCAGGGCATGAGTAGAAGGTGGTGGCAGATTTTTTTGTTGTTGTTGAGATTGATCCTGAATTTGCTCTCACTCATCTCAGAGCAGTGCTGGAGTGGGTGGCAGCACGATGAAGGAGGAAGAGGCCTTGGAAGGTCCGTAGCCCAGCCCCTGCTAAGAGCAGATTCCTTAGACCAGGTCACTCAGAGCCATGTCCAGTGGAGATTTGGGTGTCTCCAAGGAGAGAGACTCTGCACCCTCTCTTGTCCCCTAGGCTCAGTGTGTCACTCCTCTCAAGGTGAATGTTTATCTCTGATAGCTAAGCAGAAGCTCCCTTGCTGCAACTTGTCCACTGCTTCTTGTCCCATCAGTCTGAAGCTTTGAGGGAGGTCTGGCTCCATCTCTTCTCTAACCTCTTGTTAGGTATCTGGAGATGGCCAGAAGATCTTCCTGAGAAGAACCAGCTTCTGCTCGTCTCTTGCCATATGCTCCAGTCTCTGACTGTCTTGCTTAACTCGGCAAGACCCAGAGACTCCCGTGTCTCTGTGCCATTCTTGTCCTGGGGAGCCCAAACTGGATGCCAAGTCCCAGGTGTGCTGTCGCAGGTGCCAGGAAGAGGTGCGAGAACTCTTCCTGGGACCTCCTGGCTGTGATCTTGTACCTGCGCTACAGGCTTGTGCCATTGACTCCTCCTTAGCTTGTCCACCAGATTACTCTTGATTTTGTCAGCAAAACTGCTTTCTAGCCACTGAGGCACATCCATCCCAGGTGCAGGGCTTTCTATTTGATGAACTTTAGGGGCTTCCCTGCAGCTTGCTGAGGTCCCTCAGGAGCAGCCCTGCCCGCAGTGCGCCACTTGCTCTACTGACATAGATGTTAAGCTGTTTTGGTCTAGGTCAAGGCTCCAGACACCTCTTTGCAGAGCTCAAAATGGCTAAGAAATTAGCTTTACCACCCAAACAGGGTGAGTGCCGAAGGCTGGGGGCCGTTGCTATTTGTGTGCTGCTGTCTATGGCAGGCTCAGCTGGCCCAAGGGCCTCTCCTGGGACAGGAGAGTTGTTAACCTGTTTGTGTCCTCTGGGTTTTGGCAACAGTGCACGTTCTTATGTGGACATAACTGTACCATGGTCTCACCAACATCATATGTACCCAGGATCAGCAGCTGTCTTGGCCTGAGTCTGAAAATCATCCAAAGGAGGTAGTGCTGGCTATGTGCTTGGTGAATCTTTGAGCCGTGCACAAATAACCTTCTGTCTTGGCTCCCAGCTGCCTGAATCACCCGTGTTCCCCTTATAAAGGTCGAGTGCTGATGGAAGTAGCTTTTTCCTGTCCTCCCAGCATGTGATCCCCATGCTGGGTGAGATGGGAGCCAGCCCTCTGCTTTCAGAGCAGCTCAGCCCATCTGGATCTGGAGGGATGCCAGGAGGCACAGGAATATTAAAAACCACATTACTTTTCTAACTTAAGTTCAGCTTCAGGTTCAACTGCAGCTGCTTTCTCTTCATCTGTGTTTGGGTCCTGCTGCTGCTTAATCCATCGGGAGCGGAGCCACTTGCTCCATAGGTAAGGGATGTGTTGGGAGGTGTCACTGTTTCAGCCATGTTTGGGCTTTCTGCAGACCCCTGTGGCTAGCAGGAGAAATTCTCTGAAGGGCTGGTCCTATCTGAGGTGTTTGGTGCCTGAAGTCTGAGCCCAGATGTGAGCGGAGGACATGGCCTGAGTCACTGCTTCCATCTCCTTGCCTTGATCTTGTCCTGGGCACGTGGCATTTAGTGGGAGCTTTCAGGCTTTGTGTTTCCCTGAAGTCAGATGGAGGTGGGTTCCCTTAAAAGGTCTCCACTTTATCTCTCCCAGGGTTTCAGGGTGAGGACAGTGTCCTTCCCCAGGGCAGCAAGGGCCTGGCTGTGACCTCTGTCTGTTTCCAGGGCAGCTGGGCACCAGCAAGAACTGAAATGCAGGTTCCTGCCTCAAGCTCATGACTGTAAATTCCCATGCATGTCACCCCAGGGAGGTGACAGCTCTGGGTGTGCCCAGCTTATAGGAGCCTGTGGTGATCTGTTCTGGTTGTTGGGAAGAGGGTCCACCTGGATCCTCTCCATGGGGATTGTGAACCCATCACAGACCAGAACCAAAGCCCAGGCTAGTTTCACCAAACTAATGTCCGAAAACAGCTCCAGGGAGCACTTTGTGCTTGGCCCCTCCTGTGGTCTCAGGCTACTGGGGACAAAAAGGCACCAAAGAGGATTTGAGAAGCTGGGGAAGAGCCTGCCTGCAGGTCAGGGTGTGAATGAGAACATGGAGCAGATGGAGAAATGGGAAAATAGGTCAGCCTGCAAACACAAAGGGATATTCTTCCTCTGGGATGACGTGTGTGTCTGCCGGCTGCATGTTCCCAACGGGGTCGATGGGGATTAAAGCAGCAGGGGCTTGATCTGGGATCTGCCAGCAGAGACGGACCGACGTGCCAGGACCCTGCTATTGCTCACCATCCCTCTTTTATTTGGTGGTCCTTTAGCCTGGCAGCTGGGGAGGGGGGTGAGACTCTGAAGGAGAAGATGTTCATGTTAAGACATGGTGTTTGGGCTGTGCTTAGTGCCAGTGCTGCTTGTACCTGTGTGCATCCCTGTGTTTCACAACAGCAGAGGGGTGATAGCATTTTGCCTGCTGCTTTTGGGTCCTCTCGTGGCACTGCCAAGCTGGAGACTGGCTTGGCTGCAGCCTGAGCTCTTGCCTGCATTGGCTAGGAGGTGAGAAGTGCCCCAAATAGACCAAAAACTCCCCTGTTATGCAATTGAGCTGCCAGTAAGAAGCCCGAATGGTCACCAGCGAAAGGAGAACCTGCTCCTCAGAGGGAGATGCAAATGTTCCTCTTCAGCATTGCACTGGGGCCAGCTCAGAGAGGCACCGGTGTCTGGAGCAACGAGCCCCGCTTCCTTTTGTGTGCACTGGCTGGCAGCCAGCCTGGCCATCTCTCTGGTCCCTGCTACTCAAAGGGAGACAAACACACTGATGTGCTCATCTCCATGTCAGGGAACCGCTGGGAACTGCTCCCATGGCCATCCCTTACTGCTGGCTGGGTGCATGAGCTGAGAATGCCCCAGCACATCTTGGTGTGCTTGTGACTGGAGGTGGTGCTTTCTGTTCAGGGTGTTGGGGGATGTGTGTGAGTTTGTTGCTCCCCAGCTCCAGGGCAGCGTGGAACGTGCTGCTCAGCACGTGTTTGCTGTCTGTGTGGCTGCTGCATTTGTCGGAGGTTGTGGTTGGTTCTTGCCAGCTCTCTGCCAGTCCTGAAGTAGCCGCTGCTGACTGGTACCTTCCCCAGGTGAGCTGGCTCTGCCAGCTGGCAGGTGAGAGCATCTTGCCTAAAGCCCTGCAGACTGCTGCTGCCTCGTGTTCCCTCTGAGGTGGCGGGTCCCACCTCCTCGGTGTGTCCACTGAGAGCAGTCCTCTGTGAGCGCCACACCTTGGGAGGCTCTGGTCATGGGCTTGATGAGGTGGCAGAGCATGAGCACCCATGTGCCTGCTCCTTCCAGAATTGGCCCTGTTTTCCCTTCTCTTCTCAGCTCACTTCTTCTTCCTTCCTGCGCATCGGGCAGCTGAGCAATGTGGACCTCAACGAGGACATCCATGAGCTGGTGAGTGGCACAGAAAGGGGCTCACCATTACTGAGACCCCTTCCGTTCTTCTGCTAATGGAACTAACAGCTGCTTCCCCTCCCCTGTCCTGCTTGTCCCATAAGGACTCCTGTGCTTCCTCCTGGGCTGGGTGACCTTCCTGGTGTGGGCAGCTGCCTGCTGCTCTGCCTTGACCATTGCTGCTTCCGCTTAGCACAGCACTTGCCCAGGAACATTCCAGTCCCTGGCACCTCTTTGGTGGTAGCACCAGCCACCGACACAGGGGGACTCCTCCTGTGGGAGCAAATGCACAGCAGGTGGAGTGGGAAGGGGTTTCTTCCTTGTTGTCGTGAGAGCTCCTTAAAGCTGCTTCTCTTGCCAGCTTGTTGTGAAGGTAGGGGAGGGGACGTCCCAGCCCTGCAGACAGGGCTAACAGCAGAGGGGGCAGCTTCCAAAAACTCTCAGGTTTCAAGTTATTCCACCCTCCCATGCACACTTGAAAAGCTTCTCTTCCCCAGATGCCTCAGCTTCAGAGCTGCAGGAAGAGCACATAGGAAGACTTTTTCTAACTATTTCTTGTGGAATTTTTAAAAGGGAAGAAAAATGTCTTAATCCAGTGCCTCGGAGGACAGGCTGGGCCGGTTTCAACTGTAGCTGTAATGCAAGGTCAGGGTAGAGTGCTGGGTCCCAGTGCCCTGGGGGATCCTCCAGCATCCTCCATAAATGCCCTAATCGGGAGCTGAGAACAGCTCGTCTGATCAAAGACATTTGGGAAACAGAATTTGGTTTCTGCCCAAAAACATGGGTCTGCTTGAAATAGCTCCTTGCTTTCAGCCGAAGGAATTTCCTGCTGAGGTGAAAGGTTGCCCTGTGCTGGAGCGCAGAGCCAGATCAGTGTGGCAGCGTGGTACTTGGCTGGGCAAACTCTCCATCTGCTTGTGGGGAAAGGTCCTACCTGGCAGTGGAGAGGTGGTAGCTGAGGTTGCACACCTGAAAGACTATTCCAGCTGCCTTAAATCCCATACATCCACTAACTGGTGGAAAATCATCCCAGATTCCAGCCTGCCAGTCAGCTACAGTCCTCTGTGCCTCTCTTGAGCGTAAAAACTAGTGTTAAGCCAGCAGTTGTGTGGTAGAGGAGAGGGCTGGACTTGAACCTGGCCATCTTGACTTGTGCATTGCATCCCACAGGAGACAGAGGTCCCTCGACAGCATCCTAACGAGATCCCCCACAATGAGAAGCTCCTGTCACTCAAGTACGAGGTAAGTGCCCATCTCCTTGTCTCAGCTCTGCCCTCTGCGATGCAGCAGGAGAGGTACGTGGGGCAAGGGGTCATGGCCGCCCAGTTAGAGGAGTTTCAGCAGGGTAAGGAGCAGGATTGAGGGAGGAAAATGATACAGGGGTGTGGAGGGGCAGAGGTGAGGGCCTGAGGGCAGTCCTTCCCAGCATGGGTCTCTCTTCCCCTGTGCTGGATGGTAACAGCATCTCCCTTTCCTCAACCAGAGCCTGGACTATGACAACAGTGAGAATCAGCTGTTCCTGGAGGAGGAGAGGAGGATAAACCACACAGTGAGTCTCGATGTGACTTGACTTCCCACCATCACTGCAGCCAGATGGCCCAGAGAAGCTGTTCCCCCTGCCCAGCTGCTGGAGGGCTCCTCCATGCTGGGGGAGGTTGTGCTCAAAGCAGCATTTGACCCATGGTGGATTTATGGGCACCAACCAGCTTGTGATGAGCTGTAAAACGTCAGGAGCAAGGACCCAGCACAAGATGGTTTGAACAGGAGCTAGTCTGGGTGTGGCATAGTGGCATTGCCAAATGGTACGGGGCAGGTCCTTGAGCAGAGGGACTTCTGGAGCCGTGTGAAACATCTGCCTTGGGGTCTTTGAGTGTCAGTGCTGGAGCAAGAAGCCCAACAGAAGGGGCCTGACAGAGGCAGGCAAGCTGGAAAAGCATGTCTGCTGTTAGGGATCCACCGGAGGGGGAAGGGCACTGCCTTAAAATAAGTAAATTGTGGCCAGACTTTGCCATCTTGGGTCAGCCAGCGGTGGTTTTCCCTGGACAGCTCTCCTTGGAGGCTGTGTTGCGGAAGGTGGCCAAGTGGGCTGGAATGTCCTGATGCTGGCAGGGGCTGGGCCGGGCAGCAGCGGGGTCTGACAGCTGTCTGTCCCTCAGGCTTTCCGGACGGTGGAGATCAAGCGCTGGGTCATCTGTGCCATGATTGGCATCCTCACCGGCCTCGTCGCCTGCTTCATTGACATCGTGGTGGAGAACCTGGCTGGGCTGAAGTACCGGGTGGTGAAGGGCAGTATCCTCCCACAGAGCTGTGGCCACCAGCCAGCTGAGAACTGAGGGTTTTTGGCTCCTGGTAGCCAGGAGATGGGTGCTGGGGAGAGGGAAGCACTTGCTTGTCTGGGTTTGGCAGCACAGACCCCGTCACCCAAGGTGCTAACGTGTGCCTGGCTGCTCTGCTGGGCTGAGCTGTGGCTGGGCAGCTGGAGGAGGCTCTTTGCAGCAGCCCTGGCAGTCCTAAGTGCACAGGATCCGCAGTGCAGCCCAAGAAGCATTTTAGTCACATGTTATTGTGGTGGGAGGGAAGGGACCCAACCGATACTGGCCTTTCCTTGAGCTGCTTCCACAGACATTGACAAGTTCACAGAGAAGGGGGGCCTGTCTTTCTCCCTGTTACTCTGGGCCACACTCAATGCTAGCGTGGTGATGGTGGGCTCTGTGATTGTTGCTTTTATAGAGGTAAGAGTTTGGAACTGGTGTGGGTTGGAGTATCCCTGTGCCTGCTATCCTGGCTCTTTATATGGGGAAAGCAGAATCACGTCTTCAGAAAATGTGCAGATTTGTGTAATAGCAAATGTGTTCCTGCCAAACTGGCTCTTGGTAACCCCAGTTCCTCAGCGCTGGCTCTAGCTGTGCGGTTGAGTCCCTCCAGAGCTGTGAGAGTGCTGGGGCGTGCTGCTTTTCGCTGTCAGCCCTGACAGCCTGGGGCAGAGAGTGGGCTCCAGCCTTGAGCACAGGCACAGCTCTGGACCTACATGAGCACTGGCAGAGAGCAGGCTGGTGTGGTGCCTCAGGGACACACTGTGGAGAACAAGCCAGAGACTGGGGCCACTTGTGGCTGGGAGGGTGCAGTGGCTCCCTGTGGGCCACTCTGAGTCAGCAGTGTTGCTTTGCTCTTGCTCTCCCTGGCTGCTGTGTGTGAATGTTCTGCAGCACCGGGCCTCTTGCCATGGCATGGTGGTAGGAACACCTTGGTGTCCCCTGAGAACCCAGCTCCTTTGCCCTGACGCAATTGCCCTTAGGGGCAGTGGGTGCCTTCCTCCAGCCCACCTCTGGAGCCTGTAAATAGACTTTGACCTTGTCTCCCCAAGGGTGTGCTTGGTGTGCCCTGTGCTGAGAGACAGGACTAAGGTGGCCAGTGTGTCCCTGTCCTGTATGTGGCAGCCACTGACACTCTCCCTGCTCCCCTTAGCCCGTCGCAGCCGGCAGTGGCATCCCTCAGATCAAATGCTATCTCAACGGCGTGAAGATCCCGCATGTTGTCCGTCTCAAGGTAGGAAACAGGAGGTGATGGGACGTGTGCCTTCTGCCCGTGATGGGACCCCTTCCACCGGGCTGGTCCCAGACACTTTGTGTCTTTGTGGGACGGTTCCTGCCTGCACTGCGTGACTGTTCCCCCCAGTGTCAGGTGGTTAAAAGATGCTGGGAAGAGCAGGTTTGGGTAATCTTTTTCTCTGGCCAAGAAGAAAGTTGGCCAACCCCACTGCCACAACAGTGGACTGTGGTTTTGTTGCTCATGCCCCTCATGTGATGTGCTGTGTCTGTTGTCTCTGTTTCGCAGACCCTGGTGATCAAAGTCTGCGGGGTCATCCTCTCAGTGGTCGGCGGCCTGGCCGTTGGAAAGGTGATGTACACAAAGTGCTCTCTGACACACCCCTGGTGTGTTGTTACCGGCTCCTGGCACATGGGCCGCAGCCCAACACTGGCCCTATACTGGGGACAGGACACTGAGGGCCCTGCAGTGACTTCCCAGTTTTTTTGCCTTGGTCTGCTGGCCAAAGTGACTGTGGTGAGGCCAGGCTTGGGAAGCCCGTGGGGCATCTGGTGCCAGTCTCCAGGGTGTGCGGTGTCACTGAACCAGGCTCGGCTGAGGGCAGGAGAGCAGCAGCCTATGTCCGTCACTGGTTGTCCCTGCAAATGTTAGCTGGGAGGACCTGGGTGCCCTGTTGGGACCTTTCTAGCTTCCTGGGCTTGAAGGCAGGCAAGGAAAGTTCCTGTGCCGTTGGCTGGAGGGAATGTTGGCAGGAACAGGCGGTGAGCACAGGAGCCGCTTGTTAGAATGAGGATTTAAGGAGGAAAACACTGCAAGGTCTGTATTTCCCAGAGGGAAATCCTCCCAGCCAGCTTCTTCAAGACTGCGACCTGCTGAGCAGCCTTCAGCTGTCCCTGACTGTCCCTGGCGTTCTTCCTCCTCCAATCTGACTCTGCTCTCCTGCCCGTAGGAAGGACCCATGATTCACTCAGGAGCGGTGATTGCTGCTGGGATCTCCCAGGGAAGATCCACATCTTTAAAGAGAGACTTTAAGGTTGGTGCTGCAGGTGCCCCTCCTGTGCCCAAACTGGGATCTTTCCTGGGGTCACACCAGTGGCTTGGGCTCATATATGGCATAGCCTGTGTCTCCTCTAAACTCATGCCTGTGGCCAGCCCTAAACCTGCCTTCACTTTGGTGTTTCAGATCTTTGAGTACTTCCGCAGAGACACAGAGAAGAGAGACTTTGTCTCAGCTGGAGCTGCTGCTGGTGTCTCAGCTGCGTTTGGTGCCCCCGTGGGTACGTGTCTTGGCTCTCTGATGCTGAGCAGTGCCTGCACGTGGATCTCGCACAGGAGGCTGCTCCACTTGCACGGGGACAGCTGCCAGGATCTGCCTAGGGCATGGCAGGGGCCCTCCTGCAAAGTGCCTAGCCCCTCTCCAAGCTGTCCTGCCACATCACATAGGTCTTGAGGAGAGAGGAAGGAGGATCATCTGTCTTAGATCCCAAATATTGCCTCCGTGGGATGGAGGAGGGCTATCGAGGGGCTTCACTGCCAGCAGTACATCACTGATAGCTTGGTGGGCTTGCTGGTCCCTTTGCTGCAGCCTGTGAGGTCTGGCACAGCATGGGGCATGTGGGGTGGGCCCACCCACATTGGGTGCCTTGGCTGGTGCTGTGAGCCAAGGGTCTGTGGCTGACACCTCTTTTGAAGGTACTTGTGTCCTGTGTTTGCAGGGGGTGTCCTCTTCAGCTTGGAGGAAGGAGCTTCCTTCTGGAACCAGTTCCTGACGTGGAGAATCGTAAGTGCTGGAAAGCTGGAGCAGTAGACTGAGGTCTGTCAGCTCCAATGTGAGGCATTGCCATTCCCCAGTGCCCCGCAGCCCCAGACCTCCTGCCATCCCTGCCCCAGCCAGGCGGCTGTGTGTAACTAGCTGGGGGAGCAGCATCCCAGCTCCCCTTCTGTGTCCTGGTCCTCAGAGGCTGCATTTGCACCTGAGCTCCATCTCACTGCCAGCTCCTTTCCAAGAAAGCTGCCTTGGGCTGTGGCCCACAGCGAGAGAGAGAGAGAGACAAAAGGAGGAGTGAGCCCCTGGTTGGTGTAAGCTGCCCAGAGTGTGGCCACAGGGAATGTGGCCTCTTGTCCCCATCACGCCTTCGGTACCAAACCCTGCCTAAGAGCCTTGAGAGGGGGTGGCTTGGGGTTGTGGGAGGGGTAGGTGGTGAGGGGAGTGGGGCTGGAGTTGTCCGACAGTGACTCTGGGCTGTCTCCTTCCAGTTCTTTGCCTCCATGATCTCTACGTTCACTCTGAACTCTGTCCTGAGCGTTTACCATGGCAATGCCTGGGATCTTTCCAGCCCTGGGCTCATCAACTTCGGCAGGTTTGATAATGAGGTATGGCACAGACATTCCCCATGCAGGGCTCTTCTGACAGGATTGGAAGCAGCCCACAGCAGCTTAGGGCCGCCAGTCTGTCTTAAAACATTACCCAGGGACTGAGGCAGGCTTTGCCCTAGCAGGCTGCAGAGTCTGGGCAGATCCCAGCTCTACTAGCCCCAACAGTAGGCTTTTCCACAGCCACTGCTGGGCCTGGGGGCTGTGGGGTGTCTAGCGTAGACTTGTGCTGCCCCAGCAGGCAGTGACCAGGTGCAGGGCTGCAGATGGGCCAGGAGATCTGAAACTTGTTTCTTTCTTGCTTGCAGAAAATGGGATACACAATCCAGGAAATTCCTATCTTCATCTTCATGGGAGTGGTTGGTAAGAGAGTGCTGCTTTTTCTATTTGGTTTGTCTGAATAATTTCCTCTGTTCTCTGTCTGGGCCTAAAAAGCTTTGGGATCCAGTTTCCTGGTGAGAATGGGAAATCCATTAAACTCTGGAGCAGAGGCTGCTTGTGGAGCTTACACTGGGGCGAGAGCTGTATCCTGGGCCAACCCTTACCCTATAGCAAAGATGAGTCCCTGGAATTCATCTGCTGCAAAGCCGCTGAGCAGGCTCAGAGCTTCATGGGTAGTCCCTTGATCTCAGACGAGCTGCCCTTAGGTCTGTGGAGGTGGCCTGTCCCTCTCCTGCCCAGTGCCGGCCCTGTGACCCCAGTGCTGCCAGGCTTCTCTTGGTGTCGAGCCCTGGCTGTCTCTGCAGGGACAGCTTCTACATGCCCTGAGGCTGCTGGTGATGCTGGGTGGGTTGTTGATGTCTCCCTGAGCTTCGTGGGTGCCTTGGGTCCTGGGCAGCTGTAGGAGAGCCTGACACCTGCGTGCTGAGCTTCTCTTTGCATTCGCAGGCGGGATCCTCGGGGCCCTGTTCAATGCCCTAAATTACTGGTTAACGATGTTCCGGATCAGGTAAGAGCTCATGGGTAACTAAAGTGATTGACACAAGTTGGCTGGTGCCTTCTGTCCTCCTTTGAAGCGGTGTTGCTGGCCAGAGCAAGGCTGTAATCTCACACTTACTGTGAGCAACAGCAGCCTCTAGAAGCTGGAAGGCAAAGATGCCGTATGCCTCCTGCTGCCTGTGGTCAAGGCTGGGACCAGCGGCATCCCACCATTATCTGACCCTGCTAAGTATGTCCCCTCAGTGACTTGAGGGCCCAAAGAAGTGAAAACATTCTGCAGAACTGACTGTTACGTGCTTCTGAGAATAAAGAGAGAATAGAGAGAGCTGCTAAAGCCATCCGAGCCCAGTTTGGCACAGCTGATAGTTGTGACCAGCTTTTCAAACACCAGGACCAGCCTTGTGGCCTCAGGGAGGGATGACCTGTGGCAATGGAGCAGTGAGGGGTCTGCAGCAGCTGCCAGGTGATCACTCCTCTTGGGCTTTTTCAGCTTGGCTTCACACTGTCCTCCAGCCAGGTCATGCCAGGCTTTTCATGGGACCTGTGCCCGGCTCTGTGCAAGGGAGGCAGGCAGGTCTGCTGGAGCTGGCTGGGCAGAGCTGCTATTGCTGCTGGCCTCCTGCCTCAGATCCCAACAATGGCTTTGCCAAAGGACAAGAGCACAAGACAGCCTGACACGGCCAGGGAAGGAGCAGAGGCAGCCAGCCTGTCCATATATATGCCCAATGTGACCTGCCAAGCCAGGCTGGCGGTGATCCTGCCTGTACCACTGGGTGCCACCCTCACTCCTCTGCTCCCTTCACAGGTACATCCACCGGCCATGCCTTCAGGTGGTCGAGGCCATGCTGGTGGCAGCAGTGACGGCGACTGTGGGGTTTGTCATGATTTATTGCTCAAGGGATTGCCAGCCCATCCAGGGAAGCTCAGTGGCATATCCCCTGCAGGTAGGAGACGACGGAGAGCCCTGAACCTGGGCAGAGGCTGAGGGCTGAGCAGGGAGATGAGACTACAGTGGGTTCTGTGGCACTAGACCTCGTGGTCGATAACCTCTGTTGCAGGCAGAGCTGAGACCCAAGCACAGTGCCCAGAGCTGCTGCCTCATCAGCACACGTCCCCCTGAGCCTGAAGCCTTCCCAGCTGCAGGGCAGCCTGGATCTGCCACTTCTCTCTTTTCTTTCCCCTTAGCTTTTCTGCGCTGATGGAGAGTACAACTCCATGGCCACAGCCTTCTTCAACACACCTGAGAAGAGTGTTGTCAATCTCTTCCATGACCCTCCAGGTCTGTGCACATGGCACACAGGTCCTTGAATGTGAGCAGAGCGGGGTTGGGCTCACGTAAGATGGTCAAACTGTTCTGGCTGCTCATGGGATGAGGCAGGGGATGATCAGCACAGCCCCATGAAGGAATGATGGGATACAGCAAAGAACTGTACCTGCTCCTTTCCTGCGGTGGTGGAAGAAGGAGGATTGATGTTGTGCCTGATGGCCCCTATGAGCTTGGCGAAAGGGCTGTGGTCTTGGGAACTTGGGGATGAGGACCTGGTTTTGCTCATGTGTCTTTGCAAGCTGTTCCTTCTGAGTTGCGTGGGAGCATGTCTGCCCCTCACTGGCTGTCTGAAATCTGTCCTGGCTGTTTTCTTAGTTAGCAGGGATTCTTGCCCCAGAATGACTTTACCTTCTGGGTGGGCTGCGGAGGTGGATCTTGGGGTGTGGATTTGTTTGAGAAATGCAATTTAGCTCCCAGTTTCCAGCTCGCATTTCCCCTGGACCTCGTGTACCGACAGCGTGCACTCTGCCTGCTGGTCTGAGTTTCGTGTCCAGCTGCACATGGGCAGGGAGCAGGCAACTCTGAATTTCTAGACTCTCAGTTCAGAGTGCAGCTTGGCCACCTGAAGGCAAGTGAAGGCTGTCCTGTGTGCCAGGGCTGCTCCATGCAGTGCTGGGTCCTCCCTGGCTCAGGGCTTTGGTCCGTTGACCTCTCTGTGAGGGAGAGCCTCCAAAGTACTTGTTTAAACTGGACTGAGCTGCTCAGCAATCCTAAAATAGCAGCAGGCTGAGTCCTGGGTACAGCAGGGTCTTGCTGTGATGGCACAGCCTGCACCATGGGGCAGCTTGGGCCCGGCCAGAGCAGCCATGGGAGCTGTGGGACAGGAGGGGGCTTGCAGGGACTGCTCTGCTGGATTGATCCCGAAGCTGGCGGTAGGACCCCTGACAGCTCGCCAGCACATTTGTCCTCCCACATGCTTCCTCCAGCACTGGCAGTCCCTTGGGACTTTGAAGTTTGTCAGGCTGCCTCGTGGGAGGCTGGGAACCACGGAGCTGGGGGGGATGGGTCATCACAGGTCATGAGATGGAGGAAAGGCATGTACTGGACTCAGTGGGATGGGAGGGCTTGGGATGGCGCTGCCTGGCTGATGGGGCCCTTGAGGGGGAAGAAACACAAGCCACTTTGAAAGGCTTATTCTGCCAGGTTGGAAGGTGCCCCCAGTGAGAGGGACTTTTACTTCTGGGAGTGTGTCGTGGGGCTGCTGCTCTCTATTCATCCACAGCCACAGACCATCGCGGTGTCCTCCGGGCTGCAGGACCAGCACTGACTCTGTTCTCTCTCTCGCTTCAGGTTCCTACAACCCCATGACACTGGGCATGTTCACACTGATGTATTTCTTCCTGGCTTGCTGGACCTACGGCCTCACAGTCTCCGCGGGGGTCTTCATCCCCTCCTTGCTGATCGGCGCTGCCTGGGGGAGGCTTTTTGGCATCTCCCTGTCCTACCTGACCAAAGGCTCAGTGAGTCCTTGGTGGGAAGGGGTGGTGGGTGGTGGGAGCCATGGCACCCAGCCCTCCTGCCTTGCTGCTGGGCAGGCAGCGTGCATGGAGCTGGCTCAGAGCTTGGCATAGCAGTCTGGAATGGGTTGGCTCCTCACTTGATGTCTTCCTGAGCTGGGTCTAGGCTTTCCCACATTCTGACAGAGCCCTGACAGCAACCCGGTTGTTTGGACAGCTTCAGGCACTCCTGCCCACTTTGGAGGGGGGTTTAGGGGCCAGGGATCTGCTCACTATCTCTGCATTCCCTGGAGCCAGCAACTGACTCATCTCTCCTGTGCTTAGATCTGGGCTGACCCCGGGAAGTACGCCCTGATGGGAGCTGCTGCACAACTGGGTGAGTTCCCCATGGCACGATCGTGGCCATCATGAGCAGGAGGTTGTGTTGGGGTGAAGGTGGCATGGGAAGAAGCAGTCCCTGCTTCCCTGATGCAGCTTCTTCCCCAGCTGAAGCCCAGCCTGTCGGCTCTCAAGGAGAAGCAGTGCAGGGGTGCTAGCAAGGGCTGGGCTCGTCCGGGGCACCCCTGCCTGTGTGGGCAGCCCTGGATTGCTGTGCAGAGGCTCGGGGGCCTGGAGTGTTTTGCCGTCCCCTTGCCTTGTGTTTCACAGAATCACAGACACAGAATCCCAGCACAGTGAGGGTTGGAAGGAACCTCTGGAGATCCTCTCGTCCAACCCCCCTGCTCCAGCAGGGTCACCCAGAGCAGGGTGCCCAGCATCACATTGTCCAGGCGGGTTTGGAATCTCTCCAGACAAGGACACTCCACAACCTCTCTGGGCAGCCTGGGCCAGGCTCTGGCACCCTCACAGCAAAGTCTTTTCATGCTGGAACCCTCCTGGGTTCCAGTTTGCATTCAGTGTCCCTTGTCCTGTCTCTGGGCACCACCATCCTCTTACCTCCCACCCTTTACATATTAATCACTAGGGCAGAGTAGAGGAACAGGAGAGTTTTCCTGCTTTCCTAGATGCCCAAACCCTGTGTGTGTGTCTCACAGGTGGGATAGTGCGGATGACACTGAGTCTCACGGTCATCATGATGGAGGCAACAGGCAACGTCACCTATGGCTTCCCCATCATGCTGGTGCTGATGACGGCAAAGATTGTGGGAGACTACTTTGTGGAGGTGAGGGCTGGTGTGCTCACCAGGAGATAGTGAGAGGCTGAGATCGGGATGGCAGTGCCGCGGAGCTGTGCAGGGGGAAGGGGCAAGTGTGTGCTCCCTCTCAGAGGTGAGCTGCTGCCTGGCTGTACTCATCAACATCTCTCCAGGCTTCTGACGGCTCGGCTCTCGTTGCAGGGGCTCTATGACATGCACATCCAGCTGCAGAGTGTGCCCTTCCTACACTGGGAGGCCCCAGTGACATCCCACTCCCTCACGGCCAGGTAGGTGAGCTGGGGGATGCTCATCACTCTCGAGGTAGCAGCTTCTGGACCACTCTATTGGCCTGAGCTAGAAATGGAGGTGGTGACACAGTTTGGTCCCAGGAGCCTGCTGTTGCTTGGTGCCACCCGCCCAGCTCTCCCCCAGCAGGTAGTGTGGCCTGCAGTGCATTCAGTCCCCACATCCCTGGCAGGTTTTGGGGACAGAGGAGGCATCAGGGCTGTGGAGATGTGTGTAGTGGTGGGGGATGATTGGTGTGTGCTGCCGTGGGGCTGTGTTTCACCCCAAGCCTTCCCTACAGGGAGGTCATGAGCACTCCTGTCACCTGCCTGCGGAGGATCGAGCGTGTGGGCACGGTTGTGGACATCCTCAGCGACACCTCCTCCAACCACAACGGCTTCCCGGTCGTGGAGAGCAACCCTGATGCCACGCAGGTGGGCTGGGTGCTGCTTGCGAGGGGATGCAGCTGGGAGTTGGCCACCCGAGGGCTGGCCATGGTGTGGGACCCTTGCCTTTGCTCCCCACCGCCCCTTGCCAGCCCTGTCTCATGCACGGTGCCTTGTCACAGGTGGCAGGACTGCGTGGTTTGATCCTGCGTTCCCAGCTCATCGTCCTGCTGAAGCACAAGGTGGGTGGTGCTGCATGGAGGCCGTTTGGGCTGTGTCTGAGCCCCAGTGCCCTTGTCCCACTGCTGCCTTCAGCCCCTTGCCATCTGCCCTGCTCAGCAGGAGCTGGCGAAGGGTCCCCGTTATCTCCCTTGGCTCACCCGCTGCAGCATCATCCTGCACCCCACTGGACTCTCAAACCCTGAGTGAATGTGAAACAGGCCATTCTTCTGCAGATGGCCCATCTGCCCCATGTTTCTGCCCCCTCCCCTGGGCATTGCCCTGCCCCAGTGCCTGTCAGCCCTACAGGATGGTCCCAAACAGTCTTTTTGCTCCCAAGGTTTTTGTGGAAAGGGCCAACCTGAGCCTGGTGCAGCGGCGGCTGAAGCTGAAGGATTTTCGGGATGCCTACCCCCGCTTCCCCCCCATCCAATCCATCCACGTTTCCCAGGACGAGCGCGAGTGCATGATCGACCTCAGCGAGTTCATGAACCCCTCGCCCTACACTGTGCCTCAGGTAACGACCAAGGACCCCTCCGCACCCCAGTGTGACGGGAGCCTTGGCTGGGCGATGGGTACCGGCTGGGGATGCTGCAGCCCACGCAGCCCCGCTCTGACTTGCAGGAGGCGTCTCTGCCACGGGTGTTCAAGCTTTTCCGAGCCCTGGGACTGCGGCATTTGGTGGTTGTGGACAATCGCAATGAGGTGAGTCCCCGCTCGCTGCATGCAGGCAGCTTAGGCTCCTCAATGCTGGGGATGGGAGGAACACACAGGGACACGCATGCTGCCCTTGTCTCCAGGCTCCCCACGCCAGTGTGGGGCTGTACCCTGTCCCTTTCCTGGCAGGTGGTGGGCATGGTCACCCGCAAGGACCTCGCCAGGTACCGGCTGGGGAAGGAAGGCCTGGAGGAGCTCTCCCTGGCACAGACGTGACGCAGGGTGACGCTACCCAGCAGAGATGCACCCTGGCCCCCTGGGGCCGGGGACCCCCTTTTGTGGGAGTCAGGGTGAGGACAGAGTCAGCCTGCGCAGGCATCGTAGTGCTCGGAGCACTGGCACGGCCGTACCGCCCTGGCTTTCCTGCCCGTTGCTGCCTTCCCACATCTACTGCCTCCTCTTCTCACCCCTTCCTCCACTTCCCCAAGGGATCAAAATGCACCCTTGGCTCTGTTAGCTCCTGGCAGAGGCTCTCCCTGAGGGTTGGGTGAAGGCTGGAGTGTGCCAGGAGGAGCAGAAGTGCCCTTCTGAGCTGGCCCCCATTGCCTCATCCACCCAGCCTGGGCTATCTGAGACACTGGCCTCTGCTGCAGGGCCTGTGTGGGGAGGGTACATGGTGGAGCTCCCTCCTGCTCCCAGGGCCCCTTCCCCCTTGCCCCGCACTCCTGCTGGCTGGGTTGGGCTGAGCCTTGGGGCAGGTGCTTTTGTCTCTGACCCTCTAGTCAGAGGAGGGTCCCTGCTCTGCTCAGCTGTGCAATAAAAGGGCTCCTGTGGTTCAGCAGCTGCCTCCTCTTGCTCTTTCTTGGCTCCCTTGGCCGCTCTGACCCAAACCTGCACACAAGGAAACACCCCTGGGCTTTGGCGCAATGATGGGGAGGGGTTTGCTGCCTGCACTGGAGCAGTGCTGGTCCTAGTGTGTGCCCCTCTGCCACTCCTGCCCTCCTTCCACCATTGCTGCTGCCTCCCCTCTGCCCATGCTGGTGTTCAGAGTCACCTCTGGCTGTGTGTCTGCACTTGCTGCAGCTTGTTTTGGCCCTTTTCAGCAGCTTGGGCCCTGCCAGGCCCCCCAAGGCCGCCCCAGCCAGCTCTAGATCTGCCAGAGGGCAGGGGGCAAAGCCTGCACTCCTCTGGGTGATGAGGAGGGCTCCAGCCCTGGCACCTCAGCTCTCCCATCTCCCACCATCCTTGCTCCTCACCTTGGCATTGCCCTCAGCCATGCTGTGGGGCTGCGCCCTCCTGGCTCTGGCAGGGGCAACGTGATTCCTGGAGGGACTTACAGCTGTGGGATACGGTGCTGAAATAAAGCCTGTTTGTACTTTTATTGTGGTGCTGCCTCTCTTGCTTCTCTTTTTCCCCCCAGGGCCCCTGCCCTAGCTCAGCACCATCTCTGTTCACGTTCCCCCGGGCCGGGGACCTGTCCCTACTGCTGGGGAGGCATGAGGCGGGGGGCTACATGGCAGTAGGGGAGGGTTCCCCACCTTCCTCAGTCCCCCAGGCAGGGCAGCAATGCTTGAGGCAGGGGCCGGCTGCCCCTTCCCGGGTGCTTTTCCCTTTCAAGGCCAGCAAAGAGCCCACCACAAAGCGGAGAATGCCTGGGCTGGGCCCTGGTAACAGTCAGGTCTGGGGGCGGGGGCCATGGGGAAGGGCAAGCTGCCCTCCCAGTGCCATGGGGTGGCCCTGCTCTCTGTGTCGGTCTGGTTCCCCAGCACTGCCATGGGGTGCAACGGGTCCCTGCTGGGTGCTGCCAGCCGGGTGCTTTATGAGGCCCCACATCGCCCTTTGCCCCATTGTGGCCGAGATAAGGGGATGGGATCCACCAACTTGGGCCGCAGAGTAAACACGGGCTGCTGGCTCCTGCCGGCACCGTGCTTCCCTCCTCTCCCTACTCTTGGGACAGCCAAGGGCCACCCAAGCAGTGACCCTTTGTCACTGGCAGCAGGGACACAGTGGTGGTGGGTAGCAATGGATACTGCATGCGCCGGTGCCTGGCGGGAGTCATTTATTCACTCGTCCCATCGCCAGCTCTGACCCAGCAGCTCCAGGTGCCCCGGTGCTGGCACCGGAGCTGCAGGGTTTATTATTAACTGGGTGGCACGTGGCGGGGCCAGGGGGCCCCCGGGGCCACGGTGGGGTCACAGCCCAGCAAAAGGCTCAGCCTCCAGCCCCAGGCGGCCTGGCTCAGGTGGCAGCTCCCGCCCGGCACCTGGCAGCTCTGGCCCGGGCTCCACCGTCCAGTTGGCCAGGAGGTCGCTGAAGTCAGGAGTGCCGGCGTGGAGCAGGCCGACGGGGCCGGGGCCTGGCTCCCTCCAGAAGGAGGGCGGCAGCTTCCTCCGGTGCATAGGGGTGATGTGGCCATATTTCCTCTCCAGCCGCTGTGTTTTGCCGCCAGCCACCCGGGGCGGCAGGCACCGGTGCACACCGTACTCAAAGAGCTCAGCCAGTGGCCCCAGCCTGTGCACAGCCCCGGGGCTACCCCTCGGTGCCACCACCTCGGGCTGGGCCTCGGCACAGCAGGCTGAGCCGCAGTCCTCGGCCGTGCCGCGGCTGCCATCGGCCTCCTCCCGGCCCCGCCGCCCGAAGTACCGCTGGATGTCGCAGCTGATGAGCTCCGAAAACTTGAGAAGCCGCAGCGTAGTCTCAGCGGCGCTGGGGGCGGCCAGATCTGGCCTCACACTCTCCTCCACCACCTCTTCTTCATCCTCCTCCTCTTCCTCCTCCTCCTCCTCAGAGAGGTCAGGGAAATCAGGCTCGGGGCACGTGGGCAGCAGCAGGCCATGCGGGAAGGGCGAGGGCAGCCGCAGTTTGGCCAGGGGCCGGACGACGCCCGCAGCCATGTCAGCGCACAGGGGCACCCTGGGACCCGGACTCACCCTGCAAGCAGGGACAGCAGGATGAGCATGACACATGCCCCAGCACCTTCCCTGACTCGCCACCCTGCAGTGGCACTTGGCCCTGAGGTGGCAGGGGGACCGTGTCTTGCCATGCCGTGGCCAAGGCGAGGCTGTGAGGTAGCAGCGACATTTCCCGATAAGCCATGGGACATGGTGCAGTAGGAATATCCTAACTGAATCCCTGGGACATCAGGCAACAGGGATATCCCCATCATACCGTGGGACATGGGGCAGCAGGGGTATCCTAATTGAACCATCATGAGGCAGCAGGAACATCCCCACCGAGTCATGGGATGTGGAGCAGGGGGAATGTCCACCCAAATCCATGGGTTGTGACACAGAGGAAATGTCCCCAAATCATGGCATGTGGGGCAGCAAGAATGTTCCCCTTTACCCCAGGGGCTGCACATGGTGGTGATTTGGGCTCAGCACCCTGCCACCCTGTCCTGAGTACCAGGGACCCTGAGCTCTGTGCCCTCCCACACAATGGCCCCGCAGGTTTCCCCGTTTCAGGGCAAACCTGGCTACCTCCCCACACCACCCTGGTGGGCTCTGGCCACAGCCAGGTCTTGCTGAGCTGGATGAGGCTCCTCTGTAGTTAGTGTTACCTATGCCCTGGGGTCCCCAGCCCTGCCACGTTGCAGAGCATCCCTGGCCATGTGTCTGGGGCTGCTATCAACCCTGCCCTGGCCTTGGCACCCAGAGGGTCATGGGGCAGGGGACAAATCCTGAGGGACAAGTCCTGCTCCTGACACGCCAAGCACAGTGCTGGGCCCTGCACCGAGCCCGAGATAGCATCGTTGCCATCTCTGAGGTCACCGTGCGTCCCTTTTTGTGCTGTCCCCACTGCGGGACACCCTGGATCCTGCCTCTGTGCTGCTCTGGGATGGGCGGTCGGGGGCTCAGGCCTCCGAGGCACCACACACTCCTGGGCTGTGGGGAGAGGAGATTGGGGCCGCCGCAGTTACAGAGCCAGCCTGCCCCACTGCCACCCAGGGCCAGAGAAACACCCAGGAGCAGGAGGGCATCACCCGAGGCCGCGGCTCGGCACTCACCTTAGCGCTGCCACCCAGCCATGCATAGGCTCCCGCGTCGCTCCCCCTTCCCGTCCCTCCACCTGGGCCTGAAGTATTTATAGCGGAGCAGCGAGCTGACGGCTGGCAAATATTTGGTAGCTGTATTGTAATAGTAGACTCGGTAAACAGAGCTGGGGTTTGCTTTAGCGCCCGGCAACGGGAGAGCGGCGCGGGGAGGGACGCGGGGACGGAAGGCAGGGCTCACCTTAATGGTTCACTAGCCAGGGGATTTTCAAGTGTTGTTCCTGTAAATTCACCTATTAAATCGGCAGCCCCAGCTGCCAAACTGCCCGCACACTTGTGCCGAGGGCTCTTATCTCCCTGCTGATTGGAGGCGAAATCAAGCTTTGTCAAATAGGCGTAAAATTAAATTTCATGCTATTTTGACTCCTGGAGTAGGGATCTTCTGAAGAACATACTGCGTATCGAGCGATGCCTCTGCAAACAGGCGCTGCTGCTGCGGCCACAGCGGGTGAAGCCTCTCTGTGGAGTCCCCCCAGGTGCTATGCAGCCCCCATGTGGGTCCAGACTCCCCATCTTCAGCCTTGGGCATCCTCAAGCCAGGTGCAGGGCTCCCTGACCAGCCCCAGGATGGGGATTGGAACCTTTTGAGTTGGCAGGACACATCTCTGATGGCACGGCCAGCGGGATAGGTGTTTTGGGGTGCTGTGCTTCCCAGGGGCCAATGAGGCTGGGTGCCCGGAGCTGGTGGCTCTTTCCAGGCAATGCCTGTGGATACAGAGATTGGGACACGAACATGGAGAGTGGCTGGGTCAGCCCCATGGCGGGGACAGCACCCAGAAGGCGGTGTTGTCATGGTGGCTGGGGTGCCTCATGTCCCTGCTATGGCCTGTGGCAGCACATGAAGGACTAAGGACAGTAACAATAACCAAGCAGCTCAGGTCTCAAGGCTGCTGTGACCAGAGGTGCCATTTTGTTTTGGCAGCAGGACATGTCAGCGGGGCCTTCTGGGGCAGCAAAGAGCATGGACAAGGGACACAGATCACTGGAGAACTGGAGGTGACTGGAGACACAGGATGGCCAGGGGATGCAGGACACCCTGCCTGTGACAACTGGAGGGCACAGGATGGCAGGGGCCTAACATAGCACCCGGACCTCACCACCCCCTGTGCTAGAGACATGGGAGGCTGGGACAACAGCCACTGGGGTTGGGGACAGTCAGAGCCCTGCTCCAGAGCTGCCCTGTCCCCCTGTTCTCAGGGTGACTGCAGATTCTGCTCTGCTCCCTTGAGTCCCTCCCTGCCATCCTACCCAGAGCACCCTGGACTTAGCATTCTATACCCTGCCCTGAGCACCCCGTACCCTGTGCTGAGCTGCCCCTGGTACTGAGGTGGGGTCTCGAGCACGGTGCGAACATTGGCAAGGAGAGTGTCAGTCGGAGCATGGCTGTCAACTACCCCTCTCCCCAGGGCAGCAGCCCTGGGGCACTCTGCACGGGCAGAGCTGGGCACCGGCACCGACATCGGCACTGGCACAGGCCCCGTCACGCTCCCTCTCTCCTCTCCAAACAGTCATGCCGGCAACACCGGGGCAGGAGCAGCAGCCATCCTGCCTGGGCACTGCTGGGCAAACGCTGGGCAAACGCTGGGCAAACACGGCGGGTGGGAGCTGATAAGCCATGGGCGCTCTTCAGTCCGCTCCCTGGCGTCAGCCGCCGTCGCCTGCCTGCCCGGCGCGGCTCCTCACAATGCAGCTTGGCACAGTTTGGCACTGCTCAGCAATGCTCAGCGTGGCCTGTCACGGCGCAGTGTGGTTTAACATGGCTCGGCATGGCCTGGCATGGCTCGGCATGGTTTGGAATGGCCTGGCCACGGCTTGACATGGTTCAGTATGGCCTGGCCTGGCCTGGCTTGGCACGGCTCAGCAGCCGCTGACAGCATAACTACTGGACCCACGCTCGACTAGCGCGGGGCACCCGGGGGCAGCATCGTCCATGGAAGCCGGGCCCACGGCAGCGGCCCAGCGAGGAGCCAGGCTGTGGTGCCCCCAGCCAGCCCCCCTACCCGAGGCCTCCTCCGCTAAGGCGGGGAAGCCTGATCCATAGCCGCAGGCGGGGCTCTTCGGCGCCAGGG
>VWZK01020452.1:107467-125261 GCA_013396935.1 Baryphthengus martii | reverse complement strand
CTGGGCGGGCCGGTGGAGAGGGCCCCGGGCCTCGCCGCGCTTCTGGGCGGCCTAGCGAGCTCGGCACAGGGAGGCCGGTTAGGGGTAGGCCTGCCCGGCGGAGGAGCCCGCCTCGTCCTTGGCCCTAGTAAGTGCCTGGCGTGCCCCGGCCCCGGGAGGAGCCCGCCGCTCTGGGTCCCGGCAGCTGCAGAGAGGCTGTAGGGAAAACTCCGTGCCCAGGCCGCGCCGTACTCACGGAGGCGTGTAGGTAGGTGTGCCTGCAGGAGCCGGCCGTGGTAGTTGTCCAAGAAAACAAATGTGACAGCCTGTGCAAAACATGTTCCCGCTGTGGTTTGTATCTCCCTTCTGCGACCTGCTGAGTCCTTTAATTCCCTTTGGCACCTTAGCAGGGCTGTGCAGGTACTTTGCACTTTGTTTCGTAAGTGAATAAGTGCTTTTCTTTCTTTGTGTATTGAGTTGCTATTGAATTGCTTCCCATATTTTTATTTCATACAAACTGAACAATTGTGGCCCCTCTATTTTATTTATAAAGGTTCAGTGTATCTTTGCCTGCCTACATCAATCTGCAAGGGAGTTGCAGAAAAGCCTCATGTTCATCGAGCCGTGAGTCACAACCAATTTTTAAAGCTGTTATAACAAAAAAAAAAAAAAGTGTTTGCTTTTTTTCACAAGTAACTTTAAAAGTGTAGCTTAGAAGGAAAAAAAAAAATAATAAAAAAAACATTTTCAGTAGACACAACATTATTCCTGGATGCTTGCGAATCCTAAACTATATTCATACTTTAGTATTACACATACCTGTGTCATATACACAGATGAGCTTTAAAATTGTCACATACCATTACCACTTTGCCTTTACTTTTATGTATCATTCCCCTGACTTCCTTACTGCAGGTGTGGGCAAGAAAACTTTTCCTTTAAAACTTTTCAACAGTGGGCATAAAATTCTGCAGCTGAGGTCTTGAAGAATGCAGATGGGTATAGTATATGTTGGAGCTCGCAGTGTGTATTGACTAACTTTGTTTCTTTTTTAATTTTTTTTTTTTGCTTTTCTGATATTGTCTTGTTTAAGTGGCTCCTGAGTGTAAAATGTCTTCCGAGGGTGGGACGTGGGTGGGAAGCACGCTTCGGCTTCCAGGCCAAGACCTACAAGATTCGTCTTTGCCCGGCCTTGGAAAGCGCACTGCATATTTGATTTTCAAACCAAATGGACCGATGTCTGAATTATCAGATGAGCAAATAGCAATTGCCTATAAAAACTGTCCAGCACAGCCCTGTTTGTGATTCATGACCCTCCGATAGCGTGGGTTTCGGTATCTCCTGCCCCTTCCTCACAGTAAAAATGGGGAGGAAAAAAAAAAAACCAAAGAAGCGAACTAAAAGGTTTTGGCTGCGAGCCAGCCTGTCTGTCTCCTGTTTTCTCTTTTGGCTGTGCTGTCTCTTTATATGGATGACAGGCCTTGGACGTTACTTGGCTCGCCAACACTGTGTTTAACATGGTGTACTGGATGAATAAATGCTAAAATAGTGTTTGTTGCCAATTATAAGTGTTCCAGAATATCCTGTCACCCTCTAAGCTTTTTTTTTTTTTTTTTGGAGTAATTTTGGGGAGCAGGAAAACCAAGTATTTTAATCTTCGTATTGAGGTGAAATGATCATGCCAATGTCTTTGTTCTCTTATCGGTATTCTAATGTCTCCTTATTTAAAACCACAAATGAATTTCAGGAGATGAAACCAGACAAAGGGTGAAGTTTACAGACGATCGTGTTTGCAAGAGCCACCTTCTGGATTGCTGTCCCCATGATATCCTGGCCGGAACAGTAAGTGCATTCTCTTGGAATTCACTTGAAATGTTTTTTTTTCTCTCACACTCCCAAAAGAAGTTGCAAAATTATTTCTCTTTTAGCAGTTTGAGAAATGGGGAGGACTGAAACTTGTCCTGTGGAGGTGGCAGGTGTGTAGCTGGCCTGGGTGCTCTAGTTCACTGTTGCATCTTCAGGTTAGCGAGTTTGCTTTTATCAGATGCAATAATCCTTAATCCTTGGAGCTTTTCAGTCTCCTCTGTCCAACCATGTGATGTTCCCCTGATGGAACAGCAGCTTTTTCATCGTTGCTGCTTGTTGTGGTGGTGGCAGGTTACAGGTCAGGTCAACTGTCTTTAGAGGTGGTTGGTCTGAGTGGTGTGTCACTGCCCGACCGGTTTGAAACTGAGTGGGCTCCTTCATTGCTGCCCTCTGGGGACAGAGCTGGCCAGTTTTCAAAGGTTTGGCTCACATGTGACGTGGGCTTTTAACAGTGAGATCTTGTGCAGTAAGTATTCCATTCAGGTGCCCAGATGAAAGGTGCGCTCTGACTTTCAAAAGAAAACAACAAATCTTTTCTGTAATTGTTGCAGTACAACAGAATTGCAGGATGGAGATGGCTGCGGATGTTTGAAATCCATCCTTACCCCATTTGACACTAAACACTGTGGTGATTCACGTTGTCCGTCCATTTCATCAGAGTGAAGATACTCTTGCTATTTATAGTCCTTGCTGCTGGTATTTGAGGAGCTAGGTTTGACCCAGCGGGCTACCAGCAAGGGGCAGGACTGACACTCCTTCCTCTGCTTGTCTCCCTGCGATGGCAGACTCTGTGGCAGCACTTGGGGAAAGACCTTGAGCAAAAGCTGCCTCAGCTCTGAGCACTCAAACTTTAGCTTCTCAATGGCTGCTGTTGCCAAATAAGATTGGAAGAGTTGAATACCAACCTCTGTATTTATTTTTTTATTGATTTGAAGCTCAGATATGTTTTCCAGCAGTCACTCCATCAGCCTCCGTATCACCTCACCTTCATTTCAGAATTTTAAATCCCCTTCTGTCCACCTCCAGCCTTTGTGCAGGTTACTGTGGTTAGGGTGTACTTTTGGACACAAGTTTCTACAGGAGTTTTCTGGGGCCCATGCAGGGGTTTGAAGATGCAGGCTGCCTTGTGCCTTTTCTGGCACATTTCCAGGAAGAAGGTGAACAGTGAGTTGATGGGGTTGAATTAAGAGATGGAGCTGGTGTCAAAGCATGGAGGAAGTCTCATGTATTGGGTCCAATGGGATGAGAGTCTCCTGGGGCAGAGGAGCACCTTTAGAAATCTGTTTCCTTTGCTTCTGTTGTTACTTGTCTGCAGTGAGTCGTCTTCCGTCTTACTGTGGAATTTGTGCTCAGAAATCTCACACAGGAGCAGGAAGGAAGACTGCTTCTGTACAAATGATCTTGTGGATCACTTGAATGATCTTGTGATGACCTTTAAGTGGCTGTGGAGCTCTCTACACTGCTGTCAGCGGGTTCTTGGGGGCAAGAAAAAGTGTTGGTGCCGCAGATCTGTGTTGAAAGGACATGTGATGTCCAGAATGGGAACAGCATTTCAGCTGTCAGCACTACCAGCACAGAATGAAACTGAGCAGGAATATGCAGGCTTTTCTCGTGATCACCATCAGGTTCCTGGGTGTCTTACGGCGCTTTGTTGAGGGAAGAGCTGTGTGGGTGAATTCGCCTCAGCAGGATGTGGTAGCATCCATCTCTGGATGTGTATTACTGCAGAAATCAGGACCTTAGATCTTTTTGGAAACTTGCAACAGATGCTCCAAGCCTTCTGGTGCTGATTATGTTGCTTCCTTCTCCCCGAAGGCGTTGTTCCTGCTGCATCCTTCATGTGTGCAGGTATTCCTTAGTGGGAGGCTGATTGAAGATGAGCACGAAGCTGGATTCCTTGGGTAGCTGTGCTCAGTGAAATGTGATGAAGTCCCATTCACTGACCTTCAGGTGTAGAGGAGACCTCCTCTGACCTTCTCAGTCCAGGCTGTAAGGAAAGCTCTGGAATATTCCTGATTGCTGCAAAAGGCCTGTGGATGTTTGCTTTGTTTAGGTGCACCAGGGTTCCTTGTCATGAGACCTGTTATTTTTATTTGGCTTGTTCTTGTAATTTTTCACCCCAGAACCTTTTCTAAACTTGTCACTGAGTAAGCTACAGTGCTTCTCTTTTTGGTCTCCAGGGGAAAGGAGGAAATTGTGGGGAGACCCCAAGTTTGTTATACCCATGTACTGTTATCAGGGGGCATGTCATTTAGCAGCCTGCCCCGAATTAGCTCTGCAGCTAAGGGTAAGCGTGTTTCTGTCAGTGGAAGTTCTGCAGCATCAGCTTGTAATCCTCCTGAATTTTAGCTCCACTACTAAGTGGGCAGATGAGTCTGAAAGCTGCCCAGCTTGGAGATGATATTTGGGGAATTTATTGTGTGCCCCACTGGCAGGAGTGAGCTGAAATCTGTAGGTGACGGAATCGTTTCATGGGGGTCTGTACTTTCCATTTCCACTTGGGTGAAACTTCCTTATTTTTATGATAAAATAACAGTAACTTGCTAGCATTCTTTGAAGAGGGTTGCCCAAAGATGAACATGATTAAGCTCTGAAAGGACAAAAGGCTTTTTTTTATAAGCATTAATTTTCTGCCATTAGATAGCTCAGCAGGACTTTTCCTGGATATAATGTCTCTTTCTGTAGCCTGCTGCCTGTGGCCTTCTGTTTCTGAGCAAAATGAGGAAGATTGAATAGCAGCAAGTCATCTGGAATTGTTTTCTTTCTTTAAAAAAGAAAAGCTGATAACACAGGTAATTGCTGAAACTCAGAGCATTACCTGGTGGAGCTTGCTGTAGTTGCTTTGCTTCATTCTGACCACTTCCATCGCCTCTGTCCGAGTGCACTGCTTCACGTGGGTGTCCCTGGCACCCCCAACTCCAGTTTGTGATGTTCCACAGGGATTCTGTGGTGATCCTGATTTAGCCGTGTTGAGCTTTTTCTGCAGTTGAGTGTGAGTTGACACCTCTTGTGCCATGTCCAGCTTTGGGTTCCTTGGTACTGGAGGTGACTGGGAGAGAAGAGGATGGCTGGCTGGGGTGTCCCTTTGTGCGATGACGTGTACCCTGACATTTGTACCGTGGCTCACACTTAGGCCTTTTATTCATTTGGCTTTCAAAATATCGTATTCTTTTTCTGTTTAAGAATGAGAGATGTTTTCTGTTACATATTGATAATGTTGAAATGCAATTTTCATGTTTTGAGATTGTAATTAACTTTGGTTCATGTGGCTGTTAACTACTAGTCTGAGGAAAAATGGCATTTAAATAACATCGAGTGTGGTGGGGGAGTGAAGGGCAGCAGGCAAGTCAGGGCTTTCTGGGAAGGGAGATGCTCTCAAAAAATCTCACATTAGATAGGTTTATGCATAGGAATTAGCTCTGGGCAGGTTTTAAAATTCCAGACTGCAGCTGAATGTGGGAAGGGGCAAGCTGTAGAATTACAAGCCTGCTGTTGCTGAGCGTGGGGTTGTGCTTTTCTACTGGCCAGAGCTCTTATCCCCTTAAGTCCACTTGTTCTTCATAGGAAACATTCTGTCTGCGTTCCATGGTTTGAGATCTCTCAATATGTTACTGAGTCTCCTCCTGACACAGATGGGCTTTTCCAGGCGAGATTTAAATGGTACAAAATGGTACGTTCTGCTGTGCTGTAGCTCTGTAACAGGAGGCGTTTGGAGTTAGGGCCCATTTTGGGGTGTTTTGATGTTCTTCCAGGAACACCTAAAAGAGGGGTTCTAGCAAGCGTATGGTTCTTCTGGCTAGTTCTGTTACTGACAGGTTAAGAGGAAGCTCTTCTTCCTCAAGAGGCTGTATTTTGATGTGATACAGTTGGCAAGAGTTAAGGACGTCCTGCTTTTTGCCATAATGGAGATACTGATTTTCCGTTTTCTTTCCAACAGCGAATGGACCTGGGAGAATGTACAAAGATCCATGACTTGGCTCTGCGAGCAGATTATGAGATCGCAAGTAAAGAGAGAGATCTGTTTTTTGAGCTGGATGTGAGTATGGACAAATTTTAGTTACTTTTGTGGAAACTGCCTCTTGAAGTTATTTGACTGAACAATAGAACTCGGTGGGCATGTCAACCAGACGTGTTCTTTGTGTTACCTGACAAGAATGTGCGACCGCTTCCTGAATGCCGGCTTGATTGCTGAGCTGAAATTGTAAAAGTAATTATGGCTCTTGCAACCCCATGATTCCAGCTGGCTGGCAGGCTCCTCTGGCATTCCTTGCGGCCCACACCTGCTGCTCTCTACCAGGTCGTTGTAACCTGGTGGCCTGTCCCAGAAGGAGATTTGACATTAAAGGCCTTCTGCTCTGTGGCTTAACTTTGGCCAGATTTAGCTTTTTATAGCAGAGCAAATCAAGGGGAAGAAAAATTCTGTCTTCCCCTTTCACATTGTTCCAGTGCTTTTGGTTTTGGACCTGTTGCTCACGTGCTGAAAGTTCTAGTGCAGAGCAGTCTTCATGTGAGTGTCCTGTTGTGTGTCAGAGTAAAGGAACCGTGTCAGGTTCCAGACAGGGGACAGACTTAAGGGTAGGAATCAAATTTTACTTTTCCTGCAAAGTGTCATGTATTTTTTTCTCGGTGTATCTGTTCTTGATGCTGTTTGTGCATTATACTGGGATTGCACCAACTGGCTATTGACTGTCCAAAGATATCTCTGACACTGAGAGCACCTTTATTCACAATTCTTTGAATGTGCAGGCGATGGATCACCTGGAATCCTTCATCGCAGAGTGTGATAGGAGAACAGAACTGGCTAAGAAGCGCCTGGCTGAGACACAGGAGGAGATCAGTGCTGAAGTGTCTGCAAAGGTATTGCCCTCTCATTGAACATTTGGTTTGCAGGTCTGTGCGAGAGCGCTGGTTCTCTGTTGTCTCTGACACCGTTGGTACTGGAAAGTTAAGCTCCACAAAGTCTTTGTGGATTCCAGCCACCATCCTCAATTGCTGCTCTTTCCATTCAGCAGGACAATACAAGGCATTTCTGAGCTTGGCTTTGTGAACTCTATCCTGTCCTGCAAGCCAGAAATGTTCCAGTTTGTGTCAGAACTGATGAGATACTGTCAAGTAGCTTTGCTCTATGTCTAACCGCATTGCCTGTGCTGGGTCCACAAATCCTTTTCGCTGGAACTCCTTTGACTTTTGGAGATTTATGGTCATCTTCGAACAACTGCTTTTATTAAACAATATTATTTAGAGAAAAAGACAAAGTCATCTTGCAAGCTTTAGCAAGTTTTGTGTCTTTTTAAAAATGCACTGTTCTCTTTAGGCAGAGAAAGTGCATGAGCTGAATGAAGACATTGGAAAACTCCTGGCTAAAGCTGAACAGCTGGGAGCTGAAGGAAATGTGGATGAGTCTCAGAAGATCCTGATGGAAGTGGAGAAAGTCCGGGCAAAGAAGAAAGAGGCAGAGGTAGGATGTTGGTTTTCCCATGAGTTGTAATAGAGTGAACTAGGCTGAATGTGTGACAGACAGCTTGGGGCTTCTTTCTTCCAGTGTTGCCAGCACCTCCTTTCTCAGTTTGAGCCGTGTGCCAGCAAGCGGTTGGCAGTGTAGTGTGTTAGGTCAAGAAAAACATTTTAGAATTTTTTCTCTCAGAGGGCTGTCTGGGGCAGGGAGGGATTCATTCTCTGCAGTATTTGGTCACTAGTCACTTGCAGGGATAGACTGTCGGGTTAGCTGGGCTTGCAAAGTATTTTGTACAGCACCTCCTTTATATCGAGGGTGGGGTTTATTTGATGATTTTTTAATTTTATTTTTTTTAAAGTGGCAGTACTGTTCTTTGCAAGGGTTTCCTTGGAGGGGAAGGTTCCCTGACATTTGTGTGGTCTTTTGCCTCCTTTTAGGAAGAATACCGAAATTCAATGCCTGCTTCCAGTTTCCAGCAGCAGAAGCTTCGTGTGTGTGAAGTCTGTTCAGCTTATCTGGGTCTCCATGACAACGACCGGCGTCTTGCTGACCACTTTGGAGGCAAATTACACTTGGGTTTCATTCAGATTCGTGAGAAACTGGATCAGCTGAGGGTAATCCTCTCTCTTTTAAACCTTCTCCTTGTAGTTCTGAAAGCATTCAACACTTTTATTAATACAGGATTCTTTGCAGAGTGCTTGTAGAAGCCCAGAAATTTGATTGCAGAGTGCCTGAAACTTCAGAGGGAGGTTTGCGTAGCCTCATGTGTTCTGTAATGTCTGGGTAATTAAATAAGTACCTTCAGGAGGAATCAAACCAAACCACTGCTGTCATTTCTTCCTTAAATACACGCACGTGTACCATCGCCCTTTCTCGTTGCTTTAGCTGAAATTTGTCACTGGATTTTTTGAGTACTGTCAGACCTCTTGGTGAAACGCTTGGACTGAAATTTCCCATAGTGCTGTCAGTGGAAAAGGTCTCTAGTCGCTGAAGCGATGAGACTGTTTCTGAAACAGTTTGTAAGGGAGTTGTGGTACTGGTCTTGCTTGCAAACAGAGACCTTTAGCCTGCTCGAGTAAGAGTTGTGATTCTTGTGCCTTATTCATTAGGCTGTATCTTGAGGTCAGTGTCTCAAGGGATCATGGGCACGAGGCCAGAGCACTGTTTGTGTGTAGTGTGTACTCATGATGAGACAGTCGTTGCCTCAAACTTGATGGGCTTGTCTCTTAGAGCGTAAGCACTCAAAGCAGGGTAGGGAGTGCACTACTGTGTGAGGAAAATGAGGCCTTTGGTGGAGATCTTGACCAGCAAAATGCAGGGAAACACTCCTTTGTCTTACTGCCTGAATAGTCTCCCTGCAGATCATTCTGACCTGGTACTGTATGGCTGAAGTGAGATGTGAACTTTTTTTTTTTTCCCCCCCAGAAAACGGTGGCAGAAAAGCAAGAGAAGAGAAACCAGGATCGTTTGAGACGGAGAGAGGAGAGAGAACGAGAGGAGAGAATGGGCAGACGGTAAGTGGAAGCTGATAACTGGTTTGTGAAATTATTTTTGTAATAAGCTGATTTTTTTTTTATAGAATCATAGAATAATTAAGGTTAGAAAAAACCTCTAGGATCATCAAGTCCAATGCACCTGAGCATTGCAGGAATTCAGCATCTGCTGCTAGAGCAGCTATTGGACATGCCCTGGGTGCTTTGTGAGCACCTCGGCATTCGGTAAAAGATGAAAGCACATGCACAAGCCCCCAGTGTAAGACTGATTGCATGTGTATTGTTTTAACCTCCAGCAGGTACCTGAAAGATATGAACTCCCTGTAGAAGCCCTGTAGGCTTATGCTGATCCTAGTCCCTGGTTTTGGCAATCTGGATAAAACGGCCTCATTGAATGCAGAGGAATGGGAAAGTTTGCGATGAGTTTGGACTGGGTCTGCTCAAAAGGCGCTAGTCATGCAAAAATTCCCCGGCCAGCCCTCCTCACTCCTAGACTAGGAGGTGGGAGCAGAATGGAGCTACCTGTCTTGCTCCAAAACTTTCCTGCAATACCAGTGAGGTGCTTTTGGCACAACTTTGGCAAAGCTTTCCTGGTAGTTCCCAAGGAGTGGCTGCTCTGGTGCTTGTGGCCGTATGTGTCACCTTCTGCTCATACACGTATAATCCCTGAGCAGTGGGAGTGGCTGTGATGTTGGTATTCCCAGGACAAGCTTTTCTGCCTCTTGCCGGCTGAACTGGAAAAACAATTTCTTCTTTACTCACTTGGGCATCTTGTGTGTCAACAGCTCAGTGCAAAACAGCCGTGTGGAGAGGGTGAGTATTTGCAGTAGCTGGGTAGAGGAAGTGGCCGAGTAGGAATGTTCTCATTGTCACAGCATCTCCCCAGTTACCTCACCTGTTTCTCCTCCTCTTGGGGAAAAAACACAAACAGCCTTGCTGCCTGTGAAGGGCTCTTTTTTCCTCTCGGTGTCAACTGCAGTGTGTGTTTCGGTCATCCGTGTCTGAGACTTACGAGATAATGCTCTAAGATGGTGCTGGCCTCTGGGTGTACACTGCTGGAAATACTGGCAAAGAAATAGCAGAATCGAAGCAGCTTGGCTTTCTGTGCTCTGCAGCTTGGTGATTTTGGGGTGTTGTGAGGATGTAAGCCCCAAATTGTTGTGTGTTCTCCAGTTAGGGTGTTTTGTGTGTTTTGTTTGTCTCTGTGGATCACCTGGCATCACATGAAGCACCAGTCTGTGCTGCAGCTTTCTCCTGAACTACAGCACTTTATATGGAGCCTCACAACTTTCTGGTATCTGTGCAAGATTGTCAGTAATGCCGTCATTTGGGAGCTGCAGAATGTGGAACTGGCTGATGAGTGCAGGAGTTAATCGAAGGAGACTGGTGTATGTTGGTGCTATGGGCAGAAAGATCAAAGTGAGACAAGAAGTGTCTGCCCATGCAGCTGGTCCGTGCCAGGCTCTTTCAGACCCACGGTAGGACTGTATCTAACTTGGACTCAGTGGATCTGTCTCTGTGGTGCCTCTTCTTCCTGGAGGTCAGTTCTGTGTGAAAATCCCTCAACAGAGTTGCCTCCAGGAAGAGTCCTCTGCACCTCTCCAGAATGCTGGCTTGCTTCCTCCTGTGGCATATCTGTGGGTTTGTGGTTTTAAAAAAAAAACAGCAAACAAAACAAGCCACAAACCAACCCTCAGTTTGTGAGGAGCCTTAAAGAACCTTTAGTGTTCACAGATGGATGTTCATCTCTGGATGCATCTGATGAGGGGGTCTGGAGACCACTTTTGAATATTTAATGCCTTAAATATGAAGGGATTTAGAACTCCATGGAGTTGGCCTGAAGTCTGAGTTCTTGCTGGTTCCGATATATGGTGGTACTTGGAGACTGTGGCCAGCTTGTGCTCTCGCCCTAGATGGAGGCATCTGTGTGCTCCTCTGTTCAGATAGCAAAGAAAAGCATGTCCTGATGGAGCCAGGAGTGCTGTACAGAGGAGGTCAAATTATTTGCCTCTCCTAAGTGAGAACTTGACCCAAAGAAGGAAAATAATGTTTCCAGTAAGCAGTCAATGTCAGAACTGAGGCTACAGCCCAGATTTCTAAGTACCTTCTCCGCTGGGAGCTGTGGACACCATGCTTTCAGGAGCCTTTTACCATCAAAAACGAATCGGTGACTTCTACCACCGTTCAGACTGCCTCTCTTAACCAGAGCTTAATGCTTGAAGGAACCACGGAAAACATGTTTCCTTCCTAACTGTTGTTGTGTCTTCATGTGCGGCATCTTCGTGGTGTTGGGCAGTGGGCGAACGAGTACCACTTGACTTTGAGAAGTCTGTGGTGACTTTCAGGCACTGTGGCACCCCGTGGAAACCCGTTAGGGTTGCCTGTGAAAGTTTCGCTCTCAACAACTTAATAAAGTCTGTGTGCTGATGCAGACTCGTAAGGAAGGTGCTGTCTTGTTGGATTCTTCCTGAACTGTCAGGTCTAGTGCTAGGGAGCGATTCTCAGGAGCTCATTGTGCGTACTGCTCAGCTGATGGGTGTGGAAGGGCAGCCGGGCTTTTCCGGGGATGTGGAAGGGCTCTGTGTGGATGTGTGCACTGGTGATTCAGAATAAAGTGATCAGGAGGAAAAGAACATTAGGAACTTGGGGTAATTACAACTACCAAAAATTCCACTGCCTGCCAGACACCTCCAGGAGGTCCTGCTGCTCACTCAGGTCCTGTTACGTGAGAAAGGAGATGTGTGGTTATTGCCTTGCTCTCCTGGTTTATCAGCTTTTCCTTCGCTCAGTTGTCTTGTGCGTTGCCTCAGTGCATGGTCTATTTGCCAGACTCCAAGTTCAGCTCTGCCTTGTTTACAGTCCTACTTGAATTCCTTTCTAAATTTTGGGCTTTTTATTTCTATTATGAGTGAACAAGCCTATCTCACTGTGAAGGAATGTCAGTGCACATTGATTCTCTTAGTCTTGTCTTATCCAGGTACGGTTTTAAATAATTGTATTAAAATAGATGCTTCCGTATTGCTTTAAAAAATGTCAGCGTGTAGCTTTCAGCTGCATCTCCTGTTCCAGTGCCAGAACAGCTCTGTGGCTGTGTAAATGGAGCACCCTCTGAGAGTCTGTATGCAGTGAGGAGACAGGAACGGTGATGGGAGGGAGTCTCTTAAGTCTCTACCCAGGGAGACCAGCCGCTTCTCAATGAAAGCCAAAAGAGACCGTTCGGACAGCGTGTGACGTTTTGGTGTGAGCTGGCTCTGAAAAGTGGCTGTAGAGAAAGAGGGAAGATGTATCTTTCACATGGAGTGGTATTGTAAGTGGTGCTGAGTAATGCTGCTTCAGAAGTCAAAAGAATTGTGACATTGTTATGTACAGACTGTCGAAAGCCACTGCTTGTAGTGTTGAGCTGCGTGTGCTGCACGGGAGCTCTGAAGCCGTGGAAATGTGGGAGAATAGTGAGATGGGGATGCTGCTGCTCCCGTGGCTTTCTAAGCCTGGGGTGAAGGATTTTCAGTATCTCTGTTGCTGTCAGTAATAGTTCTTCCCTTCTGTTTGTGTCCCCTCCTTTTTCTTTTCCTAGCTCTTCTTTCCCAAACAGGGAAAATATCATTGATGCAAATTTTTCCTTCTACTGTTTGTTAAATAAATACAATGAGTGTGAAAGGTTCGTTGTGGTGCTTTGTTAACAGAGACGGAATTGGTTTTAGACCTTTTCTGTTCTGACAGGAAGCTCTGCATGTAGAAACTAGTGTTTTGATGAAGTTCTTTGGGTTTTGACAAATTCTCCCTGTCCCCTGAACTGAAACTAATTCCAGGTTTTAATGGCAATTTTTTTAACTGGTGGGGTATTGCTGTGTTCCTGTGAAGAGCTGCCAGTGTGGATGGGTTGTTCTATTGAAAACCCACTGGCTGTATCATACCTTCTTTCACTTAACTCTCTTCTTCTTTCCAGGTCTGGATCAAGAAATAGAGATCGTCGAAGGTGAGTTTGCAGTTCTCCCAAGTACCTGTTTGTGTTTCTATCTAGCTACTGAGGCTTTTCCTGGGTCTCAATCGCTCAGTGCCCCAGTCTCTTTGTTTTCCTCGCTGAAAGAGATGGGCACCTTGGTGTTATTTAATGTCACCTGAGGGGCTATAAAGCAGATGCTGGCTTGCCCAGTTAGGACAGAGGGTGCCGTGTGCTCCAGTGAAGCAGCCTAAGAGTGGACTTGATGCCTCTTTCAATAAACATCTAATACGCTTTCATAGTTTTAATGTCTGAAATACATCTCTCTGATACCTATATAATACTGCAGATGTGAAAATACAGAGATTTAAAATTAAAGGTTCCACGTCTCTGTGAAGGGCTTGCCTAAGCAGTATCACAACCTTCTTTGTGATCACATACCTGGAGAACTTCCTCCCTACTGCTTTCCATATATGTTGGCTTTGTTTGGTTTTTAGAGCAGATAGAAACAAATTTGCTTCTAAAGTGCAGGCCTTTGACAAGGGAGACTTCTGGCAGGCTGCCTTACGGCCTGTGGTAGTTTCACATGCTACTTTGGCCTCTCTTCTACTTGTCCAGGCCTCTCTTTGAGTGCGGCACAGTTGGCACATGCTTATGCTAATGGTGGGACCTTTTTGTATAAGCTTCTCAGCAACTCGGGTGTACCCACGGATGTTTTCTTGGTCTCATGAGGCCCAGGAAGGGGGTGCCCACCCCGAGGGTACTCTGGCCTCTGTGTTGGCAGGAGTGCAGCTGTGGGGGGAGTGCTGGTGCTCTGAGTATTTGTTAGGAATGTCTGGGAGACGGGATCGGTGTGCAGGTCCCATGATACTGGCCCATCTCTTGAGTCTGAGGCAGTCTGTGTCCTCTTCAGATCACGGTCTCGGGATAGGAGGCGAAGACGTTCAAGATCGGCTTCCCGTGAACGGCGGAAGTCTCGCTCCCGGTCCCGAGACCGACACAGACGCCACCGGAGCCGTTCCCGCAGCCACAGCAGAGGTCACCGACGGGGGTCCAGAGACAGGAGTTCAAAACACAAGTATGTATTCCTGACACGAGTGCTTCTGGAAGGGGAAGTCCTTGGCATCCCAGTGAGCATCTCCAGTCCCTTAGAGAGAAGGAGCATGACAGGGTGCTCAAGTCGGGAGCTGCAGTGTTCTGTGCCAGCTCCTAGGCCACAGCAGGATTTCCCAGTGGCCGTTCGTAGATGGCCTCGCATGTGAGCAGTAGGGCAGCAGCTGTATGGCGAGATCTCAGCTCAAGAGGAGAGCCTAGGAGGCGGAAATGGTTTCCTGATTTGCAGTGCTGAGCTTTGAGAATTGCTGGTGTTCTTGTATGAGAAGCAGCACCGAGGCCTGATTGAGCCAGCCGAGCCTTCTGGGCCTGTAAAAACCAGGAGACTGAGAGGCAGCGTTGATGGTAACCATAGAAATGTACCTTCTGCTTCCCAGCTGCCTTCTCTCAGTGCTAGCACGGGGAGGGCAGTGTATGATTTGGGATCTGGGGGAAGTCTGCTGTTAGAGACCTGCAAGAGAGAGAGACAGACAATTCTTTAGGAGTCCGCACTGCAGGGAGAGGGAAAGGCAGCCAGGAGGAGTGTACCTTTCTCCTGTCTCTGAGGAGAAGGGCTTTAAGGCTCTTCTGAAACTCAGCAAAACACCCGCTGTGTTGGAGGAAGGATGACACAAGCGTATGTAGGAGTGTTAGGAATATTGAAGGGAGTCGTGTTTTCTTACAGCCCTTCTAAGCCCAGGAGCCAGGTCTATCACCAGGTGCTTGCTGAAGTTAGATCTGGCTGATTTTTACATGCCCCTAATTTTTAGGGGAGGGCTTTAGTATTGTCTCACCTGATGAGGCACCACCACTCAAGTACAGTTCTAGAAACAAATCTACTGTTGTGTGTCTGTGTCACTTTAGCGAAGGGGTAAGGACAGGTTTTAAAGATTCCTGATGAAGGGGAGGGCAGTAATGGTCTGGAAAAAAAAAATCTGTTAATAATTGAGGGGGGGTGTAAATACTGTTGCTTCTCCAATGGCTGAGTTACTAAAGTCCTTTTTTAAATCTGTCTTGAACATGAAAAATAAAGAAAAGAAGTTTGGACAATTAGGAAGTGAGGAAGACCCTGTAATAACTATTACTAAAGAGCAGGTAAGGGATTACTTCGAAAACCTTGAACACATTCAAATCAGCCTGTCGAGTTTGCAGGGGGATTGGCTGGCTGGTGCACTTACACAAGATTGCTGAGAACTGGGGAGAGACCAGGATCAGGTTGAGGAAAAAAAAACAAACAGGAAACCCCTGTTCCCTGAGAGAGCGTAGCTTAATTTAATTCTCGCTTTGAGAATTAGTGAAACCTGCATTCGGGTTCTGCTGCTCCGAGGTCCCGCTTGGAGAAAGGAAGAGCCGGGAGCAGGATCTGGAGATCTCGGGGTAGGACGTTGGTGGGCAACAGGCATTGTTGTGGGAACAGGAGAAGAGTTAGTATCAGACAGACTCATGTCATGTTCTGGTTAAAGACACATTTCAATGAAAATGAAATGGCTTGTGATACAGAGGGCTGGAAGGTTGTGATATATCGATTGTGCCATATTTCCAACCCTTACAGTCAGCCTGAATGAAAGCTGGAACCTCTAAAGGTACCTGCCAGGTCCTCCTCTTGTGACTGTAAAGAAAAACCAGAGTAAAAAGTGTGGGATCTGTGAAAGCCTCTGCCTAGTTCTGAAGCGGTACAGGTTCTAGAGCCCATTCAGGCCCAGCACCTTCTGAAAGCTACAAGTTGATAAGGTGCTGAGAACCATGCTGGAAAGCAGCCTTTTTAGATTGGACCCAGCATGAAGCCCTCTGCTTAATTCTGTGTGGGCCGATACAGGGAAGCGCCGCTGGAAATCTGTAGCTGTCATTTGGGCAGGCTGTGAAAAGATCTGCCTGTGTTGTGGGCTACGAATATAAATCCATGTCCTCCTGGCTTTGAACCCAGGATGGTGCCAAGGACACAGAGTAAAAAGCCTGGGTCTGAGCAAGTGTTTGAGGCCAGAGAATACAGCTGGTGTTTGAAACAGTTGAGCAGAAAGCCACAACCTTAGAGCGTAACAAACCCTCGCTCTAGAAGACACAGAGCAGAGTGATAGGTGAGGAAGAAATGGCAGCCACTTCACTTAAACTCCCGAGGGGCTCAGGGAAGAGCTCGGAGACCCCCTGTGGCAACAGCTTGGAAGGATCGCTCCAAGGAGGGAGGAGTAAAGGCCGCACCGCGCGCTTGGTGCTCCAAAAATCGGCGTGCTCTTGCGTAAAGCTCGGAGAGGGCCCAGAGCTGCCATCGTGGGGCACACCGCTCTTGACATCACGGTACCCAGGCGCATTTCTGTAAGAAGTTTGTCTTGCGTCACAGCCCTGTTAGGGACACATGATGTCATTTTGTGCATATTTGAAACTCGTTTTAGTTGTGAAGCTTATAGTGACGGTTTACTTTGTACTTCAGATCTTCTAGAGATCGATCTTCAAGAGAAAAGTCACGAGACAGAGAGAGAAAAGAGAAGAGCTCTTCTGAGAGGCGGCACGAGAGCACAAATGGCAAATCTCGTTCCAAGAGATCAGAAGAGAGAGAAGCTGGCGAGATCTGAACTCAAACGATCTGTGTTGCACTGTAAATAGTCTGATAAACATTCTACACAAAGCCTAAATTTCCCATTTATATTTACTGAATACGACTCATCTTTTGTAGTTTTGAATTTTTATTGTTTGGCAGATAGCTGTGAGTTTGTAGAGACACAGAGTTACGTACTGTTTAACGGGATTTTGTTTTAGTAGGAATAAATCAAATCTGGACGGGTCGTTTCCAGTGCAGGCCAGCGGCCGACGCTCTGTGTTTGTCCTGGCACAGCGGCAGCCGGGGCCAGTGCTGCGGTCGGAGGACTGAGCTGCCCTGATGCTTGTAACGCTTCAGCCCTTTCCAAAAGATCGACCTCTGACCCTCTGTGAGCACACCAGTAGCCCTGGTTCTCGATTAATTTTTCCTTCCATTTATCTATGTTAAAAGAAATTCAGAAGTGGTTTGTTTTTTTTTCCTTCCTTTTAGCGCTTAGCCACCTCATTTTTATGTCTCCAGCCTTTGGAAGGTGCCTCACTCTTACAGCTCAGTTAAAACAAAATTTGGCCCTGCTTTTGAAAGCTGTTTGGTGTGAGGATGACTAAATCAGCTAGAGCACATTCTTAAGGGCTCAAGTCTGGTTTTTGTACCTTTACAGATCAGGTATTGGGTGTGAACAAGGTAATGGAAAATCTGGACCGATTTCTTCTGTAGAGGAGTTTAGCCACAGCTAGTCTGCCTATTTACTTACTGCGCACTCTGGGGGCGGAGTTTCCTCCGTGGAGTTCTCCGACTTGCATAAAAAGCCTTGGTGGCTGTTTTTCAAGGCCAGGCAGGCAGAATGTGGCCAAGGTGACTGGGGATGGAGCGAAACCCAGGGGCAGGGTGAGGAAAGGAATCGCCCATGTCAGTGTTACAGCTCCTCTAGGCACCCAGGCGCCAGCGGTGTCCTAATGTGTGTGGGAGGAATTTGCATATTGTAAGTAGCTTATTTGTAACTAGGTTTATTTTACACCAGGGGAGGAAGGCCGCCGGGCCGGGCCAGCCACGGGCGAGACCCCGAGGAGCAGTATTTTGTGAGAATTGTGAGTAAAGCCCTTGCTGCCCTCAGAGCTGGGCGCTGGTGGGGCCTGTGCCCGGCCACTGCTCGTTAGCTCGCCGAGGCAGGGAGTTTTAATTGAAGACGGCTCCCTCGTGACGGTTCCACGCGGTGGCAGCAGGACAGAGTCTGTCGGGGCCGGGTGGCCGGTGTGGGGCCCGGCGGGGGCTCCTCCCCTTTGAGGCTCCCAGAAGCTGCTTCAATGGTTTCTGTTTCCCTGCGGCCATCCCGGCGCTCCCTCGGTGTTAGTCCTTAGTGCATGCGACCCCTTCCCTGTCCGTTTTTACAACTAATTCCGCGGTTTCACGTATTGTTTTTGTAACCTCCGTGTCGGGTG
>VWZK01020452.1:79888-107462 GCA_013396935.1 Baryphthengus martii | reverse complement strand
GGAGCGGGAGCCTGGGCAGAGGCTGGCGGCGGGGTCGGCCCGGCGCTGGCAGTGCGCGGCGCTGCAGCCAGACCCGCAGCCGGAGCCGCGCTGGGAGCGGTGTTGTGCCTGTGGGAAGCCCCGCGGCTGTTCAGCTCTGCTGCACTGGGCCCAGTCCTGGTGCTTGTGAGCCGAGGGGTTTGCCGTCCATCTTCAGCAGCAAAAGAAGTTGCCCAAGACCGTATCAAGAAGGCTGGGAAAGAATTTAATTCCTTTTGCAAAAGCCTAGGAGTCAGCCGAGGTAGCCTGTTGCTCTAATCCTCCGTTTGATCTGAGCTAGTTTATCCCGTGTGGTTGGCAGGCTGTGTGGGAGTCCTGGGGAGACGCTCACGCAGTGCCTGTGAATGTAGATCTGTGTTTCAGTCAAATAAAAATACCCGAACCCCTCACCTCTGCAGAGCTCAGCACACAGCTTTCAGCATCCTTGAGAGGCTTCCAGTTTGCGTCTCTTCCTCAGCAGGCCCCAAGCCTGATCTGCAGGTGTGGATTAGAGCATTTCTTACTTCAGTGTGCTAAGTTGTGATCTCATTTCTGTCCTTTTTGTTTATTTTGGAAAGTGAGAACCTCTTGCCTAGCTTCTGGAAGTCAGAGGGGCAGCCTGTTCTGCAGGGAAGGACAGCCCAGTGTGACTGGAGCCAGCTCTTCCCAGTGCCGGGGCAGGACTGGGTCTCGTTCGAGGGGCTACCTGTGGAGGCTGGAAGCTGAGAGGCTCTGCAAGGCTGTGGGGGTGGAATGGCCTGTGAATAAGCTTTCTTCTGTACTTGTGTAAGAGAGGAACAGAAAAATTCCATTTCTAGGGGGAGAAAAGAGGTTCCTTTTGGCGACAGCCGACAAGGACAACAGCAGCTGGAGGAAGGCTGTTGTTTCGTGCTGCCCTAAACCTCGCTGGGCTGTGCAGGAAGGACTCAGCAGCAGCACGGAGTTTGGGACCTGTGGAACAAATTCTCCGCTTTGAGAATGTGCTTTCTTTTTGTCTTTTTAATAAACCTACGTGAAATGACCACAGCCTCTACTAACGGGTTTTCATGCACCGAGATCTCTCCAAAGCTCCTCGTGTGTTAAGTCTCTGGCGACACGGAGAAGTCGCTGCGCGTCTGATGCGAGCAGGGGAGCCCTGTGGGTGAGGTGGGGTTGTCTCTGATGCAAGAGCTTCAAGCAGCTCAGTAATGACCGCTGTCAGGATTGACGCAAGGGATCCGCAGCAGTCAGCGATGGCCGGTGGCTCAGATCCAATGAAGCCTGTGAGTTGTGGGATGATAAATGGCACATATCTCTGCTACTCATTTGTTATTACTGTCCTCAGCTATAATCAGATCCACACGGCTTTGTAGCTTGGATGCTGTTCTTCATCTTAGAGTTTTGCTCTTCCTACAGCTCTCTTGGAAAAAGTGCTGGATCGTGTTTTGCTCTTCCCTAAACAGATTGAGGTTCTCTACTCAAACCCTTGAGTGTAGTGAAAACTGCCCTGACAAAAAGGAGATTTCTCCTACAGATGGCAAACGTATCACGTTCCAAGGTGACATTTGGTTGTGCTCTGAAGGAGTTTCTAATTCACTTGCTGTGAGCGCTCTGTGGCACGTGTTGTGTCCGCACCAGGGGGTTAAGTGTCATTTAAGAAGAACCTGATGTTTTGAAGAGACTCGTGTTCATCGAGGCAAAGCAGCGAGGGGCGAGGAGGGAAAGGAATGTGAGTATTTCTCTGAGCTGGTGCCTGCGTTGTCTTTGGTGCGCTCTGGATCGCAGAGCACGTCCTTGCAAAGGCCCAGGGCCAGGAGCAGGAGCAGAGATTCCCCAGTCTTGGCAGGGACTGGTCTCCTGCAGGCAGTTCTCCCCACCAGCTGGTGGCTGCCGCTTTATATCAAGGAAGAGCTGAGCTGCAGATGACCCAGCAAAGCGATAAGCTTGTGTACAGGGTGCAGTCTGAGTGTGTTTGGAAGGGCAAATCTCCTCATTTGGGGGAAATCTCATGTGTTATTTCCTCTTGGAAAAGGAAAAAAATGACCCAATTAGGTCTTAAATGTTGCCGCCGGTGGGTGCCCGGTGAGTTTGCTGCAGTGCCGCACTGTACGTGGGAGCAGAATGGAACAGCCGCTCAGGAAAGGCAGCCACGAAGGGAAAGGTGATCTTATTCTGAGCAAAACTTGGAAGCTGTTTTGTCAGGATTGATGGTCGCTTGGGGCTTCAACATTTCCTGACTGTGTAGAAGAAAACCTGTAAGGTACTTAAAACAAACAAAAATACCAAACCAGCTAAATGCTGTGTCTGGGTTCCTAAAATGGCCAGTCAGAATCTGATTTCATAGCCCTGTGAAAGGTATAAGCATGTTGAACGTCGAATCTGAAGTTACTGTATATTGGTAGGCATTTTCCAGGAAGAAATGGTGTCTGGTGAGATTCCAAATGATGTGGTTTGGTGTTTTGTGGGTGGAAGATGAGTTAAACCTTCCATCACGCTGATACTTAAAACGGTTTCTGCCACCAGTCTTCATAGTGTATGTGGTTCTCTGTGCTGGTCAGGGAGTTCTGGCTGCCTGGTAATGGCAGTTTGTCTCTTGGCTGTAGCTGTGGCTTGGCTCTAAATGCTTGATGCACCGGTTACACTGGTTTAATTCAGATCAGGTCTGTAACTCTGCTCTGTAGCTTCAGGAGAAGAGGATTAATTCAGATCAGGTCTGTAACTCTGCTCTGTAGCTTCAGGAGAAGAGGAAAGTCGGTCCCCCGTGAAGGTGAGTAAAGCTGCGTTTGTCCTGAGCGCGGCGTTGTTACCGTGGGGGATGCGGCAAAGGGTCTGTGTTCCTCCTTGGCCTTGACTGGGGACTGATCCTGGCTCGTCCCCTTGCCAGGGGTAAGCGGCCTTTAAAGCCTGGGGAGCGCAGGAAGCGCGCACACCAGCGCGGGAGGTTGTAGGAGGTGCAGGTCCTGGCTGCACTGTGGCGCTCCTTGGGCTGTGTGGGTTCAGGTCGCGTGCTGCTTCTAGCGATTCCCTTCTCTCTGAAGTCTCGCTCCCATGTTTTCTCCCAGGGAGCCCTCCCGTCCCCGAGCAGAGCGCCGGTGGTCTCTAGGAGCTCTCGTGCGCGCAGCGGGTGTTCCTAACGCAGCCGTGCAGGATCCTCTCGCTCTGTAGTTCCTTAGAAGGATGAGTTAAAACTTCTCGGTGAATTATTTTGTGTCCTCTACCAGCAGGAGACAAAATGCTGGCTGCCAGAGGACGGTAAAATCATCTGCAAGGCACACTATCGTTTTCTGCTCGTCTTCAATTAAACTGATCACCAGACTGCTTTGTTATCCGGAGCTGAGGCCGTTTCAGATGCTGCCAGCGTGTGCTTTGGCAACTGCGGGCGATGGGATCTCCTGCATTGTTTGAGCCTTTGCCGTTGACCTTTGTGGTCCTTGTTCTGGCAGTGCCTCTACTCTGGCAGGGGTGCAAAGGGCATTATTCAAACCCCGAAAGAAAAGAGAAAGAATTGCTTTAAAGCCATCGAGGGCTCTTTGTAATTGGTGGCTCCGAGGGTCATTGCTGCAAAAGAAGGGGAATTGCTGGGGCCGTCAGGATAATTACCCCCTTTTTTTCAATTGTTCTCATCCCAGTCTGGATGACAGTGGTGTGATTTATAGTGAGTCATAAAAATACGCCTTCCATACAGCGTGAAAATGGTGTCCCTTTGGAACTAAGTGGGGAGAAGCCTGGGTCTGGTTCTTTTCGGGAAGACTTGTAGGTGCTGAAAGAGCTCAGCTGTGCCCTGGAGGTTTCCTGTCTCCATCCTGGGGGCTGTCACTGGCTCTGCTGGAGAGGCCGATGGGGTTGAGCTGGAGCTTGCGCCGTGGACGGCAGCGTTACAGCAGCGTTCGAGAAGATCCACCACTCCCTGCCACCAGAGGTAGACAAACCGTCTGCTTCATTGCAGGGGAGGTCACAGGACCCATTCCTGCTGCCGTCCCCCATCGCTGCAGTGGTGGTTGCTCCGCTTCGGTAAATCATTTGCTCAGCCTGTGCCTGGAGCCTTGTACCTTGAACCTGCCGAAGGTCTGGTTCTTGGCCGGCCGCAGGAGCAGAACTGAGCTCAGCTCACCAGCACGGTGGCCACGCCGGAGGGAAGGCTGAATGCCTGTCTCTTTTGTTCCCTGTTCCATCTGCAGCCTGACTACCCTTGTCAGGGCCCTGCGGTTAATCTGGAACCATCCAGCCTCGTGAAGGTGTCTCTGGTGATCCTGGTAGACTGACATGAAGGCCCGATGAGGTCTTTGGAATAAGATACAACTTCTGCATTATTGATTCCATTGCATTTGTGTGGTATTGCGCAGCTTGAGTTAAACTGCAGCGAGCTCGATGTGCTGTCATAGGACGAAGGCCACAGCACTCAGGTTGGAGTACGTGTTTTGGAACTCCAGCCTTGGAAGTCCAACAGGTGCTGAGGTGAGCTGGGAATTGAGAGCGGTGTGCCAGGCTGCCCGCTCACCCTGTGTGCTCAACCCCTGCCTGCCTTGGGCTGACCCCCCTGGATTTGTACCCAGGAGAGGAGAGGCCTCTGTAGCTCTTCCAGGCTATAGAGTTGGGTCAGAGGAACCTCGTGAAGTTCAACGAAGGCAAGTGTAGAGTCCGGCACCTGGGGAGGAATAACCCCCTGCACCAGTACAGGGGAGGGGTTGACCTGCTGGGAAGCAGCTCTGTGGAGAAGGACCTGGGAGTCCTGGTGGACAACTCATGAGCCTGCAACGGGCCCTCATGGCCAAGAAGGCCAATGGTTTCTGTGGGGGCATTAAGAAGAGTGAGACCAGCAGATCGAGGGAGGTTCTCCTGCCCCTCTACTCTGCCCTAGTGAGGACACCTCTGGAGTGTTGTGTCAGGTGCTGGGTGCCCCAGTTCAAGAGAGACAAGGAACTACTGGAGAAAGTCCAGTGGAGGCTACAGAGATGCAGAGGGGACTGGCACATCTCTGTGCCCAGGAAAAGCTGAGAGCCCTGGGGCTGTTTAGCCAGAGAAGAGCAGACAGAGGGGATCTGATCAATGCTGATCAAGAGCTAAAGGGCCCCCAAGGGGCGAGAGGATGGGGCCAGACTCTTGTCAGTGGTTCCCAGTGACAGGACAAGGGGCAATGGGCACAAACTGGAGCCCAGGAAGTTCCATCTGAACAAGAGGAGAAACTTCTTTCCTGTGAGGGTGTCAGAGCCTGGCCCAGGCTGCCTGGAGAGGTTGTGGAGTGTCCTTGTCTGGAGAGATTCCAAATCCTCCTGGACAATACCATCCTGGGCACCCTGTTCTGGATGATCCTGCTGGAGCAGGGGCTTTGGGCGAGATGATCTCCAGAGGTTCCTTCTAACCCCCACCATGCTGGGATTCTGGGATTCTCTGCAGCAAGGCAGGGACAACCCAGGGAGGTGAGACCCCCAGTCCAGCCACAGCTGCCTGAAGGAGCCTGTCCTCCCACGGGTGACTCTCATCCTGTGTTTCTTTGAACCTGGAAATTATCCGAACATGAGATGCAACGAGCCCCTTTGTTGCTCAAGTTGAAAGCCCACGCTCTCTGTGTTGTGTGATGGTGCTGAGTTGAAGCTATTTTCTGCTGGGGAAGTAAATTGCTCCAACGGACAATCCAGGCACATGACTGCTGGGGCACGGTCATGGAAAATTGGCTCGGTTGTCATGTTTATTTGCTCTGATATAACTTTTTCTGACACTGTCATGCAACTTTTTCCAAGGCTATTGGAATGTGTTTGCCTTTAGTTCTTCCCTTCCGCTGTTTTTTTAAAGACGCGCTATCAGAGGAACTGTAAATAACATTGATTTTTATTGCTGTTGTGGGTAATGAGTTACAGGCTTCTGTAACTGACTACAGCTTTTTCTTTTTTTTTTTTCCCCTTTTAGAATAAATGAGCACAGGGCTCCTCTGTTATTGTAGCTGTAGCTCAAGATTATGATTTATAGCAAGAGAAACTACAATAGCAGTCATTAGCTCTTCTTCTATTCTGAAGAAGTCAAATTTGCCTGATTTTAGGCTCAGCTTGTGCCGCCTTTTTCCTCTAGGGAGGGAAGTCATCCCTCTCCTGCCTTCCACAGGGCTGGGCTACTAAACTCACCTAGTGTTTTCTCATCTGAGGTGGTGCTGAACAGCTTCGGTTTGTTCCTATAAGGAATACATCGTGTTTGTTTCTCTCTCGCTCTCCTGGGGAAGCTCAGGTGTTCATTACAGTAGGGAGCAGCCTTACCTTGGGATGAAAGGTCGCCAGCGTTTCCTTTCACCTCCCCAACCAGGAATCAGACTGACATACAGGGGAGGTGGCACAAGTCTTCGCAGCAAAAGGAGCTTTTGTTGGGCTTTTCGGGAGCGAAACCTACAGACCGGTCAGTCCATTCTGCAGACGGGCTGCAGCCTTCTTTGCCTGGGTCTAGCAGAGCTGATTTCCTCCTCTGAAGAAGAAGAAATAGTGCTGTTCCTACATCCTGCGGTCTCTTCCCCATTGTTCCATTTGGAAGACCTCCAGTACCAACAGCACTTTGTATCCAGCTCTGTGACAATACAGTGATTTGTTCACCTCCCGCTAAATATTTCCAGTGTAAATATTGGGTAGTAATAGAATAGTTTGTTTTTTTAAATATATCTTTCAAAATCTGTTTTAACCTCTCTTTCCATTGTTGCAGGTGAGGAAGGGAGAAAGGCGTCTGAATATTGATGGTTGAGCTGCAATGGATAACAAAGACTCGGAAGCTGAGATCCACCCTCTGAAGACCGAGGATGTAAAAGGTCAAGAAAACCATGAAAACTCCGTGGAGAGAAGAATTGTCAGCAAACAGTCATCGCGACTGTCTCGGCTGTCCCGGTGGCGCACTGCCGCCTTCTTCATCTCGTTGTTTCTGTGCTTGATAATTGTGTTTGCTTTCTCCTTCATCATTCCTTGCCCAGAGAGGCCAGTTTCAGAAAGAACGTGGTTCCGAAACTACGACAATGCAGGTGAGCTTGCTGTAGCGGAATGAATATTTACCAATGGTCCTTTTCGTTTACGTGCCACGAATTTGAGTTGTGGATCTCTACCTCAGCGCGATCTGGAGCCAGGTCTGCAGGGATGCTGCCCTTGGGAGCGAGAGCAGTGAATACCTGACCTGGATAAGCAGTGGCCCAGCATAATTGGAGTGGCCTTCCAGGAGGTGTTTACAGAATCTAATGGAGAAATTAGATGCTGCTCAGAAGCTCTAACAAGGTAGCTGGCTGGCCTCATTTGGGGAAGAAAAATGGGGAAAGGTATCTGGGAATAAATCTTTGTTGAAGTTTGACCTGTAAAATGCTCCCTAGAAGTTTGAGCTAAGGTTTAGGGACAATTAGACATTCTCTGTCAGTGTGACTTTCTAACTTGTCTCCGCAGCTGACAGGAGAGGGGAAAAAAAGAAATTGCATCTTGTTGTTTCTTTTTAATAAATTGCATATATTTATAGTTACTTTAGTTGGCTTTTTAGCCTGGGTACTGCTCCCTGGTGGTTCAGCATTCGCTTCTGTGAAAGCTTTTTGTTAATCTTATGCGCAGTGGGCGTGTGCTGGTTGTGCTATAAAGGCAGAGATAACGCTCCCCAGCCGGGACTGAGCTTTGCATGGTAATGCAGAAATCCCAAGTTGTGCTGCTCTGAGCTGAAGAAGGCTGCTTTTAGCTCAGGGTGAGAAGGATGGAATATCTAGGGCTAGGTTTTCTAAGTTTTGGTTTGTTTGGCGTTTCTTTTCATATTTCGGGAAAAGCAACCCCACATCAAGACCAGAGTTGTTCTTTGTTCGGCATAGTTCAAATTCTGGCTGCTTAGCTATAAAAAAAGACAAATCCTCTGGGGGATGGCAAATTTAAAAAATGCTTTGGCACTAACTTCCAGTCCTTGGTACTCATGTAGATGGCTTTTTTTAACACAAAAGGAAGTTTGTCCTGATGTTACGGTGTCAGAGGTGGAGGCAGTGAGTAGGCCTCTAGGAATTTGTGTTGTGCTCCCGCTAGCTCTGCTGTCGGTTGAAGCAATCCTCACCAGCGCCCGGCTTCTCCTCTCTTTTACAGTGGCCTACCAGTTTCTCGCTATAGAAGATGCGAATGAAGACAAAGTGCAAGATGTTATCTTTGCTTTCAAAGCTGGCAACAGCAGCAACAGCTTCAACAGATCCTGTTTGGATGAAGGTAGCTGATTCAGAAACAGAGAATCTTGTTCTTTCTCTTTTCGGGCCGTTCTTTCTCCTGTAGCTCAACTTAGTGAGGCCGAGGGAAAACCGGGTTAGCTGGGTGGGGGGAGGAAAGGTGAGTGCCAGCTCTTGAATGGTGCAAAGGTCAGTGTTGGTAGCCCTCCCTCTGATCTCTCTTCTCTTCAGGTCTGTCTTCTCCGTGTGCCTTCATTGCTGCTGTGTCTGGCACGAACGGCAGAGCGCTCTGGGAGAGGCCGGCTGCCGAGGAAGTGGAGTGGATGGAGTGTGGCATCAGGCAGCTCGGCGGGGCAGAGGCCCCGGGTTGCCTGGTGGTGGGGAAGCCGGTGTCTCTCACGGCAGTTGACCTGCAGACAGGTGAGTGGCTAGCAGAGATCTGCTGCAGCACAGGGGACAGTGCTCTCCTCACCCGGTGACCTTCAGACCTTGGAGACCGGGGACATCGATGTGACATGACTTGCTGGTACATGAGCAACGGGTGCAGGGTATTTATTATCTTGCCAGAGCCTTGTGCTGGACCATTGAGAAGCGCCTATTCTCTCAGCCTCTTTGTTCCAAAGGCTGGAACCTGCTGTGGTGGTTTTGCCAGCCAGCTGTATTAGACAAGAGCAATGTTTCAACAGCTTGTGAAACAGGGGAAGCAGTCACTAGCTGTGTTACTTTATCCTCTCTGGGGCTGGACACAAACCCGCACTTGCAATGTTTCTCAGCCATTTGCACAGGAGTGCCTGCAGTGGCAAGAAGAGTGGAAGTTCTAGGGATTTATGATTTTAAAGTCGTTAAGGAGAGCACTGAAGGTAATTACTCACACCCAGTTTCAGTAGTCTTCTTGAAAGCCTTCTTCATTTATGATCCTGTAGATGGAGATATTCATCATCCTCCTCCCTAACGTGGGGTGAGGATGAAGAGTGCTGCTAGTTCTATAGGAACAGAACAGTGACCATCTATTGCACCTTGAACCTTCCTTGCTGATGAGGCCTGAAGTACCTGGGTTCACTGCTTCAGAAGCTCTAAACAATGTGTTTTCTCCCTTGGAAACGTGCCTGGGATCCCATCCTCTGTATCTGGTATTGAACCCCTCACACCTTATTTTCCAAAAATTGTGAGAGAGAAATAGCGAGAGATACAGCTTTGAGGAATCTGAGGAAAATCTAGTGTAGCTTTTAATTTCCAGTGTAGAGGGAAGTGTAGGCACATACAGAGCTGGAAAGCTTCTGTACCAGCTGAACTATCTTAGCACATTTCCCTCATCAGTAGGCTTTAGCACCAGTTATTTATAGAGTATTAATGAGGTAGTTGCTTTTAGGTCAAAGTGTAGAAAGGTTACTGATGAGCTGAAGGCACATAGCTAGAGACAGCTGTAAAGAAATAGCACAAATGTGGAGAGAAGGAAGCAGGCTAAGCCACAGGTCACAGCTACAATATGGTAAGAAAACATTCCATAGATAGATTAAAAGCAAAAGATGAAAAATTGCTTGAGATAGAAAAGTGAATCACCTCAAAGTTGATGTTTTCCATACCTTTTTGTGATAAAGTAGGTTAAAAGGGGTTCCTTTGTGTAGTTAACTTTTACTGGGGGTTAGGAGGGCAGAGCAGAATAAAATGTATTTAAGTTGGCTAAATGTATTTAAAGTGGCGAAGTCTGACTTACATCACATTGTGCTAAAAAGAGTAGTCAGAACAATCTTTAGCTGTTAATGACTCATGGTGATGGAGGATTGGTGAGATTGCGGGGCTCTCGGGCTGCCTGGCCTCTGCCTGGAGGAAGACTGAAGGAGAGGAAGGCAGATTATCATCTGAAAGTGCCTGATGTGGGTTTGATCTTTCAATACTGATAAAGATAGTGCTTTTCTATCAGTTCGAGTTGTGTTAAGTCTTGCTTTCTTCATTGCCAGAAGGAGTGACCTGGGCAACCAAGGAAAGCGTAGGAGATGTGTGGGACATCTAAGATTCCCGCATGTTTATCTTGCGAGCAAACTGGGACACAAAATCTTAAGATTAGCTATTCCAGGTCAAAGCAAGGGTTTGTGTAGCTGTGTATTCCGCCTCCACTGGGGCCAGAAGCAGAGTCTTGAAGAAGAGGACGGGAGTAAGTGTTTTGTTTCACCATCTCTCTTCCCCTTATCCTCCAGCAGCCTGCATTGTGAGCCCTGCAAGCTGTTCTGATCTCCTAAGGAATACTTGTGAGCCCTACAAGCACTTCTGGTCTCCTGAGGGATATGGCAGAAAGGAGACCGTGATGATCAGATGTATGAAATCACTTGTGTGAGAAATCACTAAATAAACCAGAACTCCAGCCTGGAGAATGTATGACAGGGAGAAAAGTCTCTGCATCCTCTACGGCTGCTTGAAGTGCGAGCCAAACTCAGTCATCTAAGTCCTAATTTTATGAGCCTCTGAAGACCTAAAAAAAGCTCAACCCTTTCACCTAGGTTCACCCAGGTTAGATTTGCTGTCTAGGCACGTGTCTGATGATTCGAAGGACTTTCACTCAGCAGTCAATGAGGCTATTAAGTTGGTGTTCTTTATTGCGGCGCCGGGTGCTTAGGGGATCGCTCCACCAAATACGCACACCAGCAATTGTAACTTGGGTACCTATATAGTTAAAAGGTTACAGGTATTCAACGGATTTCTGAGAAATGTTTAGCATATTCATTAGATTTCCAAGAAATCATTTCCATAAGTATCCCCTCCCCAACGCATGCGCAGTTTTCGCCTCGGGTGGTCATCAGGCCCATCGGTGGTCGTTTGCTTCCTCAGCATCATCTTCATCATAGTGTTTGTTGAAGTCTGGGTTTCTTTTACCCATGCTCGGTCACCGAGTTAGCTGGTCCGTTCTTTGGCCTTGGGACGCTTTATCTCTTGACAGCTTGGAGATTCTTTGCAGGCAAGTTGCTTTACTTTTGGCACAACCTTCAGGAACATTTCTCTTTCAAGGTCCGCTAGATAACTACAAATTCTATTAGCTTGCAAATCCCACTTCTTTATCTATTGCTAACTGCTTGGGTACTTCACACTATTAGCTTCACAATGCTTGTTTAGACTAATCCTCTAACTTCAGCCTAATTCCTACAGCTGTCCTAAGGTTACATTTTAAGAGAATATTCCAAGCCCCTATATCACTGATTTCCACCTTTGCTTCTGTTGCTGTGCTTCTACTGCAGTCTCAGGCTCTGAGGAAGCACCATAGCACTCTAGATGTCGGACAAGATTGTCCCATTTCCCATTGATGGAGCAGGATGGGGCTGGATTCACAGGTTGTGCTCTTTGGGGGTTGTATTAGAGCATGAAAGCTTCTCAAGTCCTTTGTGTTGAATCCATCTCACCATTACCTGTTTCTCTTAATCCAGAATGCTCTCTTAAAAGAGTAAGATGCTTCTTCCAAAACTGTCCACTGTCTAACTAGCAAAGAATAGAGCCTTGTGCATTGACATGAGAATTTCATCAGCCTGGTCTTACTTTCATGGCTTTAAACTGTTCTGAAGCCAGGATATAGTTATTTAAAACTTAAGCCCTCTTCTTCCTTTGGCAGCTTGTTTTCTTCGGGGGTAAAATTCTTTGCCTTCCCGTGATTTCCTGGGGGCACTCTTCTCCTTCACATCTGTTGTCATAGCAACAAATCCAAGTATTTTTTTCAGTGTTTCAGTAAAAGCTTTAGAGGAATCCTATGGGAAATACAGCCTGTCTTAAATTATTGCAGGCAGGGTGAGGTAGTAATTCCTTGGCCTTCAGTAGAGCTGCCTTCCTGACAAAGAACAGATGAGTACTTTGCATTCCTGAAATAATAATTGCTGTCTGTGATACTAGTTAAAGGGGAGGGTAAGCATTTCCCCTCTGAGCACCTAGCTACTCACTTAAGTGTTCCTTAAAAAGCAAAACCCCCAGTGGTCTTCCCCATCGCCAGCTGGATGGTGACCAGGAGCCCTGGACAGAGTGTATGGCAGAAAGTCACCCATGTGACCTGGAGTGGCTGGAGAGAAAATACCACACGCACCCCGCTATGATTTTTAAAACCCCAGAGCTCTGCTACCTCTCTTTACAAAGCATTTTGAACATACTGTGCATGTTCTTTGAGCAAGGGAGAGGTGGGATGTGAACTGAGCAGTGGCTGGTCGCGTCAGCACGGAACATCTGCAGGAGGCAAGTTGAAGCAAAAAACGTTTTCTTAGGAGTAGCTGCGACGCTGTGATCAGAATTTAGCTGCTTTATGATCTTAAAATACCTGCGCAGGTTTCAGCACGTAGTGGTAAGATCTTAAATCACCAAAAAGGGTTTTCCAAGCTGTGAACATGCTGGGAAGCTTGTTCATAAGGCACAAGAAAAGCAAGCTGGCCTTTGTGCCCTGCGGATTGATCTGTGCCTAGGATGTTTGGGTGCATTTGTGCAGGCATCTGGAATTAGTTTCCAGTATAAATTGCTATTGTGGATACTGGGACTCATTTGAAATGCAGAAATGCACTGAAGTACCCCATGATGAGCATAAATGTGACTGGTTTGTGGTGCTGATGGGCTGTAAATGGTTCGGCTGCTGCAAAGTACTTTGAGGAGCAGGGGCCTTAAAAGCCTTTCAACCTAAAGTGCGTTTTAGTAAATGTTTCCCCGCAACTGTCTTCCAGGGGAAGTTCAGTGGAGACAGTCGAGTGACTTTGGAGTTAATTACACTGTGCTGACTCCGGTGTCAGTGATTCCAGATGTGGATAGTGACGGAGTTCAGGACCTGATAATCTTTGTTGCTACAGGAGATAAGGTATGTCACTCTGAGGCCGTGATAAACCCAGGGACCGGCTCACAGCCGGTGGCAGCAACGCTATTTTATTTCCATCTTGTAATCTAAGAGAAAGTGTTCAGAGGCCTCTCATTTCTGTGGGTTTGGAGTAGGTTCTTTCCCACCTTGCAGAGATGTAGTCCCAAATCAATGCAAGTGTTTTGGCCAGGAATCCCTCCCTCTTTTCAGTCTGTGCTCCTCATTGCTGTGCCTGGGCTCCTGTGGGTGGAGTGAGCCTGGGCCAGATGAGCTTGCAGTTTTCTGCGACTCTGCTCAGAGAAGTGGAAGGGAACAAACCCTGACGGGTTTGGCTCTTAGATCAAAGCAGAGCTGACAGCCAGTGCTTTTGTACCACCGTTGCCCTTTCCTGATACCTTTTGTGTCATTGCCTGTGGCCTGCTTTGCTCTGCTCACTTCCTACTGTCACTGCTCTGCTTAATTCTGACCGGGGCTCCATTTAGTGAAGTAGCTGTGAGTTGTTATCTCCACTCCAATACCACTTCTTCCATTTCTTAGGAGGGGAAAGTTACATAGCTAAAAGTATTTTTATACTAAAACATCTGCATTCGTAACTGAGTGGTACAGCATCATCTGCATGTGCAATCTGTCCTGTTTAAAGCATACAAAATTTAACGGTTCCATGCCAGTCTGATGGAAGGAGTGGGAGCCCTGTGTCCTCATACCAGAGTCCTCCATAAGCAAATAGGGTTTTGCTGGCTGAGGCATTGTTGTTGCCAGAGTCATCAGAAATTCTATCCTCTCCAACTCCTACATTTCTCCTCTGTTTTCTTTGCTTTTGCTATCCCAGTTATCTCAAGACTTCTTTTTCTTTAATCTTAGGGGGCCAAGAAATGTTTGAATGTAGTCTCTGTTCTGCAAGATTGCCTTTTGATTTGTTTTCCGTTTAACCTCTAGCTATCGTGGTATGAAATCCCGTCCTCCCTCCAGATTTGGCGAGCACTCTTTTGTGAGAAATCACACAACGTGTAGGGAGCTTGAGTGGAACTCTGCAGCTTGGAAAAAGGCAGTCTTGTCGGAAGGGAAATTGAGAACTGAAGATGGACGTTACATTATGCTGCCGTTCTCTGAAATGGCAGAACTCTGAGCAGGCTGTGGGGAAGGCTCTGTGTGCAGGGGGTTTAGACGGCAGCCTTTTCTGAGAGCCTTGTTGCCCCCTACCTGCTGCAAGCTTCCGCACAAATACAGCCCGGAAAACAGGATGTTTCTCAGGCTACGTGGCCTGTAGCAGCGCACAGAGGTATTGAGCAACGCCGGGAGCGAGGTGGTTTGCATTCTCACTGGCTGTATGAATACCTTTGGGTGATACTGTCCCCTGTGGGACGTCGGCCAAACTGGTGCTTGGGAGTAAAGGTGCAGCTGATCTGCAGGAGCTGGTTTGTGTCTCCTCCCAGTGCGGGAGGCTGGGAACAGCTGGTGCGCACGTTGCTCTCCCACTCCAGCCACATTCTCCCCAGCAAGCTCTATCCCTTATTCACCTGCCAGGCTCTCCAGATTCACTTGGGGAGCAGCAGATTTTTACCTTTTTCCCAGTCCCTCCCTCTGAAGGAAGAGGGAAGGGTTCCGGCCCGATTCAGCATCTCTGTTGGATGCTGTTTCTCTTGGTCTGGTGTTTCTCTTTTCCATAGTGTGTGTTGCTCTCCCCAGACCATGACTATTGCCCAGACATTTGAATCTGATCCTGATTTTAGCCTTTATTCTCCTGGGTGGAATGTTTTTAGTGGATTCTGTTACCCTGCACAAAGTATATAAAGAAACCTGTCAGCTCTCTTATCTTCTTGGACTTGTCTCAGGGTTAAGAGGAGTAGATTAGGGTACTTAAAATATTTAGCAGAGCTACTGTGTGAAGCCAAGTTTTGCCTGTGTCCATGTGTTGCTTTGTTTTTGCCTTTCAGTCCTTTCCATCAGTGTCACTGCTCAGTAGGCTCGAATCGATCTTTGCTGTCCTGAGCAGAGCTGGGACTTGCTGTCCAGTGGTCTCAGTCTCAGGGGAGATGGTTGGCTGAGGTGGTAAAATCTTGGGGCAAGCGGCTGTGCTGGAAGTGGTTTTCAAACTTGCGAAAGTACTCACAGCAGAGGGATCATCTGACCTATACCCACACCTCCAAAACCAGGGAGAGACTTTTCATCCGAGTCTGTGCAGTTCCCATTCAGCTGCTGTTCAGTACAGAATGCTTAGAAGCTGTGGAAAATGCTTGTGTTGGAACAGTAACGGCATGATGCAGCTTTAAGCATTCTATTTTTTCGTCCCTTCTATGCATAGATTAAGACCTTCATCCATTCAGGAAAAAATGGCAAACAGATTGGCTCCCCTGGAAGCCTGAAAGTGGATGGGAGAGCTCATTACATCAGACTGAACCTGGACTCCTCCTCCTACTTCCTTTTCTATACAGGTACCGTTCTGTTTGTGACTTCAGCCTGAAGGAGTGGTTATAACTGTGAAATTTGGATTACTAAGCAGTTATCTCCAAGTGTTTTCCATTCCTAAAAGCTGTGTCGGGCTTTTACCTGGTGAAATAGCTGTTCAAGGCCACTAGAGGGGTGGGGGCTTCTGCTTGAACTAAGGCTTGTTATGTACTGTAGTAATTTTATTTGAAAAACGTTGAGATGTGGGGTTTAAGCAGTCATTTGTAGCAAATGATTACTGCAGAACAGTTGGATTATGAACAGATAAGACGTTAAAAGCATTCAAAAGCGGGCTTGAGTCTCAAAATACCACTACAACGCTATGATGCGATCCCTAAAAATATATCTGATCTGCCAGATCTGGGAAATTGTACAGTTCAGAGCGAGGGCAGGATAACTTAGCTCCCTCGTTCTTGATTTTATGTTTTTTTTTTCACAGAAAACTCTCTCTATGCATATTCCCTGAGGGATCTCTACAGTGCAGCAACGGGGATGGAAATTAAGCTTCCCGGCCTTGAGCAAGATCCTCAGTGGGAGAAGAGCATTGACCGCACCACACACCACTTATCCCTCCTCAGGTGTGGAATTATGTCTTGGTTGCTGGTGGAGTGGAGGGTAGTGGTGTTCCTGACACCGTGGCCTGTTGTGTCTTGATTCTTTCCTGGCTACATGGTGTTTGGACTAGATGCACATCCAAACCTTGGGGAGAGGGCTAGTGTTGATGGCCTGGTCAGAGTTTCAGAGGAAAGGAGGGAAAGTAGACTGGGGTTTCCTATTTGCATTTACTGGGCAGGGAAAAAAAAAACAAACTCCACAATAAAACCATCCATGGTGTAGAAAGCATAATCATTTCTCTGTCCTTATTCAGCTCTGGAGACATTCGTTGCCTGGCAAAAATTCCTGGGCCATCACGGGAGAACATCTTGATTGTAAATTCGGACGTGGCTACGCTGATCAGTGCCCAAAATCTCCAGACTTTGTGGACCCTCAACGTGTCCCGCGTTGTGAGGTAGTGTTAACGATGTGGGATGAATGTGGAATTTCCAGGTTCCCAGCACCAGCAGTATCCTGGCAGATGTTATCTTTTTTTAATTATTGTTATTTGAAACAGAAGAGCCAGCTCTGTGGTCATATCTGGGTCGTGCTTATTGTGTCGCGTGTCCTCTGCTAGCAAATGTCAGCTGCTGCTTCATAATAGAGGAGCCAAAAGCTTTGATTCTTCATTCTGTGCTTGCTGTGATATGGCTGTCTTAGGACTGTGCTCAGAGCTGGGAGTGGTGCCAGGCTAACCTAACGGTGCAGCAGTCACGTCCCGTGCCAGGGTAGCTGTGGGAGGGTAGGGACTGCTCTGAAAGAACAAGGTATGCCCAAGCCGTCAGGGTGTGTTGTGATCTGTCCCTTCTCTTTCTCTCCCTTAGTGAGCCGCTGCTTGGTTACTACAAACCTGATGTTCTTGGTATTGTCCTTGAGAGTGAAATCGCACCCAACAGGAAGAAGGTTTGAAATCTCTTCCTTTTAATTTCCGTTTTCTCTGCGTGTCACAGCTTAAACAGGCACTGAGTCAAGGACAGCTGGTGGGATGTGTTCCCTCTGGTTGATGTTAGGAAACTTTAGGCTGGGAAAGGGTCTCTTTCAACAGGTTATTGAAGTCAGCTCAGGCACTTTAATTCCCTTCTCAGTGAGAGGCTTCAGTGACAGAGCTTTGAACCCCTTCAGATAGCTGCAGAACTTGTAACTTTGCTCTAATGGGGCCCGCCCCAGGTCTCACTGCTTTGTGATGCTCAGCTTGAAGTATTTCTTCATCTTCCTGTGTGTCAGATACTTATTCCCATAGACGGTGTGGTATAGAGATGGCTGGCTTGACTTCTCTCTCATGGCTTGTTAGAGCTCTTTGGTATGAGTTCCTTTTCTTTCTTCCCTGCTAGGTTATGATTGTTGAGAGTGGATCTGGAGCGGTCCAGTGGGAGCTGAAGCTGAACTCGAGAGCAGGGAGCCCTGGGCCAGCCACACTTTCTACTGCTGATCATCGGTCCACCTTCCTCATCTGGGGTGACTATGAGGTGCCGGGGAATGAAACGGTGAGTAATGCTGCTCAGTGGTTGCTCTTTCCCAGACTTAGGGCTAGAACTGGATGGAGTTACCCCCTTCTCCCAGCATTCACGTTCACGTCTGTCCGTGACACTAATGCTACAGCCTCCGGCACTGGATGTGGGGTTGCTGACCAGCAGGCAGACCTCTGCGCATGGTCTGGTCTCTATTGGATCTTCAGACAATGTCCATAGCAGCATCCCTGATAGCAGCTGGTGGTGGCACCAGTGGTGTTTGTCATCCCCAGCCTGGCTACGTAGAGCAAAGGGACATAGTGGCTCTATGAGAAAAGTCGCTGGATTGCCCAGAGCCCTGCCTTGGTGTGGGGCTGTAGGGCTGTAGGTAAGACGAGCTGCTGCTGCCTTGGTACCTCTGAAATTGCTGCTTGGCCAGGAGTCTCCCATGGCAGTACTGGACGCAGCGATCGCCCATGGCCACACAGATGTCCTCTCCCTGTGCTGAGGCAGTCGCTGACAGCCTGGGTGCACAGCTCAGCTGTGTGACCGAGCGTTCCAGGGCAGGGGCTGGCCACCTCCGTGACAGGTTGTGTCTTGGAGAATGCCTGAGCACCAGCTGAGCTTCCTGTGCTTTCCTCAGCCCTAAGGCAGAAATCTGCCTCATACCCCTAGCAGACTAGACCTGCTCTTTGTGGGAAGCTTGTGGTGGGGAGGAGAGCACCGAGCTATAAGGAAAATCCCAGCACTAGTACTAGTGGCATCAGACAGGGTGAGTGGGACAGAGCTGGACAAGTATCTGACTGGATGTGTTGTATAAGGCACGAGTAATAGTTGAGCCTGTGTTGTCTTTGGGATAATGTCTGAGTCCTTGTCCTGTTGGTTGCAGAGAGCCAGAGCTCCTCTCCAGAAGCTCTATCTTTTCCATCCTTCCTACACTAATGTCCTGTTGGAGCTCCGCAATAGCACAGACCAAATAATTGCCTTCAGTGGTAAGTCCCTTCCTTGCAGCCCTCTAGCGAGGAGGTGCAGGACACTGGCCTCCATAGGCCTGTGGTGGTGGGGCCGCTGGCCAGTCTGAACAGACCTGAGGCCAGGCTTCTCCCTCTGCTCTGCGTCACAGCCGGGCTGTTCGAGCGGAGCCGTCACGCCTGCTACGTGCTGCTGAGGGGGCCTCAACCCGACGAGGAGCCGGGCTCGGTGTCTCTGATGAAGCGTAAGCTGAAGGAGGACGTCTCCGAGAGCAGGGTGATCTGGCTGAGCCAAGTGGCTGTGGACAGCGAGCAGTACGTCCGGGACCGCCTCTACAGGATGCGATTCCTCAGCCGAGAGTGAGCTTGCCGAGGAAGGGGGAGAGGCTGCCCCGGGCTGGGCGTCTTCAAGCCGCCTCTCCACTGCAAACCCAGCTCACGGATTCAAATGGGAAGCTGCCTTTCTCCATCCGCAAACCAAAGCGTGGCTGCTGCGGAAGCACCCCCACCGTCTGGGGACGCCCAGGCTGTGGGGGCAGCTGCCAGCACGTCTGTCCTCAGAGCTGACGGGACTTCAGTGCTCGGCCACCACTGAAGTGTCATCAGCTCAGGGAAGAGGGCTTTCCCCTCGATCCTCCTGTGCCCGCAGAGCTGTGCTGACTCAGCCTGTGTCTGCAGGAAAACACGTGTTTGCTGGGGATGCCGGAGTTGATTATTTCTTGGGTGCTTGCGTGAGAAGTGGAGCTTCGATGTGTGGTGTTAGATTTCCTGAGTCAGCTCTCCTGGCTGTGGGAGAGGAGCTTGGCTGCGGGTTGATTTGCAATTGCCCTCTCCTGGATTTGGGCCCCTGCTTGGGTAGCTGTGGGGTGTGCGTAGTGATAGACCCCAGCTGTGGCTGGTGGGGTGGCTAGGGGTCACCTGGGCCAGCAGAGTGCAGGTTCAAGTGTCATTCTACTTAGAAAATGGCCTTTTCTCTGAAGAACAGCCCCACACGCCCTACTCTGCAGTCACCATCCTACCTGTGTCTGTCTCTGCTGCGTCCTCTCCAGCCAGGCTGGGCAGCATTGGTGACACAGAACGGGAGCTGGTCTCCCACCTGATTTATTCATCAGTGCTCCTCCAAGCCCCAAATCTGATTACAGGTGAGATGAAAAACACCCTGAGCCAAGGCTGATTCCTGCTGGTACAGACACCACCTCTGCTGCTGATTTTGAGGATCTAGGACCTTTTTTTCAGAGTAGAATTGCACTTTAACCTTTCCTGGGAGCTGGGCTTTCGGCTGCGGGCAGCCCCGTACCTGAGTGGCAGTGCTGGGGCTGTAGAAAATGAGACACAAAGCCTGGGAAATGGTTTGGATCAGCTGCTCGGTCCTGAAAGCTGCAGTGCCTGCACCAGCCACACTGAGACAGAAGCCCTGTCCGAACACCACTGGATGTACATCTGACTGGTGAGAGGAAGGTGGACAGAAAACAGACCCCTTAAAATAACCTCTCAAGTTTTGCAGCGCTGGAGGGGGTTTGGCCGGTGCCTCCCTCCCTTGCCTGGTCTCAGATCAAGGTGCGTATAAAATAGGATATAGGATACAAAAATGATGCTCAGTTGTGTAGGGTCAGGCATTGGTTTTTCTCTTTGTGGCAACCACTGAGCTTCAACCTGCTGGCTCAGGCAGCTGGTGCCACCCAGGCTCACGGCCACAGCTTCAGGTCTCCCAGCCTTGCAGGAAAATAAGCAGCAGCATTAGTGGTCTGCCTGGGCACTTACCTCCTTCTTCCAGCTGGCCCAGGAATTGTCCAGAGGGTGACCTGGCACCTTCTGCCGTGTGATCCATAGTTTGAGCCGTTGAGGGGCCATGTGGGATGAGTGCTGCTGGCCTCTGCAGAGCTGCAGTGCTGGTGTAGCCCAGTCCTGGGGTGTCCAGGCTGTGTAGAAAGCTGAAAATGCTCCCAGGTGAGTGCTCCACAGGCCCCAGAGCATTCTGGACTCGACATGGTGGGTTCCCCTTCTGCTCCTCTCTTCCCAAGCTGTTTTCTGGAAGTGCAGGGAGGCTCCCCTCTGTGTTCCCTGGCTTGTCACCTCTGCTCAGCACAGGGATGCTACCGAAGTGTTGCAGTCCCGCCAGCCCTGTGCCAGCGTTGGGGCATTGCAGGGATCCCACCAGTGCTGCAGAACCACCCTTCAGCCGGCCGGGGCAGAGCTGGGAGAGTGGCTGCTTGTGCGCTACTCTGACATGAGTGCTGGGTGCGGGTTGTATCTCACGAAGTTCCCCTGGCAGAGAGCAAGGTGGCCGGGCGGTGTTCTCACTGCGATCGCACTGTCTCGGCACTCTCCCTCTGATCCCATTCTAGACCTGACCCTTCCCATAGGCACACTGAATGTTCTTGCAGGAGAGCTGGATTTTCAGCTTCGGGGGGCTTTCCTGGCTTTAAATTGTCCATTGATGTTTTCAGAAACTTTGGAAACGCAGATTTCCCTGTGGCAGCTCAATTAAACGCATCAGTGCCAAACCAACACCTTCCTAACAAAGCAAGTCCTTTTTCCAGCTTATTTCCCTGTGGGTTTTTTTTTGTTTTGTTTTGGTTTTGTTTTTTTTTTCTTCAGTATTTAATGAATGACTTTGTGCCTTGATTCAGTAACTCAGATGGGTGATGATGGCATATATCACTGTGTTACGTATTAGTGTGGTTTTTAACACTAAGACTGTTTGGTTTGGTTCTTTAACTTATTGCAAATTGTGCCCTCTAGGACTTGGTCTATCCAGAATGGTTTCAATAAATCCTCTTTTGCATTGTTTGTAAATGGTGCCTGGCTTTTGTCATTGCAGCTGAGGTTATGCAGGACTTTGGGGTTTTTTGGCAGCCCTTTATGTGACTTCTCGAAGGTAGGAACCCCCTTTTTGGGAAGGGTCCAGGTGTTCTGGTGATGCTTTGGCAGCTGAGCTGGCCCTAGCTCTGGCTCTGGCTCTGCCTTAAGGCAGGTGATGGAGCTGGAGAAGGGAGCATGCAGAGGGAGACTGGAGTTAGATAACCAGGCTGGGCCAGCCTGTCCCTGCCCCCCTCCTGGGGCTCCATGACCTGGTTTTACACCCCAGATTCCTGCTGCAGTCCAGCAGCATGAAAATCTCATGCCAGGGCTTGGATTTGGATCAAGCCAGAGGCAGTCGCATGGCAGGCGCTGTCTCCTGGAGCGTGGGACCATCTGTCGCTGCCTGGTGGCTGCCAGCGCCGAGCTCCATCCTGTGACTGAGGCTCCCCCAGTTTCCCCTGCCCCATGGCCTCTCTCTCTGCCCCAGCACTGGGCTAAGAAATGCCCCCTGCACTGTGCCAGGGGCTCAGGCTCTGCAGCAGGGAAGGAGGCTGCTGTTTGTCAGCCATGGCACGGGCTGGAGATGGCCCCAGCCTGCTCGGCTCTGCGAGGCCCTGGGCGTGTGCGGGGTGGGCTGGGGTCCAAGGCTGAGCGCTGGTGGGCACCCCCCCCACTCTTTTTTATATAATCACCAGCATTAATCCCCCTGCAGCTGGGGCTTGGCTCGCGGGAAGAGAATAATCCTGCCGTGAGATCCCCGGCCTCTGCTCAGATTAATGGGCTGTGGGCAGGGAGCGCGGCCCAGCTGCCAGCCCCGCTCCTGGTGTGCCACGGCCATCGCAGCCTGGCTGTGCTGCCCCTGCCCAAAAGACCTTTTTGTCCTCCCGGGGGGATGTCCGTGGTACGCCGGTGGCAGTAGGGCGGCTGAGTGCCCCAAGTGACAGCTCAGGCATAGCCCGGAGGGGTGGTCACCACCACGTGCACCCCTACCCTGTAGCCACCTTCCTGGTCATCCCTCCCCAAAAGCCACAAGAGCCACAGTCTTTCCCCACGGGGGCTTTATTGCCTTCTGCTCGGAGAGGGAGTGGGGGCCGGGAGGAGGGGGTGACCCGCACCAGGCCGGCTGGGTGCAGGCTGCCCGAGGGAGAGGAGGGTGCAGGGATGCGAGCGGGGGCTGCAGTGGGGCCAGCCTGGCCCCGGCGGGGCTGCCAGGGCGGGCATTATGGCTTCTCTCCTTCAGTGCTACTGCCGGCGGGGCCGGGGCGTGCTGGGCGGAAGGGCTGCGGCCGAGCCAGAGGGTGCCGGGCCAGGGGCCTCCCATGTTGGTGGGGTCCGGGGCCCTCAGCTCTCCTCCTTGGGGACAGGGGCAGCCGCAGGGCTCTTGCTCCTCTCCTCGGGGTCACCGGTGGGCAGCAGCAGGGCCGGGCTGGGGCTGGAATGTCGCTGCTTTCGCATGAAGGGGAAGACCCTGTGGGAAGAGCTGGGTCAGCACCGGCGGGGACCACCCCAGCACCCCCGGGGGCCGGTCCCTGCCCTCACCGCTTCTTGGTCTCCGGCGGGATGACGGCCTCAGCCAGGAGGTTCCTGTAGAGCTCCGACTTGAGGAACCGTGGGTAGGAGTCCTGGGAGAGCAAAGGCATCGGGCTCATGCTCAACCATGCTCTGCCCTGCCCAGCCCTGCCCTCACCCACCTTTTTCATCAGCATGTAGATGTGCATCTGGGCATCGTCCATCACATAACGGTGGGGCATCTTGATGCCTTCCAGAGTCCGCTCCATGGTCTTGCTGTCGATGTTCACCCAGCGCGTGGCCCCAGGAGCCAGGAACTGCCTTGGGAGTCGCAGTCAGTGGTGAGCACCCAGCTCCACAGTAGGACATAGCACCGTGACGGCTTGGCCCCCACCAAACCCTCACCCTGCTGGCACTCACTGGTAGATGGAGTCCACGATCTCAGCGATGCGGGACTGCTCCCCGTAGCGCAGCTCCTCACATGCCTCCCAGAAGCTCAGGTTCTCAGCTGTGGAGGGGGACACGGCATTGGGGATGGGGACATGGCACTGGGGATGGGGACACAGCTTTAGGCACCCCCCCAGTGGACAACCCGCAAAGGCCGTCATGGCTGGGCACGCAGCCCAGAAGCCCTCCCCAGGATGTAGCCAGCTGGTGTGATGTGGGGCAGTGGTTCCAGGGGTCCTGGGACAAGCTAGTTGGAGAGTGATGGGTTGGGGATTTGGAGTGGCAGGATAGGAAGGTGCATTGGGGGATTCCAGGACAGGAGGTTGGTGGTGTCAGGACGGGACAGTGGGGGGTACTGGGACACGGTGGTGGGTCTGGGGATGCTGAGATGTAGCAGTGGGTCTAGGATTGCTGGGCTTGGGGTTCTGGGACAGAGTGGTGGGTTTGGGGGTGCAGGGCTGGGCCTGCTCACCACTGAACTCCTTCTTGAGGAATTCAAGGAGCTGTGCCCGGCCCAGCGGGTCCATGAGCAGCTCGCTGAAGTTGAAGCTCCAGCGCTCCACGCGCAGTTTCGTGGGGGTCGTCACCCTGTGGGCAACACCAGCATTGTGGCTGGCAGTAGGCAGGCCATGGCAATCTGCATGGCCCCACACCCTGTCCTGCAGGTTGGGGTACTGGAGGGATCACGGGCTGGCAGCCCCAACATGGGTGCTTACGTGGGGGCATTCATGGCCCAGTATGTGGTGTCATCTGTGATCCAGGGGTTGCTGGGCAGGCAGCCGGACATTATGGGGTCATGAGGCACATACTGCTCGTTGAACTTGAGGTACCTGCCAAGAGTAGTGGCCGGAGGCGGCCAGAGCCACGGTCACACAGCTGCTGTTGGCCCCAGCCACCACGGGGACATGGTGGGGACGTGCTCAGGCTCTTCGATGGCCACAGAGCCTCAGCTCTGCTCTGGGCTGAGGGTGATGGCAGCGTGGGCACTGCAATGCTGGCAGACGCCTGCAGGGATATGGCTGCCCCATCACCCCAGTGGGGACCCTGCCCATGGCTGGGGCAGCCACTGGCCACTCACCCCTCGAGGCAGATGGAGGACTTCACCCGGGTCCTGGCCATGGCCTTCCTGCAGTACTCGATCTGGGGCCGGGTGCAGGGGAGATGTCAGGGGAACCTGGCAGCCCGTGTCCCTGGGACCCCTCCCTCTGACCCTGCTTACCTCCCTCTTGTAGTAATCCATGTTCTTGGTCTGCAAGAGATGTGTGGGACTGGATGAGACTGTGATGGGACCAGGACATTGTGCCCAGCAGTCCTGCCATCTGCACCTTGGGCAAGGACCCAGGAACACCACACCCCCCTCCTCCCTCTGGCACCTTGGGGCCTTTCCTGTGGCCTGCAGCTTCATCCCCCCACCCCCCTCCTGGCTCAGCCAGCACAGCCCATGGGGCAAGCCTTGGCATCCAGCCCTCGCCCGTGTGGCACCAGCCCCGGGTTAGTGACACTTACGTGGGCAGAGGAAACGGCACATGGCGCAGAGAAGAGAAAGCGGGTGGTTAGTGAGGACAGGCCCGGAGGGGTGGGGGGCTGGGGCAGTGTTAGCGTAGCCATGACGTGGGGAAGGTCCTAGCGGCAGCTGTGGGCACCCCAGGGTGCCAGGGTGCCCAGCAGTCCAGCCATCCCGCAGGGATTAGGGGTGTTCGCATGGGGACAGGCTGGACGGACACATGGATGTTAGTAGAACTGGGGCTCCCCCCCAAATATGAGCACAGCCTTGAGGGGAGGATGCCCAGGCACTCACTGGAGCAGCTGGGCACGTGCAGGCGGCTGCATCCTGCGCCTGCAGCAGCCCCGGGGGTGCCCACCCCCCAGCACCCCACCACACCCTCCCTCACCAGCTGGACACGGGTGGTGTGGCTGTTCCTGCGCTCAGGGCCCTGCTCCAGCACGTTGGGGGCTCCTGGCTGCAACGAGAGCATCGTGCTGGGGGCTGGTAGGACCCCCCCCACAGCTCCTCGGCACCGCTACCCGGTGCCAGGGCGCTGCCCAGGGCTGCACCCCACAGCATGGCACCCCTCTCCCTCCCCAGCCCATCCTCACCGGGGGCCGGTTGACGAGCCAGTACGCCTGCTCCTGGCAGTCGATGACAATGCGGTCACCCTTCCGCCGCTGCTTGGCTGCCCTGCCCGTGCAAAGGCAGCAGGGAAGCGCTGGCACCCTGCCTGGCCCGGCACCCAGGGGTGCTCCATCCCTGGCAGCTCCCCAGGGTGGAGCGGTGCCGGGCGATGCCCGCACTCACCGGAGCTGTTCCCGCGCCTGCATCACCACGAAGTCCCACGTGTGGTTGATCCTCTTGTGGAGGAGGTTGTAGTTGTCCTGGGGAGCAGCACCGGTAGTGGCATCCAGGTGGACACAGTATCCCCTCACCTGGCTCTGGGTGCCACCACCACCCCCTGACCCGTGGTTTCAACTCCGACTCCTGGGTGAGATGAGACACCCACCCAGCTCATCACAGGTGTGATGAGAGCACTGCTCACCTTCTCATGCTCGATCAGATCACCCTGCTTGCGGATGTTCTTCTTGGCCAGGTAAATGGCTGCAAGAGGAGCAGTGACACCTCAGGGGAGCTGGGAAGGGGCTACAGCCTGTGCTGGCGTCAGTGGCACGGGGGTACCTACCGTAGTCCAGCTCCGTGGCGGGCCATTTGGTGCTGGTCCAGAAATAAGGGGTCTGTGGGGCAGGGCGTGGGGGAAAGGCTGAGGCACATGCTGTGGGGTGCCACAGTGCCAAGCTGGGGGAGCCCCGAGCCTGTGGCAGTGCCCGCGTCACCGGTGGGGCCATACCTGGAAGCGATAGGGCGATTCATCTGCCCGCAGCACCAGGCTGCGGGGGTCTTTGAGGGGGTAGATGTAGCCGTGTTTCACGATGAGGTTGCCGAGGTGCAGCGACTCTGGGAGAGAGGGAGGGGAGGGGCTGCACAGTGGCTCGGCAGCCCCGGTCACCCCCGTGGTGCCAGCCACCCATGCCAGGGCAACTCACCCTCCTCAGAGATGCCATACTTCTGGATGAGCCATTCCACAATGTCATTCCCTGGAGACCGAGGCAGTGTTAGCAGGGTGCGATGGGATCCCCGAGACAGGGCACAGGGAGGTTCCCAGGCTGGGCACCCTGGCACTGCATGGCAGGCACAGAGAGGTCACGCAGGGTGACGAGGGCTCTGCCAAGTACGTGCTGGGCCACCCGCCCCAGCGAGCACCCGTCTCACTCAGCCGATGCATAATTGATCCCAGCTGCAGCACTGAGCACCCGCGGGTGCCGGGAGGTGAGTGGTGAGGGGGGTGCGGCGGGGCTGGGTGCTATGTTCGGGCAGCCAGGGAGCACCCACATGCTTCCCCCACTCTGTGCGCATCACGGCCCCCCCCCGCCCCCCCCACGACGACCCACCTGTCATGGCGTGGGGGATGACGGTGATGAGCAAGCGCTGGTTTCTCATCTTGATGCCCATGTCAGGGTCCTGCATGCTGACGATCATCCGCTCCATCTGCCAAGCAAGCACCTACCACGCTCAGCCACCCTCAGCCAGGGGCATCAGGCCTGGGTGCAGTCTGGCACCCCTTGCCCTGGCCCAGGACCCCCTGTGCCTAGCCCTGGGACAGCCTGGCAAGCCCTGCCCAGATCCAGGGCCCCCTGGGCACAGCCTGGGCGCAGCCTGGCACCCCCTGCCCCAACCCAGGGCACCCCTTTCCCAGCCCGGGCACAGCCTGGCACTCTGCAGCCACACCTGGGGCACCCAGCAGCTGGGCAAGCGTTCGATGCCAGAGATGTGGGCACCCAGCCTCTGGGCATCCCTGCTCCGGGCAGCTCTGGTTTTGGGGGGGGGTCAAGCTTCGCCGGGGCCGGGGCAGCACCGCCAGGCCGGGTCAGGAGCAGAGCACACAGCTCCGGGGCGCTCCCTGTGAGTGTCCCCGCACGGGGCGGTGCCGGTGCCAGGATGGTGCCCGCTGTCCCGCCGTACACTCGGTGCCGCTGGTACCCGGTCCCCGGCGATCCTGACACCCGTGCACCAGAGGTCCCCGATGCCCGCGTTGCCCAGTGCAGTGCCATTGCCCAATCCCTATGGTCCCAGCGCCCGGCCCCCGCGATCCTCACGGTCCCAGCGGTGCCCGGTCGCCGCAGTACCCAGTCCCAAGGGGCCAGTGCCCAGTCCCAGCGCCCAGTTCCCGCTGTCGTAGGTCCCTACGGGGCCAGTTCCCGGTCCCCACGGTCCCAGCGCCCGGTCTTGTCGGTTCTCAGTCCCCACGGTGTCGGTGGCCAGTCCCCACGATGCCCGCCGCCCGCGAGGCTTGCGGTGCCCGGCGTGGTGCCAGGTGCCGACCGCCCGGTCTCGGCGCAGTGCCCGCTCCCCGTGGGGCCGGTG
>VWZK01020452.1:23268-74925 GCA_013396935.1 Baryphthengus martii | reverse complement strand
CCCCCTGCCCCGAGGCCCTTATCTTCGGCCTCTTCCCCCGGGCTCCGGCTTTGGCACCATGTGGGGCTGCGGGGCCCGGCTGGTTTGGCTGCTGGTGCTGTCGCTGGCCTGGCTGGGTCTGGTGTTGGGAGAGGAGAAGGATGGGGAGGTGGTGGTGGAGGAGGAAGAGGGTGAAGTGCTCTCGGACAAGCTTGAGGAGGAGGAGGGCGTCCTGGTGCTCCATGAACACAACTTTGCCCGTGCCCTGAGTGAGCACCGGCTGCTGCTGGTGGAGTTCTGTAAGTGTCCTCGCTGCGGGCAGGGGGGTGGGCAGAGAATATGAGCAGGGGGTGCAGACCAGGGCCATGGGTGAGGGAAGAAGCAGCCATATGGGCATGGGTGCAGAATGGGGCATGGGATAGTGGGGTGGGCAGGAGCAAGGCTATGGGGCAGAGGGGCAGGGGCACTACATGTGACAAGGCAGGGGCATGGGGACAGGGACATGGAGCAGGGACACAGGCAGAGGACGTGTAGCAGGGACACATGGTAGGGGTATGGGAAATAGCCCCTGGCAGAGGGGACGTGGGCAGGGGCACGAGCTGGAGTCCAAGAGGCTCATGCAGCCATTATGTGTCCTGGCCACTTGCTGAGCCCATCCTGGGGACTGGGGGACACCCAAAACTGTCCTGGGGCCATCCCTACCTCCAACGCTGTCCCCTGCCTACAGATGCACCATGGTGTGGACACTGCCAGCGGCTGGCCCCCGCCTTCTCCCAGGCGGCCACCACGCTGAGGAATGAGTCCAGTCCAGCACGGCTGGGCAAGGTGGATGCCACGGCACAGACAGCCCTGGCCAATGAGTTTGGCATCACCTCCTACCCCACGCTCAAGCTCTTCCATGATGGCAACCGCACCCACCCCCTTGCCTACACCGGTAGGGCTGCGGCACCACGCGATGGCACCCATCGGAGGGGGACATGCTGCGATGGGGGCTGGGGTGCAAGGATGGGTGGCAGGGGGTGGTGGTGAGAAGGGTGGCAGTGTCTTGATTGGGGGAGGTCGCAGGGCAGTGATGGTGGCCAGGTGACAGCACGCTCACGGTGCATGGGGTGATGGCAGGTGGTTGGCACAGGGGCCTTAGGGGAATGGCAGCCTGGTAAGGGGTGGCTGAGGTGACGGCGGGGCCCCGCTCCGTGTGGCAGGCCGCATGGACACCGAGGGCATCGTGCGCTGGATGCAGCGTCGGGCTGGCCCCAGTGCCACGCTGCTGCAGGACGCTGACACCGCTGCCGCCTTCGTAAGCTCCCAGGACTTAGTGGTCGTTGGCTTCTTCAAGGTGGGTTGGGGCAGGTGGGGTCCGAGTCAGAGCCACGGCCTTGGCCTTGGCCATGACTGCTCACGGAGTGGCTGCACAGGACCTGGGAGGCGAGGCGGCCCAGGTGTTCCATGAGGTGGCCAGAGAGGTGGTGGACCTGCTGTTCGGTGTGGCCCAGGAGGCTGAGCTCTTCCGGGAGTACGGGCTGTCGGACGACACCATCTGCCTCTTCAAGAAGGTGAGGAGGTGCAGGGTGGGAGTGGTGTGGTGTGGCCAGCCTGGCACCCAGCCAGCCTTCACCGGCCCCCTCCCTGGCAGTTCGACGAGGGGCGGACAGACTTCCCTGTGGATCCAGCGCGGGGGCTGGAGGTGGCTGAGCTCACCAAGTTGCTCCGTGTCCACAGCCTGAAGTTGGTGATGGAGTTCACCAACGAGGTATGGCCCATCCCTGTCCCTATCCCTGTGAGGGCCATGGGCCCCATGCCCTCATCATCCTCATCCTCCTCAGACCACCAACCAGATCTTCACTGCCAAGATCCCCCACCACATGATACTCTTCCTCAACAAGTCATCGTCGGCGCAGCTGGAGTTGCAGAATGGCTTCCGGGCTGCTGCTGGCACCTTCCGGGGTGAGGTGAGGAGGTCCCACAGCAGGGACATGAGAGGTGTCCGGAAAGACACTCCAGCCTCAAAGTCACCTGTCACCCTCTCAGGTACTCTTTGTGGTCGTGGATGTGAACGGATACGGTGCCGACGTCCTGCCCTTCTTTGGCATGACACCCGCCGACGCCCCCACTCTGTGCCTAGTCAAGATGGAGAACAACCGCAAGTACCATATGGAACAGGATTCCTTCTCGGACACGGCCATACGCACCTTCATCCAGGCGGTGCTGGATGGCAAGGTGAAGGTGAGGGATGTGGCACCGTGCTGGCCAGCACCAAAGATGCTGCTCTGTGGTGAGTGGTGGGCTGTTAACTCTGAAGCCTAATGATAGCAGTTGTGTGTTGAACACCATCCACCTACTTGCTGATGTTTCTGCTGGCAGACCTGAGGGTTTGGGGCAGTTATTATGGGAAAAGAGGCAGGAGACAGCTAATGTGGGGACACACAGAGCTGGGATGGTGACAGACGGGAAGAGATTGTCCAAAAGGCAGCACAGGAGCACCCCTGGCTGCATGCTGTGGACCCTGCCCCAGTCCACACTGTGTCCCATGGGGCCCTGAAAATGCTTGCGCTGACCTGTGGCCATCCTGGCTGTCTCCACAGCCTCGCCTGATGAGTGCGGAGCCCCCTGAGGACTGGAACACGCGGCCTGTTAAAGTCCTGGTGGGGAAGAACTTTGAGCAGGTGGCGTTCGATGAGACCAAGAACGTCTTCGTCAAGTTCTGTAAGTGCCGGGACGGCCTGTGGCCCTCCCTAAGCTCTGGCATGGGGCTCAGCCCTCCACTGCCATCGCCCCCAACTCCGTCACCGATCCCTTGCCTGGGAGATGCTGCACCCTGACCCTGGCAGAGCCCTGGTCCCCCCACCTCATCTCCCATCACGGTGCCCGTCCCACAGATGCGCCGTGGTGCTCCCACTGCCAGGCAATGGCAGCTGCCTGGGAGGAGCTGGGCGAGCGCTACAAGGACCATGAGAACATAGTCATTGCTGAGCTGGACTCCACAGCCAATGAGCTGGAGAATATCACCATCAATGGCTTCCCCACTCTGCACTACTTCCCTGCGGGGCCGGGCAGGAAGGTAAGTGGGGCACTCGTGGGGCCACCCCAGCTCTGCCAGCACTTGGGGGATAGGGGTCACCCTTCATGTCCCTTCCATCCCATGGCTCCAGATGGTTGAGTACAAGAGTGCTCGAGATGTAGAGACCTTCTCCAAGTTCCTGGAAAATGGGGGGACACTGCCCGAGGAGCCACCTGCGGTGAGTGAAGTCCCCCCACCTGAGGGCCAGACACCCCCCACCGTAGCCCAGGGCAGCCCCCAGCTTCTGCTGGGCAGGGGGATGGAGCCTGCGGGATGGGGATGAGAACAGACAGGGGCTGTGTGTCTGTCCATGCCTCATCGCTGCCTTCTCCAGGTGCCCAAGATCCCCAAGAACAGCACGGGCAGGGAGGAGCCAAGTCCACTTGGGACAGATGAATCCCGGGATGAACTGTGAGCTGGTTCTGCTCCGGTGTGTGCCATAAACAACCTGGAAACAATGTGGGCTCTGGTCTGTGTCTGCGGCTCCACGGCACCGCAGGGTGCACATCCTGGGGACACGGCAGGGCTGACAGTGGGCAGTGCCCTCAAAACCAAAGGGCAGCTCAGCCCTGGGCCCTCATGGAGACGGTGCTGCAAGGGGCCTTCTGCTCCCGAGGAGAGCTGAGGCAGCAGACCTGGCGATGACACGATGTGGACAAGGCTGCAGAAGACATGGCCCTGGGGGGAGCCCAGTGGTACCCATGCTGGCCTTTGTGCTGGGCTCCTGGGGTGCAGGTGATGGGGGCACTAGCCTGGGTCTTTCCAATGTGGCCCATGGGCATCCTCCCATGGAAGGCCTGGGCTCCACAAGTGCATCCCAGCCCCAGTGGAGCCCCAAGACTCATGGAATCCCAGAATCCCAGCATGGTAGGGGTTGGAAGGGACCTCTGGAGATCATCTCATCCAACCCCCCTGCTCCAGCAGGGTGACCCAGAGCAGGGTGCCCAGGATGGCATTGTCCAGGTGGGTTTGGAATCTCTCCAGACAAGGACACTCCACAAACTCTCTGGACAGCCTGGGCCAGGCTCCAATACCCTCACAGCAAAGAAGTTTCTCCTCTTGTTCAGGTGGAACCTCCTGGATTCCAGTTTGTGTCTGTTGCCCCTTGTCCTGTCACTGGGCACCACTGACAAGAGTCTGGCCCCATCCTCTTGCCCCTTGGGGGCCCTTTAGCTCTTGATCAGCATTGATCAGATCCCCTCTGTCTGCTCTTCTCTGGCTAAACAGCCCCAGGGCTCTCAGCTTTTCCTGGGCACAGAGATGCTCCAGTCCCCTCTGCATCTCTGTAGCCTCCACTGGACTTTCTCCAGTAGTTCCTTGTTTCTCTTGAACTGGGGCACCCAGCACCTGACACAACACTCCAGAGGTGTCCTCACTAGGGCAGAGTAGAGGGGCAGGAGAACCTCCCTCGACCTGGTGTCTGGTTATCACAACCCAACACAGGGCTCTACACGCTCCTGTCCCCTCTCCCCTGGGCCTGCTGCTCCCAGGCTCTAGGTGAGTCCTCCAGGGACAACATGTTGTTGTCCTGGGACTGGGACCTGCTTGGCCACCCCTCCAGGTAGCCCACAGCTGCTGTGGCTCTGTTACGGGCCCAGCCCTTTGACTGACCTGCCCCATCCTCCAGCCACCCCAGCTGACTGCTGGGGGCCCGGGCACCTGCTCCGCAGGGAAGGAAGAAAGCAGCAGGCAGTGGGACGTGGAGCTTTATTTTGCTTTTATCCAAGTACCTTTGAAAAGATCATTGTACAAGTCAGCACATGAGAATGCAGAGGAGACATCGCCGGGGCTGTGCGGCCGCTGTACATATTTACAGGGAACCCCCTGAGAAAAAAAGGGGGAGGAGGGAAATCCCAGGCATGTTAACCACCTCACCAGACACACCACCATCAGAACTTAAAAAAATAAAATCAGGGAGGAAAACCAGCTTGTAATGCTGTTCCCAGGCTGAAAATGATTGCGGATTTTGCTGGACTTCACGTAGCGCACAGCCAAGTCACAGAACCGTGTTTTAAAGGCACTCGGTGACATGTACAGCAGGCTGAGTTGCATCCCAGTGCGGTGCCACAGCGGCTCCGGCAGCTCCAACCTGCCCAAAGCAGCACTGGGCAGGGCAAGCACCGTCGTAGAAGCCCCCCCGGCTTCGGGGGGACGCCCGTTTCTTCGGGTGGGTGAGTGCTGGTCTCTGAAGGAGCCGGTGCCACACTGGAGCAGGGCAGGGTCCGGGTTGGGAAATGGGCAGGGTGGTGAGTGCACTGGAGCAGTCCCCAGCTTTCTTGCGTCTGAGTAAGTCCAGGAGCCTTCCCAGGGTGCTGGTTGCCCCGCTGGGTGACCTGGCCCTACACGAGCCCCATGAACTGGCACCAAAAACCCCCCTTGCTCTTGGCAGCGGCTGCAGCGCCCTCATCCTGCCTCCCACAAGACACAAAAGCCGACAAGACACATGACTCATAAAAAGGCATTTTTTATCCTCAGCTTTAGTGTCTAATCCGTTCCTTCTCCTATTGTGTTTCTCCTAAAGAGTCCCCTTCACCAAAGCCAGAACTCAGCACCAGGGGCTGGGCACATCTGCACCAGGCACATGGGTGCCGGCCCTCAGCAGAACTCTTGGGAAGTGAACCCCCCTCCAGGAGCTCAGGGTGGGGAGGGAGGAGCGCGGTGGCCGTGGGACGCCAGCAGCCAGCCTGCTGCCCGGGCTCCACTGCCTTCAGCCCTGAGAGCTGGCGCTGGCCCTTCTATCCCTTGGGGATTTACTCGGTCGCAAGAAAGCTCAGGAGGAAAAACCACCATCCTACCGTATCCAGCAGCTGAGACTGCCAGAGGAGCAAGAGACCGACTTGTTCTGAACGGCTCAATAATCTTCGGAGGTGAGCTGGGAGCACAACCAGTCCAGAGCGGGGCTGCCCCTTCCATGCTGGCCGGTGGAGATCAGCTCGGCTCCAGCACCGCTCCAAAGCCAACCGTGCTGCGGGGCCAGGGCGGGGGGGCCGTGAAAGCGAGGAGCAGCCGGAGCCTGGCGGATGGCTGTACACTTTGGGCGAGTTCTGCAGTACCTGTGTGTTTTACATTTACATAAGAGCACTGTGACATTGGAAATATTTTCCTTTTATTACAATATATCAAAAATATGCAGCTTTAGTAAACAAGGTCATATTACACTTTCTAATGCACTGTACAATGCTACATTACACTTATATTCGGTATGGAGAGGGGAGCCCAGGCTCCCGCTGGCAGGTCCGTGAGGTGACACGACGCCCAGGGCGAGCCAGAGCTTGCCCAGGTCCGTGCCAGAGCAGGCTACCGCCCTCCGCCCTGGGGTCGCCTGGCGCCCGCGGCAGCACCACCGCCAGCGTGCGCCCCAGGCCCTCTCCTCCGGTCCCAGAGTCTTTCACAGTCCTGTCCTCACACCTCGGCAGCACTGGAGCTTAGTCGATCTTTTCCACCTTCCCGATGATCTTCTCTTCGAAGATGGGCAGGATGGTGTCATCTTCCCGCACCTCCTCGAAGACGACACCACAGTCAAACTCGTCGCTCACTTTCTTAAAGTAATACCTGAGAAAAACAGAAACATGGGGGCAGAGAGGAAAAAAAAGAGCAGGTGAATGGTCACGGGAGCACCATGGTCCCCAAACCTGGGTACAATCCTTCTGAGGCCCTTAGCTCATGGTGTATGGGGAGCAGCTATCCCAGGCATGGAGGCAGCTGCAGCCACACTTTTTCCCCTGCCATCACCCACGGAAGAAAAAAATCAGGGGTCAGGAGCTGTGCTAGCACTTTCAGAAGCTCCAGCCTTGAATCCAAGCCCATTCAGCGCTCTCCCAAAAGGAGTGGCTGGAGGCCCTCATGTCGGTGGAGTGTTTCTAGCGTGGGCTTTTCCACGGCAGCTCCTACTTGAAAGGGGACTTGGAGAGCTGCATGCCCCACCACCTCAGCCTGGCTACTCTGGGACTTCTGCAGAACCCAATCTCTGTCTTTACTGGAGGAAAGTTCAGAGGAAAGTTTGGGAGGAGCCAAAACAGCTCTGGAAACTGGAGAGTTCCTCACAGCATCACTGAGCACCAGATGCTGCTGCTCCCCACCACCACAGGACCTCGGAGAGCCCTGCAGGGCAGCTCAGCAGCTTCTGTTGAAGGTGTAAACCATGATGTAGGACATTCCCGGTACAAAACCCAATCTGCCTCATCTCTGTAACCTGCCTCTTCAACAGCCTCGGCTCTACTGCCACATCTCCACGACAGCACACCTGGAGAGAGCCCTCCTGGAAGGCTGTTGGGACCTCCAAGAGCCCCTGACTTATCTCCATCACACTCCTTTGCCTTGGTGAGGGCAACACCAGTGTGTCCTGTCAGCAGCATCTGCCAGGGGTTGGTGACAGTCTGCTGGCGTCACACCGTACGTGGGGACGGCCCTTACCTGTAGTTCCCTTTCTTGGTGAGCAGCTCCTTGAACTGTCCCAGCGTGACCACGCGCCCTTTGACGAGGGTGCGGTAAGGGATCGGTTCTCCGCAGAAGTAGTAAGCAACCACGATGTTCTCGCATGGCTGAGACGCACCGCTGCCCGGTCTCTTCTGGGGCTTCAACCTGAAGTGCAAAAGTAGAAGGGACCTGCTGAGCATCAGCCCACGGGGCAGCGTGGGCAGGCGTGACAGCCCCTACCTGCAGAGCCAGGGCGGAGGCGCTGAATTAACACCCAGGATCCTCAGGAGCACCCTTTGCTCTGATCACCAGCTCTCCTGGCATGCAGCTGCCACCGAAGGCGGTAAAGGAGTGAATGGCACTTGGAGAGGCTGGATGGGGCCAGACTGCAGCTACAACAGCATTCACCAGCATCCTGGCTTGTGTCAGCACTAGTGTGGCCAGCAGGACTAGGGCAGAGACCATCCTGTCCCAGCTGAGGGACCTGGAGTTATTGAGCATGCAGAAAAGGAGGCTCACGGGAGACCTTCTCACTCTCAACTCCCTGATAGAAGGTTGGAGCCAGGTGGGGTTGGTCTCTTCTCCCAGGGAACAAGTGACAGGACAAGAGGAAATGGTCTCAAGTTGCACCAGGGGAGGTGTAGGTTGGATATTAGGAAGTACGTCTTCCCCAAAAGGGATGTCAAGGCCTGGCCCAGGCAGGGGTGGAGTCCTCATCCCTGGAATGGTTTCAAAGCAGTGGAGATGTGGTGCTGAGGGACACAGTTTAGTGGTGATCTGGCAGTGCTGGCCTAACAGTTGGACTCGATCTTAAAGGTCTTTTCCAAATGAAACGATTCTATGATTCTGTAAGGAAGGCACAGGTTCTATCTCAGCCCCTTTGTGCTGAAGAAACCTGTCCTTGGCCTTGGGGAGGGGATGGCTCTTCCCACAGCACCGCTGCCTTGGGGAGCCATCAGGAAGCTCTGGGCAGGGCAGAGCATCCCAGGCCCGTGGCAGCAGATCCCGGTCACCATCAGTACCCTCTTGGTGCGCACCGAGCGCACAGGGCTGGACACACACTTGCGGACAACGACACAAACACGTCTCAGACTACTCAGGATTATTGCTGCCGTGGCCAAAACAGCTCAGCCTGGCTTTCCACTGACCTACATCTGAGGGGCTTCTGCTCCCCGCGGCTCCTCTGGGCACCTCTCCCAGTGTCAATGGAGGTCAGAGGGGATGGAGCTCTCAGCGAGACGTGCCCTGGAGGCTTTGCTGCACATCCCATCTACACAGAGCAGCAAGGCAGCCGCCATCCCCAAAACCTCGGCGACTTTAAATCTCCTGTGTTTTCCTGACTCTTGGGATGTTGCTCTGGTCTCTGCTCCCAACCCACACCCTGGGGTTCAGCTGTGTGGTGCCATCACTAGACCAAAAGCATCAACCTGGTGCTAACCCCACTTTCAGAGTTGGACAAAAGCAGCAATAATAAAACTCAGGACACTTTGCCCTGCTGGAGCACCTTTCATCTCGGGTGCCGTAAATGCTGCACAAACACTGGAGCAGCCTACACAAACTGGCACCTGGGCATGTGTGGTCTAAGCCAGAGGCAGCCTTCTCTTTCAAAGTCACATAAACCAATTTTGGCAGCTTAAAAAAAAATATTTGAAAAGCACGCTGGATAAAAAAGATGATTTCGTATTTACATGACTGGAAAGCTGCTATAAAAAACAGAATTTGCCAAGCACATGAGATCACCGCAGTTTTGGAAATGACTCTGGCCCTAACCTTTAAACACTGACTCACTGGCAGAGCACCTTTTTCATGGCATGCCCACGTAAACACCAGCCTTGCAAACCAAGACAATCTCTCCCCCTCTTTCTAAAGATATGAGAGGTCTAAAGTTCAACTGAACAACCTTCCTGGGGCCTGCTCTGCCTGGGAGACCTTTGGAGAAGATGCAGCATCCTGAGAGGCGAGGGTCGGCTCCTGGTGCCAGCAGAGCTCTCGGAGCCTCTCCCATCCTTGTATCAAAGCACAGGATGCCCTTTAGCTAGAAAAACATTAAGGAATTGAGTCATCTTTGGAAGAAAAAAAAAATATGAGGCGTTTAAAGGTAAAATGGGTCATAAATTTAGGCAAATTCTGTGAACCTTGTGAGCCAGAAGTTAATTGAAGGGGTTTGGAAAACCTCAAAGTCCCTAAGCTGCTCTTAATCCTGCTAGAAACGAGTCATGACTAAGAGAGAGCTGCTGTGTGCCTGGGGACACAGCCACAGGCCCTGCGGACGCATCGAGGCCTGTCCCCAGGGCTGCTGGGCTCCTTTGCTCGGGGAGGTGGAGAGAACACCCCTGAGCCCTGCCTTGGAGGACCATGCTGGTGCCTCAGAACCTTTCTCCTCCTCCTCCAGCCGTCTAGCTCATCCCTGAAAGGCCATTTCTGAATGTGCTCAGCCTGTCTCCAAGTGCTCACTTTTTTCCAAAGCAGAGATGTGCTCATAAATTATGCCCAAAATGATAGAATAACAGATTCGTTTTGATTGGAAGAGACAAAGAGATCATCCAGTCCAACCGTTAATCCAGCCCTGCCAGCTCTCCACTAAATCTCGCCCCTCAGCAGCACAGCTCCATGGCTTTTAAACCCCTCCAGAGACGAGGACTCCACCCCTGCCCTGGGCAGCCTGGGCCAGGCCTTGACAACCCTTTTGAGGAAGAAATTTTTCCTAATACCCAACCTACACCTTCCCTGGCACAATTTCAGGCCGCTTCCTCTTGTCCGATCACTTCTTACCTGGGAGAAGAGACTGGCACCCACCCAACATGCCCAAAATGATGCCCAAAAGCACAAACTCTGCACTACTTCACAGAGCTAGAGTTAAAAACAACCCCTGTGGCTTTGGATGCCCCTACTTTTGCTGTAAGTCACAGCAGGGGCAGATGGCTGTGGTGCCTCGGAGCTCCCAGGGCCGAACAAGGCTGAGCAGCGAGACCAGAGGGCTGGGAGCAGAATCCACACCCATCCCAACCACAGCCACAGATCTCCAGCAGGCTGAAGCAGAGCTGATGAATATGGCAATCACTGAAAAGGTAATTTTCTGAGAGCTCCTCTCAGGAGAATGAGACGATGCAACCATCTCCACTTGTGACATCACCAAGAGATCTCCCGAGACCGTGCCTTACCCAAAGAGGCCGCCCCATCGCCTCTGAGCCCTGCCTCATTAAAGCTTCCACCTGCACCCGTCTCCTGGGTGGCTGCGTGACCCAGAAACACAGCCAGGTGTCATCACCCTGGCCCCGCTGGGATCACCTGCCTCTGCTGCAGTTGTCACGAGCACAAAACGCGACCCCGTAAGGAACGGCAGCGCTCATCTGCCTGCCTGCGTCTGCATCTCAGTCCCGATTTCTCAGCCGCGTAACTCAGCAGTGCTACGACAGGGAAACTACGTCTGGGTTACAGCTCCAAAGCAACCTCGCTGTGACGCAGAGGTGAGGCACCCGGCTCGCTCCAACTCAGCCCTGGGGCTAGAGAGCTTTGGAAAGCCTGAAATGTGCCCATTTCGGGAGGTGTCCCAGCCGCCAGCTCTGCTCCTCTTCCAGGCTTGGCCCAAGGCAGTGAACCCCGAACTGAGCTCATGCTCATATTTTCTCTCCTTGCAAGGGACTAATTCATCCAGCTGTGATTGTGAGTGAGCTGTGACACTGAGCTACAGAAGATGGCTCAAACCCGGGCTGTTCATGGAAGAATCCTGATGGTCACTGGGACACCAGTGCTGGGCACACTGGATCTGCAGGTCACTCCGTACTGGTCCTGCACTCCTTGCCAGCAGTGGCCAGTGAGCTGTGTCAGAGACCAGTGTCCCTCCAAATGCTGCAGAATAGGGAGAAAAAAACCAGCTTTTTCTGCAACAGAAGTGTGATTTCTGAAAGAATATGATTCCCAGTGCAAGTGCCTTCTTTATTTCTAGGGAGGCAGCGCTGGGGTGGGAGCGGGGCTACTGGGACCTCCAGCCAGGGCAGCGGGCAGTTAGCTGGGGAAGGGCACTGCTGGTGAGGGCTGTGCCAGAGGAGAGCGGCTGGTGAGCTGGGTAACCGTGCTCGCAAGGTCAGCTTGGTCGTGCAGAGCTGGCACGGTGCGCTCTCCAACCACAGCCAGCCCAAGGACGCCACTGGGCTCACCTCCACCTCTCCTGCCACTGGCACAGTGCTTCCCAGAGGCTGTCAACAACCTGGGACACTGGCTCAAATTTCCCAGAGCTCTTCAAAGCTCCTGGCTGAAATAAATGGTGTTTTCATGTGAGCTCCCCTCTCCATTTCAGCTTTGCTCTCCACAGAGCCGTGGGCTCTATTTTCAGGCAGGCTCCTATGCTAACCATGGCAGGAGCTCTCTCAAAGCTGCTGGCTCAGGTGAGCTTCAGCTGGAGCGCCCAATTCTGCCAGAATCCAGCACAGAGTTTTCAATATCCAGAAATCTTTGGCTTCCTGGGGAACGCTGCATCCACTCCTGCCTGCTACTGGTCCCAGGCACATTTGCTTTTCATGAGCAGTTCCCTACTGGTAAACGTGGCTCCCTGGCTTTCCATGTTTGAGGCAGGTCATGGGATCCCAGCGTCACTGGAAGAAGAGCCTGACCTCATGGAGAAGCAGCATAGGCAGAGAAGCCCAGCACTGGGACTCAGTCTGTCCTCCCACTGGTCTGCACAGCATTCACCACAATGCCATGGGGGTTCCAACAATACCAACGTTTACAATCCCAGAACCCCAGCATGACGGGCGTTGGAAGGAACCTCTGGAGATCATCTCGTCCAACCCCCCTGCTCCAGCAGGGTCACCCAGAGCAGGGTGCCCAGGATCACATTGTCCAGGTGGGTTTGGAATCTCTCCAGACAAGGACACTCCACAACCTCTCTGGGCAGCCTGGGCCAGGCTCTGACACCCTCACAGGAAGAAGTTTCCCCTCATACTCAGATGGAACTTCCTGGGTTCCAGTTTGTGTCTGTTGCCCCTTGTCCTGTCTCTGGGTCCCATCCTCTTGACCATGGCCCTTTAGATACTGATAAGCACTGATAGAGTACAATACATACTGAATTACTATTAGAGTATTAACTGCACCCGCATGTAGCCCAGGCTGGTGTTTCCGAAGCTTCTATCTGCATCTAGACGTTTCTGGGGAAGGTGCCTGAATTTAGTACAACTATAAATGACTCTACTAATAAACTCTACCCAATTACATCAGCTGAAAGGTAGATCAAATAAACTTGGCTTAACCTGACTTGGGAGAGCCCTCTAATTACCTGGCTTCCAATCAATGTTCTGACAGAAATACGCAGAGGTCTGCTACATGGTCACTGTGAGCAAAAATAGCAGGACTTTGGCAATTAAGAGTCTCTTTTTTAAATTACATTCATGTTTCTAAGAGTCAGACTGCAAAGTTTCCAGAAGACAGCTATAAAGCTGTGAAAGGTTTCTAAGGGACAAAATGCTTTTAGCTGTTAACAGTAATTATCTAGCCCTTCCAAAATGCTTTTCATCTAATAGCTCCATGTGCCCTGCAAATAATGTTCCCTAAAAGATACCACAGGAGCAGGAGAATTAGCTCTGCAACAGGCATTCAGCTGAGTCACAGAAAGACGCAGCGCCTCAGACACGGCCGTGCAGCGAGCCGGTGCTGTGGCAGTGGCACTACAGGGCACTGTTCTCATCCAGATGCCACCAGTAACCGTTGCCGGAAGCCGGCGGGAGATGTACGTGAAGAGCAAATACATATTCCTCTTCTGCACTTAATTCTGTTGCATCCTGCTGAATTCTACTCTTGCACCAACCACTGCGATCATCGTGCGAGTGAGAACGAGCAAAGTCAGCGAGTGCCTGAGGAGAGAGCTCTCCCAAACCCTGCCCCTTACGGACACGCTCGCCCTGCCCAGCTTCTCCTCCAGTTCTCAGCAGCCTCTTCCCTACCCTGCCTGGAGCGTTTCCAGCCTCTCCATCCACAAAACAGAAGCCCAGGAGCTCATGGTGGGTTTTGGCATTCACACCATCACGCCAGAGTGACCAAGGCAGTTTCTCTGACCTCTCTGCATGTGCCTCTGCCCAGTTGGTGCAGGGAGCTGGAGATCAGAGCAGAGGACATGGACATCTCCCTCAGCCGCTCACCTTCAGAGTCTCCTCATTCCCTCCCACGTACAATCAGACACTATCATCATACCTTTGTTTAGGTGGCACTTTTCCAGCCCTTTTTTCCTCCTCCTCCAACCTCCTGCGAGCTTCTTCCAGCTGGGTGAGAGGGTTGGGGGCTGGATTGGGCGGCATGGTAGGATCTTGGATGAAGGGGTGAGAAGGCTGGACGACGTTTCGGAGCTGGGCACTGACCCACGGATGCACCGCTACAGGTCGCTCAATGGAGAGGGGTCGGATCATATCATGGGACAGCTGCTTCTTAGCACCTGAAGAACTACAGAGAAACACAAAGGTTTTACACGGACTGCCGAGTTGCCTTACACAGGCACACAGTCACTCCTAGATGGACCTACTGCTTCTGCAGCTGGACACAAGCACCACTGCAAAGCTTCTTGAGGGAGAGAGAAGTACCATCCACCTCTGGAGAAGATTTCAGGACAGCATGTCCTGAGACATCAGGGTGAGCAACCCAACCCTGGCACCAAGCCCACAGATCTGTTTAAGGGCTCCCATCAGGTGCGCAATACATAAAAAATAAAACCAGCAAAAGGCAGCTCCAACATTTGTGACGGTCCCCCAGAAGATGCCCTCTCATGTTCTTAGGCTGGGATCCCCTCCATAAGCTGTTGGTCAGCAGCTTCAGGGAAAGGGATGTGGCAGGAATGTGCCTGTCTCATCCCAGCTCCAGCAGCAGAACTTGCTGCTGGACTTCACGGCGGCCTGGCACCACCCATGGTCCTGGCACCACCCATGGTCCTGGCACCACCCATGGTCCTGGCAGTCGGTCTCAGCTGCCTGCAGCACAACCCACCCTGGCCTCTACCATCCTGAAAGAGAAGAACCCACCAGCAGTTTTGCCACCCAGCCACCAGCCCGGCTGTATTGGAGGGGATGAGACCCCAATTTCCTCTCACCAACACCCATCAAGCACTGTTTTTTGCCAGCCTGACCAGACTGTGATGAAGGATCTGTGCTTGCAGATCTGCTTGACTCCAGAGAGATTCCTGAGACAGTCATGTCCTTGGCTTCACTCTAGGCAGGCAAGGCCATCCCAGAGGATGCTCCAAGCAAGCCAGAAACACTGGGTAAGCCTGAGCTGTGCTAAACTGCTTACTCAGGACCAATGGCTCCAGTGTAGCAGGTCCTACGTTTCTATCAGGACCCAGCAGGGGTACCAGGCACTTACATACAGCAAAGGCTTAAAAGCACTGCCTGTCACGTGCCGCTTTATCCCCCTCGGAACCACAGTGGCCACTTGTCAAATTCTCCTGGGGCTGCAACCTCCCTGCCACGGCCACAAGTCAGCCTTCAGAAGAAAACAGCCCTCAAGCAATCTTCAGTCTCCAAAGGGTCTCAGCCCTTGTGTCTGGTGGGTTCTTGTCTTCCCAAGGTCTCCAGGACCAAGGCAGACCACTGGGCAGCCTTCTGCAAGCGATGAGACACAACAGCGCGAAGACCCCGCGCTCTGCCAGCCCTTACCCATGGTTTGTTTTCTTATGCCTGCTGATCTCCTTCTCTCCTTCTATGATCCACTGAAGGATCTTCTGGTTTCTCTCCACGTCTTCAGGAGATCCTGGCATCTCATAGTTGGCACCATCACTTTTCCCTGAATCGGTCTTCTTAACATTTCTTTTTGAGAGCAGACTCGCCTTCCCACTGCAAGAACAAAGCTTGAGACATTAGCACTTTGCCTGAGCCAAGGCACCGCAGCCCGCGGCAGGGGATGGACACGTCTCTCTCCAGACACAGCCCTGCTGGGGTCTGGTGCTGCCTGCAGTGCAGACGTGGCCCTGGCTGCCTCCCACAGCACCCTGGCTCTACCATAGCTCAAACCAACTGTGCTGCGGCTGGGGCTAAGAGCAGGACTGGCCAGAGCCAGGCACACCAGGCTTCTCCACCCAGCCACCTGCAGGGAAAGGGAGCCCAGCAGATCTCCTGCCGCATGAAGGGTTGTGTTTAAACCCCTGACTCTTCGCTCAGAGCAGGAGATTCATCCCGGTGCTGCAATCCATCAGCCCACTGCTGAAAACCTGAGCCCCTTCCATTACCCTCAGATTCACTGGTACCCCAGACTGCTGATTTGCCAGGCCCAGCATTCACTTCTCACCCCGATTTGAACCGAGGTTTTCCATCATGGTGGGAGATCACATCCTGGAAAGGAGGCTGCCTCCTTCAGGTTCTGGTGCACCGGGAAGCCCAGCCACCTCAAACACCATAGCCAGATAAAGACCAGGCAGTAGCTGACATCCTGGCTACGCTCACGGCTGCAGCCAGGGCTCTCCTAGAAATCCCACCACTCCTTGCCTGCACTCATGCCCATATATCCAGTCAGGCAGCCCCATGCTCATGAGGCCATGCAGAACTCGCTCACGCTGGCCTGTCATTGCCACAGCCCATGATTTCATGGGATTTCCACTGTCCTAATCACCCACCTGTGTTACTCCAGAGGACCTCTCTACTGCTCCTGCACGCTCGCTAACGCACACAGGGAAAGTAACCTTAACGCTACAGGAGTGACAGGCCCTCAACCAGCTTGGCCGATTGCCTGGGGAAAGTCTGGAGAGGGGTTGCTGAAGGTCTCCAAAGGCAGGGCAAACTGACAATTTCCTCTTTGCTTCTCCCCACATGAGGACTAGCTGGTACCAAAGGAAATCCTCCAGCAGTTCAGTGCAAACAGAACAAGCGCCTTCTTCCACAGGTTGCAATCGTGCTGCAGACAGGGCTGGGGGGGGCTGGGGGTGCAGCAAGGAGCCAGACAAGCCACTGCAAGAGATTGCTGTCTGCCAAACAAGACTGTTAGGATGCAAGCTCTTGTCTTGTGAGGCTCCTAACCAGGGGACTGTGAGGACCTGGGAGTTTGTGCCAGAAGAAGGACAGCTCTGAATGTGCCCTCTTATAATCCCCTAAAATATGTGCTGAAGTCACTGCTAGAGACAAGTCCCAGGTCTGGACGGGGCTTTGGGTTGACACAGCATGGCCACGCTCGTGCTCTGTTGAAACAACAACTCTTTCCCCATAGAAACAGGGCAGATCTAAGTGCTTCTCCCTCCCTGGCGAGCAGTTTGCTTTGGCTGCCTCTGTGCTCTGCCTTCCCCTGCTACCCCAGAAAGCTGGTGCTGTCCGCTGCAAACCCAGCCACCTGCCTTCCCTAAATACCCCACCCTCAGTACATGGCAAAGCAACACCCCAAACCCACAGCCTTGGGGAGCACAGCTCTCTCTCCCCTACCGCCACTCCAGCATCAGCTCTCTTCCCAGGTGGCCACCAGCTCCCCTCTCACCATTGCAGTNAGCTCTCTCTCCCCTACCGCCACTCCAGCACCAGCTCCCCTCTCACCATTGCAGCCCTCCAGTAACAGGACTAGCGAAACTCGCAGGGAGAAAGCGTTTTGCTCCCTCCCTTCAGCATGAAGGGGATAATGGAATTGCAAGGGCCAAGGGAAGATGGACAAAAGCCCAGCAAAATGTCTTTTGTGGGTAGAGGGTCCCATACCTCGGAGAACGTTTCCTCGGGACAGGATGCCATGGTAGTCCCACAGCATCCCTTGCTTTGTCAGGAAGGGAAAGGAGGCCTTCTGGCAAAGGGGTTAGGCCTTGCAATAAGGAGGGATTTTTTGTCCTCTCCCAAACACCTTAGGAGACTGGTTTCGATTACCCACACCCCAAAACACAGCCCTATACTTAGCAGCTCCTAACGCACAGTGAAGCAGGCCAGCATACACCATTTCTAACCACCTCCACTGCTTTAAGGAGCAGAAAAACTACTTTATAACCAAGGTTACTAAAAACCTTGGTTAGAGGGTGTCCTTCAGCACTAGATCACGGAGGTGAAAAGAGGTCTAAAAGGGTTATCAGTGGGCAGAACCAAGAGGAAGAGCATTGGAAGGCCCTTAAAGCATGGTCCAGCACAGGCTTTCATGAGAAAATGTGGTTCAACCACCCTGTTTCCCCAGCACGCTACACGGTCTTTATGAAAGAGCTTCCAAGGGAAGCCATGGCTCTGGGACTCCCGTTGGGTGTTGCCTTGACTCACCTGTAGCCTAAAGAGTCCATGGGGACAGGGGCCATGCCCATGTTTTCAGTGTAGTTTCGTGATTTTGTTGCATAGTTATGTGAATCTACATTCCAAGCAAAGCTGTTCTGCACTCGCTGCGTGGCCTCGGCCTCTATCTGCTCTTTTGGTTTCATCATGCTGTGGTGGTGGATATGGTGGTAGACGTGTTTATGGTGGTATAAGTTAGCTGCATCCAGTTTCATTCCTGATTTTGTTGCGTGCTTGCCATGCCCTGGAGGAATTGTTCCTAGTGTCCCTGACAGCTTTCCTAAGTGGCCGCTTTCCGGGGACCGTGGCTTAGGAGAGTGGCGGCCAGGTCCTGGAGACTGGCAGCCTGGTGTTTTCATCACACGCTGTACATGCTCGTCGAGGATGCTTTCTGGGTTTTCTTCATGGGCATCTCTCATCGGCATCCCAGCACAGCCCATCTCAGAGTAACGAGGAGCGAAGTGATGAAAGGCTTGGGCGGAAGGCATCTTGTGGCTAATGACCGAGGGACCAGAAGAGATATCTGCATCCTCACCTTCTTCCTCCTGCAAGAAACAAGAGGATGATCAAGGAATGACACTGAGGTGGTGGAAGGGGTCCCTACTCCCACCTCCTGCTCAGAGCAGGACTGATGCCAACCCTTGATAGGGTCAGGCCTGGCTTTGTCCAGCCAGATCTTGAAAACCTTCAAGATCTCCATCCAGCGTCCCTCTGGAGACCTGTCCGACTGTGTCACCCTCCTGTGGAAAATTTCCTCAACCTGATCTTGTGCAGTCCCAGCTCGTGGCTGTCACCTTGCTGCCACCAAGAAGAGCTGCTCAGATCTCTGTACCTGCCTTTTGAGCCACCATTAGCAAGGGTCTCCCAAAGAGATCCAGGCAACCTCTGTCATGCAGCCCATGCATCACAACCAGCATTTACAGATGCAGCTTTTTCCAGTAAGTGTAACAACTCAGTGGGACGTGCGAGCAGGCAGAACCTTACTAAAAAGCACCCCAAGTCCCTTGAAGGTGGTTGTGTAGCAACCAGCAGCGGAAACACAACTGCCTGCATGGTACTTGCGACTTCCTAGGAGCCTTTGGTAAGGCACCGCTTCAAAGCTCATCAGATAAAGCCCAAAGCTACAGGGTACGTGGCAAAACAGTTCTCGAATCAGGTGAGACCAGGGAGGGTCTCTCACCTGAATGACTAGTTCACGAGGCAAAGCAAATAGTGGGCTTGTAACAGGAGGGAGCAACTGAAGCTCAACAGAAGCATGAAGAGTTTTGAAAATCAAACACTGATTTCTCCCAGGCATGGAGGAAAACGGCTGGAGTGAAACACTTCACGCAGATAAAAAAGAGCTTGGAACTAACTGCTTGCTCTTATAGCTCACAACGGTCTAGGACACACTGTTAGCAACTGTGAAGTCTTTGCCAGGAAGACTAGAACTCCTCCATGCTGACAGCCACAGTTTTGATGCTGACAAATTACTTTATGCGCCAACATAAACTCATATATTTATGAAGTTTCTTTATTGGAAGTCAGGATTCCTATTTTTTTTAAATTACATAAGCAGGATTCCAGTGAGTCTTTTAATCCCGCTCTGTTTTCCACCTTTGGCACAGCAAAGAAATCAGTTGCAGGGTATCTCTGCCCTGCCAGATAAACGCATCTGCTAGAAAATACTGGCTTCCATCAGCTTGGCCTGTCAGATGTCATCATCCATCACTTGCTAGCCAGCTTCAAAGTCTCAGCTGCCAACCACAGAGCAAGAAAGTAAGTAACAGACTTCCTCCCAGTGTCACACCTGTGGGTTCAGACCTGACCAGGGGACGATGCCAGGCTTTGAAAGTGCCAAAGGCATGGGCGCCGCAAGCCTGAGGGTGTGACACGATGCCCGCGACTGGAGGGGACACACCACTTTCTAACGAGTTGCTTTGAAGAACTTCAGAGGGACCTTTCATCTACAGCCACAAGGCTGCAGCCTGTCAACCACCGTTCCTGGGCACCTAGCTCAAGGACAAGAAAAAATGAAGCATGTGCTGACCAAATCCCTGTCACTGGGGTAAGAATTTAGTAGGAGTTTATGAAAACCTAATGATGCACTCAGCACTTGGGAGGCTTTAGGGCTGGTACCTGCTTTGTAGAAAACTTTTAGGTTTAAACACCAACCGATACGCAGGGTGAGATCTGACCCTGGCACAGATCCCTGAAGAGCAGCAGCATGTCCTTTCTGCTCAGAGCCTGGAGCTCTGGCTGTGCTGTCACACCACAGCAAGTTGGCGTGGGACTGACAACCCAGGGTGGTCCAGAAAAGTGGGTGCCCGGGATTTGGGAAATCCTCTGGCTGCACGGAATTCCATTTTGCCAGTTAACTGTGACCTATCTTTGTTTTGCTCTAAGACTGAGAGTAGGGTGGGCTAAGGGAAGGAGAGGTGTGCATTGGTTTGCCTTAGCTCATCTGTGTCACCGAGCAGAACTGGACCCCAGGCAGGAGCGAGTGGTGCTGGGGTGGGTGCTGTGAAGGCAGGCCCTGGGGCAGCTGGCTTCCCGCTCCCCAGAGCGGGTCTCAGCCTCGCATCCTGCCTCAACAGTGAGAAAACGGCAGCTAATGGAGGAACTGGGGTGCTATCCCAAGCTGCCCTTTCTCCTCAAGCAGGGTTTGAGTCACGGCTGCAGATACAAGCTCTGCCAAATCTTTTCACCGTGCTTAGTCTGTGGTGCAAAAAACAACACACGGCACGAGGTCGGGGTAGCCCCAGCCAGGATTGTAATGCGGGACTTCAGACAGGGCTGAGCTAGGCCTCCGCACTGGTGCACGGCGAGGTGCTCCTTGCCCGAGCTACCTGACCGCAGCCTGTGCCTGGCAACGCAGCCTTCCACCCCACCAAGCCTGCTGCCTGTCCTGCACCCCTCTGCCCACTGAGCACCCTTGCCCTGCCTGTGGCCATCACAGGCAGGAGAAAGGGAAGACAAGGACAACGACAAGACCAAGAAGGTGGAGGGACTACTGTGTTCTACACTGAGGAAACCTGCAGGGCTGGGGAGCGGCCTCCTCCACAAGCTCAGCTTCCCTGGGCACAGGGGTGGTGAGCTGGGCAAAGTTTGGCGGGCAGGGAAGCCTTGGGTGCCATAACCACTAGATGGTGCTTTGTTGACATAATATATTTGTCAGAAATCTCTTCCATCTGCTCCCAAAGGCAGCAGCAGTCAAAAGAGATGCAGGCTTCAACTTCGCTGACTGCTGAGCTATTTTTACTCTCCAGCAAGGTCGGGGGTGCCCTTCCTTTTGGATTAGGAGGCTGAGATCTGCACTGATGAGCCACGGGCAAGCGATGCCCTGCTGCAGATCTCCTCCTCTGCCTTCTCCCAGTCCATCCATCAGGCTGCTACTGGTCCGTAGGGCAAAATAACTCACCTAATCACGAGTGCTTCTAAGATCATCATGCAAACGATTTCCCTCTCTGGTTAGGCAACGTTTTATATTCAAATAGCAAGAATCTCAGCACCAGCTTTGCCTCTCTGGGCCCATTTTCCATTTGCTCGGTTCCGACAAAGACAGAGCGATCTCTATGATCCAATACTGATCTTTAGAATCCAATACTGCAGCTTCCACGCACAGATATGAGGCTGGAGTGGCTCAAAAAGTAATAAGGAAACGCGTATCCCCTCTAAGCCTCTCACACCTTGCTCAGAACAATTAATGAATTCAGAGTTTGGGGTTTTTTTGAAAACCAGAAATCTCATAGTCTTCTCAGTAAAAGGCATCTGGCTTTAAATCAGATGTCTCTTTTCGATGCTACTGCATGATGTGGCTTTGAAAGGGAACCTGCAGGCAGCTCAGCATGGGGGAGAAAAATTCTTTTTTCCTAGCTTTTGCAAAATATTTCCAGCTTCTCTGCTAAGCTGATAACTGCTGAGCGCGACTAACGCCCGTGGTTTTCCCTGTGCTGCTGTTCAGTGAGCCGTGCCGGCCCGGTAAGAGGTTACCCTGTAGTCCTGGTGTTCGGGTCATAGAAAAAAAGCCCTATGATCTATCGGGATTCAAGCTCTTGCTGATAGCAGCAGCTCCTGCACCTTAAGTGCTGACCTAAAAAAGCTACAATTGCTTACTCGCGATTTTTTCCTGAATGGCTAATACTAGATGCCAGCCAGTCAATGAAATACATTCTGGAGACAGCAAAGAGCTTTAATATATAGCATTAGTGGGAGTCCTGGGCTTAAAAATAGATTAAGTCACACAAAAATGTGTTTAAATAGACTTAAATTTATTCTCTGGCACATAGGTATTTGCTGATTTTATGGTATTGGTATTGGCAGCTTCTTCGAGGAGGCAGAGGGCTGGGATAAGGTAGTCTGGGGGGGCTGCAAAGGAGCCACGGGGGAAGGAGGAGGAAGAGTGCTCTACGGCTGCATTCACAGAAAGTGCTGCTGGTTACACTGGATTCATATAGAAAGCAAAGTGTACCAGACAGGAAAATAGAACAATTCTGGAAGAACAGTAATCTAACCACAAAATAGCACCTCGCCGGCCTTTTCCAGCTGGATGCTGGATGCAGGAAGGTGCAAGGAGTTTGCTGAACAACACGTGGAGCTAGAGGGAACCTTACAGATCCTTCTGCCCGCCTCACTTCCCTGCATTTGAAATGCAGATGTGATTTAAAACAAACACTACAACCTATAGCTCTTCTCTGTTTAAAGAGCTCTTCAATGAACATTTAAAAATACTCCAACGGGGCTGGAGGATCTGCCCTGAGCCCCAGAGGCTCAGCTGCTCTGAAAGCGCCGAGCTGGCCAGGACAGGCACCAGCACTCCGCTTTAAGGGTTACTAAGCACAGAGCCTTCGCCTCAGGGCCACAGCAGCTATCAACTGCAGAGACCCGCAATTTCTTCACACAGGGCTGTAGTTAAGCTGGCCCTGGTGATGTTCAGTAACACTGTGGTGTCCTCTAAAAACTCTCCTGTATCCCCAGCACAAGATGTAGAGGTACGCAGGAGCTGCAGTATCTCAGAAGAAAAGATATAGTGTGAATACTGCTGAACAGAGGGTCCCACACAGGTAATTCTAGACAACGAAGACCTCATTCTCTCCCTTTTGGAGCTTGTTGTGAAGTTAGAAGCCTTACCTGCTTCCCTTGGTTTGTCTACCAAGCCTTGGCGCTCTGAAGGACCCCAGGGGTACGTGGGCTCACAGCAGGCAGGGCCATGGGCAGGGTTTCCTCAGCCACCCATGTGGACTCAGTGCGCTTCTCTGCCCCGGAGAGGTTTTTTAGATGCTACACCTGATCAGTTCCAAATTTCCTCAGGATGTGCTAGGCACTGATGGGCAGAACCCTTTTGGCTGTGGTAGAAACAGCCTGACAGCAGACACAGACACCTCCAAACTTAACACCACCTGCCATCTGGTTACCATTTGTGGGGGAAATAGGGATCACGGAAAGCCTCATGGAGGAAGCTGAACCCCTATTACACAGTTCCCATCCTCGCATGGAAAGGACTGTTCACCAAGTCAGGAGAGCAAGGGCACCAAAGAAGATGATGGGGAGCATCCACAACCCCTCACTGGTGGCCGAAGTGGGCAGTGCTGTGCTGTAGCTGTTATCTTACAGCAGGCTGGGAGAACCAGAGCTCACAGAGGCCCGTGTGGATGGGGGAACTGTGCTGTGGAAGATCCTGGGGCTAAAAAGCCCCCAGAAACCTCGTGCAAGTCATGACTATGGCCACTGGAGCAAGGAAATGGTCGCCCCCTGCACAGCAGGTAAAAGCTCCCTGTGGTGTCAGTAAGCAGACAGACTGCCAGGCTGGCGGAGGAGGCAAGGAGGTTACTCACCGCTCGAACGCGTTTAAGGCGCTCCTCCAATTTCTCCTCCGCTTCACGTTCCTTTTGTACTTCCTCCAAACGATTGATCAGTTCTGCAGCAAACTTCTCTGGTTCTACGTGGATATCCTTTGGCATTCGGTATGTACGCTGGAGGAAAAAGAGACCAGGGCTTAGCAAAAGGTGCATGAAAAATCACAAGTTTATTTTCCAGGCTTCGATAACTGGACGTGCCAGTCGTTCCAGTGGGGAGCTGGGGGAGGACAGGCTGGCAGGCGCAGGGGTGCAGCCGAGGACCGGGGGGCAGGAAGCTGAGCAGGAAGCACCACCATGGGCTCCCCAGCTGGCACCAGCTCCGCACATCAGCCCACGTTAAGGCAACGGTTTTCTGAAGCCACAGTTCAACAAGCTCTTTTTTTCAGCACCGAATTCCACTTTGGGATGGCTGTACTTGCTTTTTTCCTAGTGTACAAATGGTCAACAGGAATATTCTGGTCTCAAAGGGTGGGAAAAAAGGATGTACAGACAAACCTCTTAAAAATCATGCTTATAGTAGTGATGTTTTGCTTTGATAGAAAGGAGGACTCTTAACACAGCTGCTCAGCTCTGCCCAGGGGGACCAGCCTGTGCTGGTCAATCTCTGCAAACCTAGCCCACAGCCACCGAAAGGAGTGGAAATCCTGTCACCTCCAAGACATCTCCCTGCCCCTCACCTTCTGCTACAACGGAGCCCGGCCACAAAAAGCCACGATTCCCACATAGCATCCTCTAGATGGAAGAATCCTGCAGGATTGCATCCCAGCTCTTCAGAGACTTGCAACGAGCCCCTGCTTCCTTTCTCAACACAGCGCCCTTGCAAGTGCACAGATATCACTTATTCTGCTTGCTCCAGGTGAACAAATGAATATTTATGAAAGTTCAAGGGCATCTGCTGTTCCTTATGCAGAATTACTTTGTCCCTAAATACCTGAGCTCTGGGATAAGAAGTTTGTGCAGTGGAAGCTATCGGATGCTGTATTTTCACCTCTTTTTTATCCCTTCTGCATCGTTTTGTTAAAATAGTAGAAAAAATAAAATGACACAGCAGAGATAAAAAATTAATTCAGAAGAAAAACATATGGAAAATTCAGCAAGAATAAAAACCTGCATTCAAATATTTCAATACCAACATGAAAGAAATATACACTCTACAGGACCAGAGATAAAATTAAATGTGAAGACACGAGATAATTCATAGCAAAAGAACAAATGCAGCACCAGAAGTTGACACTGAGCTTGAAGTCTTTAAAGGAGATGAGAGACCACCCAAATATACCGCAGACCAGCCAGAAGATCAACGTGTAAAACTGAAATAAACCTTTGCCTCAAAACCTGACAAAGTATGCAAATCATACCGTTTTCTTCTCTCTGCCAGCTGCTGAGTGGAAGGCAAGGGAAGAAAAATAGAGGCAAGTGGATATCCTACTGATGGCACTGAGAAGCTGAAGACATCTCTGACATCCAAGTCGGATCACAAAGGTTGTAGTCAAAGCACCGCTCATTTTGTTCACTCAGAGCAAGACCCAGCCAACCCTGCCAGCATATCTCAACTCCAGTGCTCACGGCTGCTGCCGTCTCTTCCCCGCTGGGTAGTGCTGGGCTGCAGCGTCCCCGGGGACAGCTGACACGATGTGGCTTTGCAGGCAAAGGGACTGCCTGCTCTAGCACCCCATTTCTGTGACAAGCAGAGGGATCAACAGCTCTGCCTGAAGCTGTCACAGGTAGGACTGACCCATCTGAGCTGGGAACAGCCCCAACAAACCATCCCTGTCATCCAGGGATGTGGCCACTGGAGACGGCATAATATCTGTGAGCTACCATGTGGCTCCCACCCCGGGATGACAAAGTCTTTGCTGTCACCAGGACCTCCAGCACTGAAAATCAATGGCCTGTATTAAAAAGAAACACCACAGAAGAAGATTTTCATCAACAAAAAATGACATTTATTTGTGAAGTATTGGCAACAAGGGCCAAAGTGGCAAGCTTCGTCCCAGCGCTGGGACCTTGTGCTGTAAAGAAAGGGCCCCAGATGTGCTCCATCATGTCCCCCTCTCTGGGGACCATCTAGGATCCAAGTGATGTTTCCCTGTTCCTCCCTGTGTAGCTTGAGGAAGCACTTCTGGCTAAGGGAGTCCGCTTTCTTCAGAAACTCCAAAGCCATCACCACCACCATCCACCTCATGAGGCAGTGGCGATGATTCCTGAGGAGGCACACCCCTCTCTCGCCCGACAAGTTGCGGCCCATTGGGTGATGTGTTCACTCCCTCCTGTCACTTCAGACATGGCAGCCCTCCTTGAGGTTGTTTACATGATGGCAGCACCAAGCCCTGTTCCGTTAGAAACCTAACGAGCCTAATGAGAGGCAGTGTGGTGCTCGGCAGTTACAGCGTTAGGTCTCCTCGGTGCAGCTGCTTCCATAGAAAAGTAGAACTGGGAAAGGATTTCCCTTTGTTTTCATAGCCTGTGATGCAATGCAGCATCCCAAAGCCAAGTCCCGCCTGAGCCCCCTGCAGCAGCGGGTACAAAGGCTGAAGTTTGCCAAGCTGCCTGTTCGAGTACTGTCACAATGAGGTGGTTCCCTCCAGGCCCAGCAATGCTCAAGGACCACAGCTCCATCTCTGATGAGGATCTGAAGACATTCAGGGTCACTGCTGTATCCAGAGAACTCAAGATAAAGATGATTTGGGGCTTTTACAGCTAATACTTCAGCATGTTTATCCACAGTCTCTCAAAGTCTAGAGGTGACTGAAGCCCAGCTACAGAAATGAAAAGCATCAAACCCAAGAATCTTTAGGATGAACTCATTTTCCTCTCTCTTCGATAAACTGCTGCATCTGCAAAACCTACTGCTCCATCCTTGGACCTTTCCATTCAGCATAACAGCTTGCAGAAGTCCTCAGCAGCCTCTCTGAGGGTGCAAGATGTAGTTCCCTCTGTGGAGTCATCTCTGCAAGGGTCTCCCTGACCATTCAAGTTTGATGCAACTGAAATGAACCTCACTTCACCCCATGGATACCAGTTGCACAAGCCCTACATTGTCCTGGTGGGTACCCATAATGGTGACACACAGAAAGCTGGGAGCAGGATGAGGCTCTGAACATCGCCATGGGTCTGACTTTATTCCTAGCTCAAAGGATGAGCTCCATAGACTGCCCCAAAACAAACAGTATTGCAAAGTAATGAATGCAAATTCCCTGCACTGAAACACTACCGGTAACTGCTGCGGGCTCGCTCTGTCTCCCTGGAGAGCAAACACGGACTGTGCTGACCTGGTTCAAAAGGCTTAAGACAACAAAGCATTCGAAACTTTTATCAAATGATGGGCCTGACTTTGGAAGGGAGATATGCTCCATCAAAAACCAGCCAGGCTCAGCCTGTGCCCACAGGAGGATCCTTCAGGGCTTCAGGATTTGGAACCTGCCCCCAGCTTCCCGCGGGCATATAGAGCCCTGCCAAGGGAGTTGTAAATAAGCTGGTTATTGTTCTGAAATCAGAAGGGCTCTGAATGCTTTTGTTCCAAGTAAAAGGTACAGCATTCTCCAAGAGCTGGATGGTTTTGGAGGATCCAGCTCTCCAGTGTGGACCAGAACAAGATCTCTGGACATTCTGAGTCAATAATTTAGAAAGGAAGCACTTCATACTAAAGAACTGTTTTATCTACAGCTGGTTTATCTAATGATTTACTTAATTACCTATCTACTTTTATTTAATGCCACTCGTTCAGATGGGTCTGTCCAGAACCAAACCACTCTGAGCTGGGGAGGTCGCCGAGTACAACATATGGGAAGCTGAATGCCAGATGGATTGGCAAGAAAAAAACTGCTTGAATTGCTCTAGATGAAGCATCTTTCCTAGCAACAGCTGTGAGGAAGGATTTCTTGGGGTATCTATCACCAGAACACTGTCCTACGGGATCTGAAGTGTCTGAAGCTTCGGTACCTCTGAGAAGAAGCAGCCTGCTAAGAGTATGTGAGATACAGCAGATCTCCAGTACTTTCACTTAGCACCTGCTATCACTTTTTCTCCTTATTTTCTTGGAGTTGATGGGAGTGGGAGACACGTGGATTTTGCTCCATGAGGCAGATTCAGGTCTTGGGTTTTGATGGATTTCACCTTCCCTAAGAAACTGAGGTTTGAGGACCAAGGTGCAGAGCAGAACACACCAGCATCCTAAACGTGTGATTTTACTATGACCTATACGTGAAAAGGCTGAAACAATCTCACTGCGGGTTCCTCTTGGGAAGAATAAACCTTAACTGTTCTGAAGTGAAACAGGAAGTTTTTCAACGTTATGATTAGGTAGACATATTTAACCAGCCCCAGGGATCCATGGGTTGGGATGAACCATTTCTGACAGACCTGGCTGGGTCAAGGAATTCTGTGATGTTAAACCTCCTTCCACAGGAGGTCTGATGACTCCATGATGCCCGAGTGGCTGATGTTAGATCACATGTCAGTCTTGGAAATGAAAGGATGAAGGCAGGCTAGAGAAGCCAACAGAAAAGAGGGGACAAGAGAATAGGGCCTTAAATTGCCCCAGGGGACACTTAGGCTGGACATTACTGAAAAATTTCTTCAGTGAAAGGGTTGTCAATGCCTAGACTGGGCTGCCCAGGGAAGTGGTTGAATTGCTATCTCTGGATGTGTTTAAAAGTTGTTTAGATATGGTGCTTAGGGAAATGGTCTAGCAGTGGACTTGGTAGAATTAGGTTAACAGTTGAGCTCGATCTTAAAGGTCTTTTCCAACCTAAATGCTTCTGTGACCAAGCTGAAGCAAGAACATCACAAAATAGCTTCTTTATGCAGTTAAACAAACAAACTACAAAAGGAATCCCTGGTCTAATGCTTGAGGCTGGATTTTTCTGAATTTGCTGGGAGAAAGGAACATCTCCCATTGTCTCCTGGGAATGGACGAATGCCAGAGCTGGGGTAAATCCCGGGCAACAGGATAGGTACAGTCCTGCATTCTCTAGGCTTCCACTCTTCCTTTGGGAACTCGCTTGCTCTTTCCTTCTTTGGTGCTCCAAGACTCTGCTCAAATCCAACAGAGAGATGAAAAACCACATGAAAAGCAACACTCACTCGCCATGTAATGGGTTCCTGCCAGAGACACAAAACAAAGGTCTCGCTGCTTGCTAGAGACCTTCACCCACGGCATTCCTGGGCAGAGCGCCATTTCACAGAACACAGCTTTCCCAAGCTTAGCGCGCTGTGAGCGTGGAAGCTGCAGAACACAGCCATCCACGCATCGAGATCTTCTGCTGCACAGCAGGGCATCCTACACAACCAGCACACGCCTTTGTCATTTGGAGGCAGCACAGCTTTTGAAACTACTGGGCAGTCTCCTACGAACACATAATCCCTATGGGTTATAGCTTCTGGACCTAACTAAAAGAGCTGCTATTAAAAGCATTGTAAGTTCTTTCAGAATTTTGCATAGTAGCCCCATAACTCATTTGTAAGGGAACGGTGTAAGGTCTCTAGAGGACTTCCGAAATGACTTTTCCGAAGTAGTCGGTTCTCTACTATCACTAGGAAAACATGCCATGCATTCTGCAAGCACTATCTGTATGGACTCTGGCTACACCGGTTAGATACGAGTCCATAAGGACCTTCACTCAAAGGTTGCCGCTGAGTCATCGCTCGACGTTTAAAAGCACGCGAACCACCAGGTCCCGGCGGACAATCGAGACTGCTTTGGTCACGGGCACAGCCCAGTCACCGTCCTCACACAGCAACACTCGAAGAAACATTTGCATGGCTCCTTGCTAATTGGGGACATTTAATTCAATGAGCGTGCAGTTAGAGGTGACTTTAAAAGACTAACTTTGTAACATTTCACACCAGTGTTGTCAAAACATATTGTCTAATTACCTTCTCCTTTCTCAGCTGATTGATAAGCGAGGGCAGAGCAGTGCCTCTCTGAAGTCTATGCCAATTCTGTGTCAGTAATTGGCTGGCAGGAGGTGCCAGAGTGTCTGAACTAAACTTTTATTCCCTGGAGAAAGACTAGAACTAACTCGACTTCTCAGTCCTCCGCTCCCATATAAATATGCGTCGAGATGCCTTTTTCCCTAGGACTTAAAATTACAGCGCAGAACCAAATGGGAACAGTGGATGTTTCACAGAAAAATCTTTGTGAAGCGTCCGTGTGTAGTTTACGAGGAATATGTAATTCTAAAAGACTGTATAGGTAAGTAGGATAATATAAAAATTTATAAGCAGCATGTGGCCAATTTAAACCTTGTTTCCCCCCCACCCTTATTTTAACTGGTTTCCAAAAAGGTTGATAAAATTTAATGCCAAGTAAAACTAATTAGCCTGCAAGGAACTGCTGCTGGAATGACACTTATTCAGCTCAACAAAAGAAATGTTTGGCAGATGGAAGTTCGTTAAAGCAGAGCTCACTATACATATTTAATGCTCCATACTCTGAATTTATAACCTGCAGTTCATTGAGGCTTTGCCAGTGCACACGATCAACAGAGAGCCACTAGTATTTTTATCCAAAAGGTAAAGCCACTGACAAGCTTTGAACTCGGAGAATATTCACTCAGTCGTTCCCACTGTTGGGGAACAGCAACAACAACAACAAAAAATAAAGGCCAAGCTTTCAAACTTCAACTCTAACAAAGCCAAGCTTACAGTAAAAACAGCATCGAGTGAAATAAAAAGGCACCCAGCCAGCCTTTTCAACAGCGACCACACTGTGAAAGTCACCATGTGAAAAGAGAGGTGACTGAGCAAGGATGGCTAGTGAGCGTCCACAGCCAGGGCTTCTTTTGTCAACCCAGTGATCAAAGCACAGGAGACCCTCTTAAATCTAAGGAAAATAATCTAATTTAAAAGGCCAAACAAAGAGTGGTGGTTTTGTGGTTTGGTTTTTTTCGTGTGTGTGGGGTTTTTTTTGTGTTTGTTTTTTTTTTCTTTTAAATCACGTTAAAACAAGGGTGCATTTCTGCTGGTATTGTGCTGCTTTAAGCAGGCAGGATGAGAACAGCTGCCTCAAGTTTGAAGGCACTTCTGGAATAAGCAGATGGAGGCTTTTTTTCTCCCTATTTGATTTGTGCAGGAGTTCAGCTGTCCAAAGGGGAAAGAAGCACCTTTATTCCCTGCTAGATATTAAATGTCACCTGTAACTTCTCACAAAAAGAAAAGAAGAATAATAAGCAGAGCTGCAGATGGTGCTGCGGAGCCCCAGCAGTTACACCCATCTTCCAAAAGCTGTTTGCTTACCTGGAGCAACTGGGGAGACAGCATCAGACAAATGAAATACTTCAGCCTGCACCTTCTTTGCTCTCCTGCCTCATATCCCCTGGCGGGCTTTGTCGAGTCCCTGAGAAGAGGCTACTGCTCCCTTTGGCCGCCCAGCACAGAAATACCACTCGGGACAGTTGTACTTCTCCCCAGTTGACCTTAACTAAGAGCCACCTCAGACTCCAGGTCCAATGGCCTCCTACATCTTCCACAAACACCTCCGGCTCACCCAAGCGCACGTAACCTGCTTGCAAGCAGCTATCAGGCAGCGCTTCCCTTCTCCTCTAGGAGAAACAGCCAGCTACTGGTTGAATGGTTACGGAAAACTATGCACTTTGGGCAGCCCTGGATGAGGAGTTTGGCAGAAGGCTGTCAAGCCCTTTCTTAGTACAGTGGATTTCTGTCTTAAATCATCCCCAAATTAATAGAGAGCTAAGAGGGATTAACTCAAGTGAGCAGAGCAACTGTACATCGGATATCTCACATACTTTGCATATTTACCTCTGGAGAAGGAGATAGTGCTACTTACAGGAATGTGAGGTAGGGGCACACGTCCATTTGCTTTGGCACTTTCTTGCATCTCTCGGCGATGCTGCTTGCGGAGTCTGTACGGTGGGATCCCATCTCTGCCGGAATAAAACAATAAGGGGCTCTGCTTTAGCGCCTTTCTCTGACACACGATGTCCGTTTAAGCCTTGCTGCCGCAGAACGGCAGGTCAGAAACACCTTTATACTTGAGAAAGGCTTTACATGCCCAGGGAGAGCGTGGCAGAGCAAGAGGAACCTGTGTGGAGAGCCATGCTCACCCAGGTCCCTGCACTGGCAACGCTCTAGTATTGGGTGCTGAGGGGACTTACAGGTCATCCACCGGGAGCAGAGCGAGGCAGGGCTCCTGCGACCGCTGCCCTAGGCAGAGGGCAGGGAGAAGGACTTGGACCACATCCTGGTACCTTTTATAGTTGGTTGCTTTCTATAAAAGAGCCTGTAATGTACACAGTAAACCACAGGGCAGGCTGGGAGGGGGAGGAGGAGGAGTGGGAGCTCAGTGAGCATCTACACCAAGGGGAACTCGGTCGAGGAATGAGGTATATATTTTTAAGAGAGCGTGACAACTTCTCCAATGACTTATCGAAGAGGCTTAGTGAAGGGGTAGGCTCCGCTGCTCTTGAGACAACATCTCGCTCAGTCAGAAACTATGGGCTTGATGCTGGAGTTACTGTGCAGAACCACCAAGCCAGAACTCCAGAGGAGGCCGGGCAATGGTTAGGGAGGGAAGCCACGGGCACCAACACCCAAGCGAACCAGCTCTACTCCGGTTTCTGCACTTGCTGAAAAAGCTGGTGACTGAGGTCTCTGCAGAGGGAGGAGATGGTGGTGGCAGTGACCCTTGGTCCTGTCAGACCAGGAGCTGGGTTCGTGGCTCTGCTGCGAGCCAGGGGACGGGGCAGGCCTGCTTGGCCAAGCCGTACGCAGCCCTTCTGTGAAGATGGGAGCTGGCCTAGGTGCACACAGGTCCCAGCCACGGCAGGTCAGAGGCACCAGGCTTTGCAAAGCACCCGTAAGAGCAAGGTTGAGCATCGCTGGCTGAGCATCACTTCAGGTGAAGAAAGGAAACATGCTTCTGTTCCCAGCACCGCAACCACCCTGCTTACACACGGGGACAAGGAAAATGCGAGTGAGGTGGAGCTCAGTTAGGAAATAAGGACACAGGCCCATCTCCTGGTGACACCGGGTTATTTTGAGAAAAATCAATCAACACAAAACCGTATGTGAGGCTGGAGCTTGGCAGATTGGAGCTTTCCATTTTTATTTTACACATTTCCCCAAATGAGTAAAAGTAACTGCTTGGGAGGGCTGTGCAATGACAAGAGGAATGGCTGGAAATTAATGGTGGGATTTGGGTTGTCCGAAGTACCAAATCACATCCATGCTCACGTACTGTCTCCTTCCAACCCTGCAGCACTCAGAGCAGTGCAAATGAGCCCGTCTCAAAGCATCTCACCATCACAAGCTGTTTGCACAAGCCAAATGCACTTCACACCTACCCCCCTCCCCAATTGTTAAGCACAGCTGCTTCTCGGGAACATAAACCAAACAGTTTAACCAACAGATTTTTGAAGTTGAGATGCCATTTGGCAAGGAAAGCAGAATTTACTGCCTTGTTTTGCCTGCAAACCTCCCGAGTTCCAAGCAGCAGGCTGCGTGAGGACGGTCACCATCAGCTCTCCGTCCCGTTCCCATTGCGCCTGCTGCTCCCTGGAAAACTGGGTGCAGGCAGAATGGCCACTAAATGACATCAGAAGAATGCAATTTCATACAGTAAGCCAGGCATTCAAAATTAAACACCATTGTAAGAAAATAAACCCCATGATTAATGACAAGTGCTTTTTAGCAGAACAACAAACAAGAGAAGAGAAAATTAGCCAGGCTAATTACAGCTCTGGCTGGTGGCTGCAGGTAACGCAGGAGGAAGAGCGAGGCTGGAGCATCACTGCCGCTGCGCACACGGTACGGGAGCAGAGCGAGTACCGGCAGCGTTGTTATACCGACAGGCCATCGCCGCTGCCTTCCTTAGGTGGCTTCGTTTTCTTTAATGACAAACCTCCATTTGAAAAAATAACTCAAGAGTCACAACAGTTAAAAGGAGTTTCACCGCATCGCGACACGGCTTTTTCCAGACTGGAGGGCAACAAAACAACCAGCAATTTTCACAGGAAAAAAAATAATAAAGTCTGGGGGATTATTTTAGCTGTTGCTGGTTGCCATCAATAGAAAACATTTCAGCTTAACCGCCGCACAAAACCCGGGCGCCAGAACACAACTCACACACTAAAGCCACACGGCCTTTTGCGGGAAAAGCGGCATTATATTAGAAGGTGCAGTTTTTTCTTTCTCTCTCTCCATTTTTTCTTTTTTTTTTTTAATTCTCCCCAGCAGCAGTCCCAGCGGAAAGAGCGACTTTTGTTCCCAGCACAGTAGCGAAAGGCTGATAATGGCCTCTAATCTATCCGGCTTCAAACACATGTTCAGCCCCGCTGTGCTGCCTTTGATGTCATTTTAACTAGATTCCCCAATGCCACCTCTGAACTTGGAACATTCCTTCGTTCAATGTACTGTGCCAACTCAACCAGAGGAAGCAAATTCAAAGATAAGCACTTTAATTTTATCCCAACAAAACCTTATTCAATAGATGGGGGGAAAGCAAGGAAAACCAATACCGTACTTTTGTTTTCCTTTTGTCAGGTAGCTTGCTTTGAGAGATTTTCAATAGATAGAGAAATAATACAGATATATAAAAAAAAAATAAAAATCAAACTTTTCCAGAGCACACCTACTTCTAAAATAAAACTTCCCCAAAATGTTTTACTTTGTTTCGTCACGTGATTTTCTTTATCACCAGAAAGTTCTGCACTGAAGTGCAAGGCGGGGAGCAAGAGTATTTCTGCCATTTATTTAACGATAACGGAATTGGTTTGCTACTGGGGAAACGTGGGGGCTTCTTCTCCTCTCCCAACAGACCTACAAGAGCCTCCAGCGTGCAGGGAAGATTTGCTGTGGCTCTGCAGTTGGACTCTTCTCAGAAGGGCTGTTTTTCCCCTGTAAAACAGCCTCCAAACTCATCCACTAAGCCTAATAATTTGAAAATCACTATTTAGGATCTTTTAAATTAAAAAGCTGTAAAACTTGTTTAAATATAGCAGACCTCAAGGTCGTTCTCAATTACTGGTCATAGGAAAGACAGGAAATAATCCACAGCAAAACTGCTATTTTCTACCAACTACTCTTATCAAAGTACCACTGTCACTGAGAGACCTTTCTCACATCAAGAAGCACAATGGGAAAATCGCCAGGCATTCTGGCCAAAGGCCAGTCATCCAAGGACTAATATTTAATCCACAAGGTTTTCTGAAGGAGCAACCGCTGTCCCAAACCCCTTTGCTGCAGCGAATGGCCATCCTTACTCTGGGGCAGGCTTGACTGGAATGGGGGAAGAATGAGCACCCCTCAGGCTACGCCCACAGGCATTGAGGGCTTCCCAAGCACCTGGGGGAAGGCAAAGCTGTATCCCAAGCAAGATAAGCCAGGACACATGATAATACCCAGAGGAAGGAGTATTGTTGTTTAGCTGGACCAGACACCGAGCTAAAGAGGAGACATTACTTCTTGTTTACCCATTTAAGCTCTTGCAGAAATAAAGAGATGAAAGATATGGACCTAAGGCGTTTCTGCATCTGAATTGGAACATCACACGGCAATTTAATGCATTTCAGTTTCTCCCTGTTGCCTTCCTACCCAGATTAGCCTTCATTTCCCTCGAGCACCTCTGTAGTGACAACCCCTCCCATCCAGAGGCTGTCTCCTCCACTTGGGAAAGATGCTATCTGGATGTTATCGGGAGCAGTTCAGGACAGCACTGTGACTGCTGCTGCAAGCCTGGGGCAGGCCCCGAGCAGCTCAGGGCGAGGGCAGAGCCCCAAAGCCCTGACCCACCACTGAACACCAGCAGTGTGGGGCTCGGCCCCACCTGCGGCCACAGCACGTTCGCCAGGGCAGCGCTCGCCGGAGCCTTTCACCGTGTCCTCTCCAGACCTCGTCTCCACACAAACCAGCTAAAACAACACAGCTGCCCTGCCGATTGTAAAAACAGGTTTCAGCAGCGAGGATCGGAGCTGTCTGGCCTACAAGGGAAGAGGGATTCATATGACACAGGAAGACTGAAAAATAATCAGTGGAGCACAGGCATTTAAGAGCACTGGTTTTTAAGCCACTCAACAAGCAAACTCCTCCAACAACAGGGACTGAAAACATATTTGTTATATAAATTCAACCCATTGCAATAATATTTACCCGGGCTTGGAAAGACATTCTGTTGAAAGCCTGTCTTGCAGGCAAGTGTGCTTGTAGCTGGTACCACAGAAGTGACTTTTAAAAGCACCCTGGTGAGCTGGGCGCTCCCAAAAAGCCTGTGCCTGCCTCTTCACCCCAGCTCCGGAACCCAGACGGCCAGAGCATTGCTCAGGTCTTCGCTACCGGCTTTGCAGAGCTGGGCTGTGCAGAGCCCCAGCCAAAGCCCGCTCTGCCATGATCCTTACAATGTCAAAGCCTGGAAGGGAGTTGGGGACAACTGCAATACCTGAGTATAAGCAGTCACTCGGTGTGTCCGCCTTCTCCACCAGCTTGAGAAGGCCAACGCTTGGAAGAGCATGCCTTGCATCGAGCCACGCTCTCTGTGCGCCGGCCTGCTTTCCCAGCTTATTAGCACTCCTCAATTAGCCGAGGTCTGCATCCTGATTGTCTGGACGCATTCTCCTCTGATGGGAGGGTCACGGAGGTTTCCGCCCTGGGATCACACCCTGTTCATGTGCTGCCTTGGAGCAGACGCCAGATTTCTTCATTATTGAGCTTGACTGCTGTATGTAAACAGCACACACAGGGAAGAACCTCGCTCATCAGCAAGTGAGGCTTTTATTGCCATTTTCCTCAGAGGAGGCCCAAATTCAAAGCACCAAAACATGCAAGTCTTGTCAAGCAGCAGGAGCCCCTTCTTTAACTTACATCTGGTTATTCTTCATTTTTGCTGCCTTGAGCAATTCTGCAAAAATTCCTTTGAAACTCAGGAGGCAGATAGGTTCAGCGACACCACGTAAAAACCGAACAAAACCTGGTACTGGAGTTTTAAAGCACGTAATGAAGAGCAAGTGCTGAAAACAGGCAGAGTCTTTGTCAGCCAAAGGTCAAGGCTGTACATCCAGATCAATCTGCATGCGTTCAGTTTGAGGTGCATAGAAAGATCATAGGTTTATCCTTATAATTTTTAAGACTTACTTAAAATGAACCGCTGAGGTTAGGTTAGTTATTCGCAGAAGGCAGCGCACGTGTCAGTGGTAATTAAAGTCCTAGAAGAAGCCTGTGGTGGCAACAGCAGGGATAAAATGCTTAAAGGAAAAAGGAGCAAAGAAAAAAGAATGCATAGGATGGTCAAACAGAAATTATTCTGCCTGTGAAAGAAATAAATTACCACTACTGAAATAAAAATTAGGAGGGTGAAGAACACGGGCATAAATGATCACAACTTATCACAGATGTAACCATCGGTGCAGCCCCATGAGCCCACAGGACCAGTGGAAGAGGAAGTGCTAAAAGCTAATTAATTTTGAAGATTTCTTACATCTGTCTCTCCTGATAACAAGAACTTACATGACCCCTGCTAGCTTCAGAGTACTCTTCCACATAAATTGATGAATACGAAGAATCGCAGGAGGATGTGGCAAAGCAGCTAGCCTTGTATCAAACGAAGCCTCTAATTAGCGGTCCTCTACTGCTTTCTGTCCTAGGAGCATCCACCGCCTCCCGTGTCCCTTTGGCCAAGGGCTGCCCCCTCCATTTTGCGATATGACCTGGGTAAGGCATAAGGAGCTGGTGCCAGGGAGCAGAGCAGACTCAATAGCTGCTCCTAAATGTCTCCGAGCCTCTGCAGAGCCAGAGGCCAGCATGCTATCGGCTCGCACAGAGCCGCCGCAGCACCCCCTTGCCGTGTCCCACGTCGCACACGCACCAGCCCACTGCATTAATCGAGGGTGGGCGGGGAACTGCTGCAGCACCCATTAACAACATCCCTGCCACAGGCTGGAAAGTTTCTCCAACAAGGTCTGACAGCTCCTGACATTCACAGTGACACTAAAGTCCTCTTGGAGGACTTTGTGTTTACAGCACTGCCGTTAATAAAACCCTCTCCTAATTCTGTAAACCTGTCGTCTTTCGCTTGAAGAATCAAAGGGTTTCTGCTCCACAAAAAGACACTTTGCATTTGCACTACTAAAAAAACAGACCAAACATTGAGTATTTTTCCCCAAATCCTTTTTTCCTGTCACAGAGAGGCAGTCACAACAAAACCTCGTAACCCTTTTCTCTCCCTTTGCTGAGCATCTTTAAGGAAGGTAACTCATGGGTGAGGTACAGGACACTGTCATGAGGGCCAGAACCAGAAAAAATCTGAGAAGATTCGGCGGGGACTTATTAGTACAAGTCGTGTTAAAGTGCAGTGGCCACCAGACATAAACCAGAACTGGTCAGTCATCGAAACTACTGAAGAGCAATTGCAGACTGGGTGCAGTCTGGCAGTAAAAAACCTCAAAAGGAGAAGTACCCAGGTAAGCAGGAAGCTCCATCTGACATTCAGAAGATACTGTACTTCAAATCACTTACTACAAAAGTCATCCAATGTTCCCAATGCTTCATGCACCTGGCAAGAAACATTGCAGGAACTCTGTTCGAGCAGCACTTACTTTAGTTCACCCAAAGCATTTTATTCTGCAAATGTTTCCAAGACTTGGCAAGGCTGAGTAGCCTGCACGGTGACAAAACATCCTCGCTTGAAAAGAAAGGGAGAATGATCACAACTTTGCTCTAGTGAGATATTACCTCCGCCACCAGCTGCGGAAAAGCCTTCCCCAGAGCTACACAACAGCAGCACCACCACCGAAGAAACAAACACGCTACTGTCCAACTTACTGTCCCACCAGATCGGAGTTACTTACACGCTGCTGTCCGTCAGTGACATCGTATCAGCATCACTGGACATACTCTGCTGCTCGCTGTCATTGGCACTGGTTGCTGGTGCCAAAGCGTAGCCTGTGTTAACATAGTAAGGGTTAACAGGCTCTCTCCACGACCCATGCCTGCAAGAAAAATGAGAGAGTCAAATTAGAAGGACATGACCTTGACCACACTCCACATCACTAGGCAGAAGGACTCTGCCTGGAACCCCAGCACTGGTGACAGACGACAGAGTAAGCTGCATTCATATTAAGTTGCACTGGTAGAACCGTGAACAGTTTGACTCATAATTGGCAGCGAAAGGAAATCTACAGAGTAATGAAGATGACATTGTTAGAGATGAAAAAGGGAGGGAATGAGACTATATGGAAGAAGTCCAGATCCCATCAGAATTTATGCTGTCCATGGGCTAACTGCTTAACGTTGTCATTTTACGAGCAAGGCAGGACATCCAAAAGCATTACTTAGATAAGACAACAGCATTTTTCTTAGTCAAAACAGGCTTCTACTTTTTCAACAGCAAGGGATGTGTAGCACGGCTCACTCATTCTACGTTTGCTTTTACAACTCTCTTTACTCCAACATGTTTGCCAAGGGAGGGAGGTAAAGCAAGAAATGACTGTTGCTTACATTTCAGTACCTAAAGCCGATCTCAAACATCACACTCGGGTACATAAAAAACTTCCAAATTCCACCAGGAAGGACCACCTAATCACACTGGCTTTTCCAATGGACAATCTGTTCATGGATCTACAGAGGCTAGTCTGTAGACAACTGAATGCCCTGTCCTGCTGACAGGTTATTCAAGCCCGTGTGCGAGCAGGCCAACTCTCATCTTTCCAACAAAATGACAGGAAAAGAGACTGCCTGCATGAGGAACTTGGGAAGTGAGCTCCTTGCTCAGGAGGGAGATCTGCATTAACGGTAAAGCAGCCTGGGGAACAAGGAGGCAAGAGCTTCTTCACACTGATTCTGCCACTGGCATTGAAAAGCCGCTGCCGCCAAAGTGCCTCCAGCCCTGCTACACAGCAGGACAGCCAGACCACGCAGGCATCTTCTTGTCACTGCAAGCCATTTTACGCTTTGCCAGAAGGAGGAACAAGCTGAAATGCTCACACCAACACAGCATCATCTAATCTCCCACTCTTCCTGCCTGCCCTGCTGCATAAGTAGCAGGACTTGTAAGATACCCTGAAGCTGATGAATCCCTGGGTCTTCCAAGCTCTGTTACCGGCTCTGAAAATCAGAGCCCTGTTCTAATTCAGACCTCAAAGCTCATCGGCATTAGTAACTTGGTAATCGACAACTCGGTGATGTGGTTGGCAATGGACCTCGAGCAAACACCTCCAGGGAAGACACATCATGCAATCTGTGCTTCCCTGTTCTGCCACAAAAAGTTTTTCCTGCTGTGCTGCAGTGGTCAAAGTCCTACAGACAACAGAAAACAGACCATGCTCTGATGAGTTTACATTCAGATAAGGAAAACCATGAGAAACGCACAGATGGAAGGACTGGAGGAGAGGAAGACACCAGCAAAGGGTAAAGTTGGCAGTTTCCGCATATTTGTATAGAGTATGAACACAGGACAGCCTCTACACGAACTAGGAGTAGCGGGTAACTCATTTAAGGTGGAGGTTTTCAGAACAATTTGTGTATAATATGGTACTCGGTGTACAAGGATGGATGTGTTACCGAACTATTTTAAAACCTGAATTCTACAGGGCTATAGCCTTCAGCTAACACACCGCTCCTACAGCTCCTAGTCATCCTGCCCTTCTGCTCCCAGTCACAGAACCAACTCTCCTTGTGACAGAAGAGGTCATGGATGCTCACTGGTCACTCAGAAAAATCATATTGTTTTAGGTCCATTACGGAGTCAGTGAGAAACAAATTACCCTCCTCAACAAAGAAAGAACTAATATTTTGTTTGCCACAAACCAATAAAAACTCAGAGCTATTTCTCCTCGGATGATAAAGCTCAGCAGCGTTGTGCAAAGAGTGTTCAAAACTGAGTCAGCTCAGGTTTTTCATGACTGTTTGAGGAAAAGGGAACCTTGCGAGGTTTCTCTGCACTCTGATGCAATACAGAACCAGTTGGGTACAAATACTTACGGGTGCCTTGGGACAGTGAATCACCACGGGTATCTCCTAGCACACAAACTTTCTGCCTGTCACTGTAAATGTGCACTGGAACAATCTTATTTCTATATTCCGTCAGATTTCAAAACAGCTTTCTAGGGCAAATATTTAAGGCTAGAAATAATCTGAACAAGTTCACCCTAAAAAGCAAGGTATAATAAGTGACAACCTTATCAGTTCCCCTTCACCAGTTCTTCCCTTGCATAATGGTCAGTTCTGGGCATTAAAGGAGCACTGTGCAGTGCAACCCTCCTGTCAAATCCAATATGACAGTTGCGTGATGGAGGCTGATACAACCTCTTAAATTGAGGCAGGGATGATGGATAGCTCAGGCCTTCCCTGCGGCAAAGAGAAGGACGCTTTTTTTGGATAACCCATTAAAATACAGCACCAGCATCTAGCGGACCTTCTGCCAGGACTCTCTGGAAGAGGCATGAATTATTCTGGAAGTACATTAAGAAAGCACTATGATACACAGACTAAAATGCACAGATTAATCAACTTCTCCTTTGTATCTGCTGGTATGAAGACAGAGTAGCAAAGAGCACCTGAAGAGTTCATCAGGTATAGATCTGAAATGGCTGAAGGAACCAAGAGCAAGCAGCTGGGTGATTCAAGGCTCCCTTCCAGGGGAGTCAGGATGGACGGGCTCTCCTGCAGCACTCCACGGCTGTGGGCTTCCCACTGAGGATGCAGGCAAGGGTTTGGTCACAACTGTTGTATTTAGCCAAAATTACATACTTAAGCATGTATACAACAGGGATTACTTTCATTTTAGCTCTGTCTCTAATACATCAATGCAAATGTAAACTTTTGGTTAGCATAAGTAGATGGAAAGGGTATAGGATTTCAAAGCAATCATAACAGGTTACATTACTTTTGAGGAATCCATCTGTATTCAATCCTTCTCCTAATGTTCCCTCTCCCTGACAACTCTCTTCAGCTGGCTCGTATCACTATTTGAATGTTTTGTGCCGTGCCTCTGAAGAACGCTTTCAACATCTATTAGGAGGAAAACATTAAAGAAACACGGAGTCTAACAAAAAAAAATGGTCACTTCTGATCTGGGAGGGGAGGCTGCTTTAAAAGGGATACAGGCACACTCAGAGCGATTTGAAATGTCAGCTAAAAACCTCACATACCGAGCTTTATGTGCTGATAAGGGTGATAAAAGGAAAGGTGAGCATTTCAAGTCAGACTTCACAACAATTCCTGCAGACTTCCAGAATTTTATTTTCTTTTTAGACAGAAAGAGCAATGAACATTTTTGAAACAAACACAGAACGCTTCACACATCGCAGAAATAAAGCTGCATGTCTCTTCGGCAGCTCTCAGCTGCTCAACCCTCAAAATAATCACATAGGGAACAATTATAACAGAGATCACAGCGACCCAAGTAAGTCAACCTGACCGGCTGCCTTTTCTTTGCATAAAGGCTTCCACTGATCGTTGTAAATCCTGGTAATGCTGACAAGGGCCAAATCTGTGGTAGAAAAGCAGCAAGCATCTCCTTAGGGCTTCCTTTCACCTGTTCAGAGTTTATTTTGCCTGTGGTCTTGGCTGCATTTGATCTCCAAATTTCCCGTTCCTCCGACCCAGACCAGCACACAGCACTTCAGCACCATCAGATCTTGCAGCTTCAATGGCAGTGAGAAGAGAGGTGAGGTCCTCGTCAGTCCTCTTGCCCTACCTGGAGTTCCCACTGCATCCCAAGTCCCTAAGGGCATTCATTTCCTTCCAGCCTGGAATCTGTAGTCTCTGTTCACATGACTTCACCCAATTCAGTTTTAAATCAAAGATGTAAAGTCCCCAGTTTTTGACAAACAAGCTACTCTTTGTTCCATGCAAAAAACGTGGGGCTTCACTGATGTCCTTCATCAAGCATGGAAAAAGGCAAGAAGGAAACTTCCTTGAAAGGCCTCAAGGCGACTAATTTCTGTAGAATTTCAATTTTCCCTGAAGGGAATAAGTTGCACACCACTCTATTGGCAGGTTTCAGAGACGTGGTCTTCCCAAGCCTGCTAGCAGTTTCAGTGTGGCTGGAGCAGAGGCAACGCTCTCCCTCCTGCACAGCAGTGAGGAACCTCGNTGGTCTTCCCAAGCCTGCTAGCAGTTTCAGGGTGGCTGGAGCAGAGGCAACGCTCTCCGAGGAACCTCATGGCAGGACAGGACTCCTCCTCTCCTCATGTGGTGGGTGGTGTTTGAGCTGAGGCATGGTGCCCAGAGACCACTGACGTGGCCTGCAACTCAACTCAACGAGGCTCAGCTACCGAGCCTCTGTGCTCCCACTTGGCTTTTTCACACCAACTTCTGACAACTTAGTTCAAACTTTTCCAGTCCTACGTTTTTGAAAGTGACTATTTCCAGAGCTACATTTGCGGGAGGAAGACAGCACTAAGCGCTACTCTTCCTGTCTCCAGTAACTTTGCCTTGTGATTAGGAGGACACAGTCTAATACTGAGACATCCCTCCAGCTCGTTATTTTGACATCTCCCATTTATTCAGCGTGAAAAATTTATTTTTTCCATTTAAAAAGTTACATACTTCCATCCAAGAAAATGAAGAAAAAAGCTTCCAAAATGGCAGCTTGTCGAGTCTCTGGCTGGCCAGACACAACCAGCTCTCTTACTTTCCATGCCTGTATCTACCAACAAGTGGGTGACTGTCACCTCCTTTATGCAATACCATATTTCATTATCACAACCACTCAATCGAATTAAAAGCTGCATATATGAGCTTAGGATGTATGAGCCGAAGCAAATCCCTTCAGCATATTTAAATAGCATGTGCTGACAAGAGTGTTTGAGCGGCAGGGTTACCTTTAAACAAGGGATTAGATGAGCATCCACCAAGAAGCCTGACTTACAAGATTACATTAAGATACTACCTGAACAGAAAAGTCTCTGTTTCCAATCCATGGTACCAATAACCATCACAAAAGTTGCACCATACTGGGTATAAAGCTATTAAAATGTCCCAAAGCATTCACGGTGTCCCTCAATACATGTTGTGGAGGTAAGAACAAAATGTCTAGGAAGACGCAAAGCCAAAAACCTTTACTCCTGACTGGATTTAACCTGCACTAAAGACGCAAAGTCTACTCAAGAGGTTAAAATTGGGGATTTAGCTGATAATTTGATTGCAGATCCTTAGGGTTGCTCCACTTAAAACTCTTCCCAATTACTCCAGGTACTCAGACACTGCTGTGCATCTCAACTTTATCACTGCCAATGTCAAGCTAATCACATGTGTTCTAGGCAAGGGCAGCTTCTTCAAAGATCACATCAATTCTGGACAAGTTAATCTGTTCTTTGAGGTCTCCAGATGGCTCTTGCCAAGAAAGTTCACTTCCAGCCCTGCAGCCGGCGAGCGCAGCGGCCCCGGCGCTCTGCAGAGCATTACAAAGGAACCAGATCAAAGTTGTGTCTTACAAAAAAACGAAATCTGAAGTTTGAAAAGCAACAGCAGCCTGTCACTTGTAGGCTTAAAGACAACTTCTGCATGCTCCAGCTATCAGGGAATTTATGATTACAGTCTGGCTTTTAAAAGCTGATGAAAAAAACCCGACGCTCTTTAGCGCTCCTTGCCTTTGCAAATCTGTATCTTCTTCCGTGCTTATTCATCCTCCCACGCTGGAGGAAGAAGGGAAATAAATAAAAATGTAACTAAAAGTACAGATAAGGGCTCCTCTTCTCTTTTATTCTAAGGCATACAATTCCATTTTAGGACTATGCAGAAATTATTTTATGGGAAGCTTTAATAATTATTATGAAGTATTATAAGTGCAGTTACAAAAGCTAAATCCAAGAACTTCCAGGCTGAGTTTCCAATTTCTCACTCCTTTGCATTTACCAAGGACACATAACGTCTCAGGCAGGACCAAGGAATGGAGGAAGCATTAACTGAAACCAAAATATAGATCACAGGATACAGCAAGGTGGATGAGAAAAGTGGTTTAGAATTTGTCAGAATCTGGGAAGGAAGCTGAAATACAGGAAACAAATTGTTTGCCTTAGGAGGCAAATAAAATCTAGATAGGCTAAATACTGTGGCTCTATTGCCCTATCGCCACCCAAACCTTCTTAAGAAAGGCTTTCAGACAACAGGCTGCAACCACTGCGTTACAAGGAAACTGCAGAACAAGTCCCTCAAGATTTCATCTGACCATGCATCTACAAACCAGCCCTCCCAGCTCCTCCTCCCCAGCAGAGGCAAGGCTGTGCTCATGCATCGCCTCAGTGTAATACTATGTCTCGTTCACCAGTTACAGATTTAAAATCAAATCTGCAAAAATCCAATTTGAACACACAATAAAGCCAAGTCCTTCCTCAAAACAATGCGCTAGAAAACAATCAAAGCCGTCGTTTGTTTAATAGCTCAATGCACACAAGATGAATTAAAATAAAAGAGGAAATATCGACAACACAATGTCTGCACATCAATTAACAAGATGCTTGGATCACCTTCCCGAAATACAGCAAACGTCACAGAACATTTCGTTCCGTATCTAACAATAACAGGTATCTGCTTAGATTAATTTTGACATTTTAGTCTGAATTTACACCATAACATAGTTTGATTTTGGTTTTTTTTTTCAAATGATGACATGATTAATATGAACCTCTATCCACTATGAAAGGTTGACACTAAATAGAGACATTTTATATAAAATATACAGGATATGTGGCTGCATTAACTGTGACAGAACAAGAGCCTCGCTGCTTTGAAGCAGCCTGGCTCCATCAGTCATTCAAAACTCTCTGTAGCAACTTCAGAAGCTATAAAACCAGGGCAAAACCAGCACCTCCTGCGTGCACTCTGGATATGCAGAGTGCATTGCTCCCGTCTATAAGCCACACTCGCCTCCGTGGCATGGCCTCTGTCAGACACTATGCCATAGGAGAATTATTTTTAATATTTTACTGGAAAGGACAGAACCAAGCTCACACAGGGACATGCTGAACATTCACACATATTGCCAGAAAAACTTGCCTTTAAGTTTGTGACTGAGATCAAAATGCATCTGGAACTCACGAGAAGAGCTTGACCCCGAGGACCAAACCCTCCTGACACCTCCAGTACAGAGAGGTCCTGCCCAGCATCACATACATAAGGAGGAATGTCAGAACAGAAGCACCAATGTGCTTTAAGGTCACATTGTGCATTAAAATAAATACAACTTCTTTCAAATCTCAGGGCCTGTCTACATGATCCTTGCAGCACGCCCAGGAGCCGGGGTTCCCATCCCTGGGCAGCAGATGCCACGCTGCCAAGGTGCTCCAGCTGCCCAGGGGTTTGGGTGAGAACAACGCACAGCAAATCCCCCTGAAACAAGTTGGATCCAAGTCCTCATTTCCCACTCTGTGATTCTCCAAACGTACTGCCCCGGGGCCACCCGGCTCGCTGGCGTGGACACAGGCACAGATAGTGGAGTCTCCTTCCCTCTCCTTAAACTGAGAGCTGGGGAAAATTCGGCAACAGGATGATAGGCGAGACGTTTCTGCTCTGCTGATTGGCTTCTCAGACTGAACTGACACCTACACTTAATGTGATTAAGTATAGGTGATTTTCTATATCTGTATGTACGTGCTTAAGTGGATGAACGCACAGAGCAGCCATTTCAGACAGCACACAGCAGTGCCAGCTCCCAGCTTTCCCAAGAAAATTGGGGCTGGTGGAGAGGGGTAACGCTCAGCAGAGAGCTATGGGTCTCTCTGCTTGGGCTCCTCTGCCTTTGCCCCACGGTTCCCTCCCCAGGGAAGGCAGGCAGGGCAGCTGGGAGACATAAAGGAGTTGCAGAGGAAATGGTTCTTGCCGGGAGGGGCAATACAACTCTTGCATCACAGATGTAAAACACCAGCGAACCCCAAACCGCTCCGAACTTTCCACGTCATGCCAAGCGAGCGACCGTCCGTCTGTCCCTTCCACCCTGCCCGCAGCCTGGGACTCCGCTCTCTCCGCAGCCGAAAGCATCTCTCCGCTTTCCGGCACTGGGGGCTGGCCGCGCAGACACCCACGCAACCCACAGAACGATGCTTCCAGCCCAGAGCATCCTCTCGCCTGCACGGCAACGGCCTTCGTGAAACAAATTACTTCCAAATGCCTGCCTCTGAGGCACAGGGAGAAAGGGGAGCCCAGGTTTATACCTGGATCTGCTCGTAACCTACAGAAGGCAGCAGCTCCGCTTAAAAACACAACTGCCAGCAAACTATCAAATTAATCCCGAGATTTCAACAGCTTTTCTTCATTATTTTTCGTCTCAACCAAACCACAAATTTACTTAATGACTAAACCAGGCGAGTGAGTACTTTGTTTTCCAGACAGCGGGAACCTTTCTAACGGGATCCAGGTTTTCAGAAAACACGTTTACCTAACGTCAGGCAAGGGCGAGGGTCCATTTCCAAGACGCTTTTGATGATTTTTTTTTTTAACTTCCTCAAACCCATCAGCATGGTGGTTGGGGTATCTTCGAGTCCTGAGCCTGAGGAGAGGCACTGAGTGGGGTGAGGGGGAATACAATAAGAACACTGTGTTCCAGGAATGATTGAATAAAGGCAAGAGTATGCTTTTGGCTAGCAGGATTCAGCGCTGTAACTCCGTCTGCTGCTTTTCTTCTCTGTCTGAAGCAACATTGTTTGTCCACGCTTCTCTGAAATGGAAAGTATTTCCTCTTGCCTGCCTGTTCCAAGGAAAGATCTGAGGAGGTCTGGTATAACCAGGCAGAACTGGGGATTCTCCAGTGCCTCAAATCTTCTTTGCCAGAATTTCTGCTCAACAAGAAAGGGCTTACAGGAAAAAAATTACAAGCAGATTTCTCTGCAAGCTCTGTAACTTAAGACCAGGGCCTGTAGGATGAATAAGTTTTTGGATAGGAACAAAGCATCCAGCTTTGGCCAATGACTCCAGATCATTCCCTTCCTTTCTACATACATGCAGAACCTCTGGGTTGTTCAGGAACATGAGATGGGGCAGGGACATCGACAGATACGTGGATTACGCTGGACAACGGGAGCTACGGGACTCAAAGGGCACACAGGACCGCCTGGGCTCAGTCAAGTCCTTCCTTAGATCACCGAGACTTTTCGGGAGGACACAGACTCCAGCACTGCAGTCCATTGTCTTTAATGCTTTCCGCGAGAAATTTCTCAATACTTAGATCACAACAGCAATGCTGCTGATGGCTGAACTGAAAGGGGATGACACGCAGCTCAAGGGGCCTCCATTTTACAAAGACTAGTGGCAGTGACAGCTTTGACATTAAACTGCCCGCTTGTGACACTGGGCCACGTAATGTAAGCTGAACTGCACTACCACAGACTTGCTAGCTTCGCTTAAATCCTCACCGAAACAATGGCATGAATCTCAATACTCATTACCAATTTATTGCCAATAAACTTGGTATTTTAATGAAATGACAAACTTGACTGGCAGAAGAAACCAGCTGATGCAATATTTTGAACATCTATGAGGGACTTGACTTAGCACCTCAAAACCACCCAGGTTTGTTACCAAAGACCTTTCACAAAGCCCTACTAATGATGAGGTGGATTAGCAATAATCCTGCACAAAAAAAATGAGTTTTGTTTCACTGAGTAAGGTCTGGCTCACCAATGCACATGAAACGAAGAGGTCTGCTCCAAACAGAGTCGCTCACTGGTGTCTCAACTCCTATAGAAAGGATCCAAGAAACTCCCTCAATTGAACAAGAATCTTTAAGGTGACTGAACTCTGACCTCAGCTGGTAACAAAACCAAACATATGGAGGGCTGGCAAGACCTGGTAGAGATAAAGCTGAGAGTCAGGATTTAATAGTGTTCCCAGAGGAGAGATTCAGCTGATTAGAAACATCCTAATCTTCTCTCTCAGTGTATATTAAAGGTCAAGAAGTGGGGTCAGATATTGGCAGCACATGAAAAAACAACTCAGTCAAGCAAAAGAACTTCACAAACATGTTTCATATCTTTGCATTAAAAATTCCCGTAAAGCCTTACTTAACTTTACTTCTACCTAGGGAACACATTTAAGATTAAAGTCAAGAGACCATTAGATTGGGACAGAAAAGATCACTCCCCCTCCCCCCAAAAAGACTTCTGCCTCCAATCGTTAACTTTATATAATGAGCAGGGGTTTGTAAGCATCAGCTGACCGCAACCATGACAGGTAAGCAGGTCTCAGAAGTACAGCACCATGAAACAGAGCTTCTCTAGCAGTCCTCTGGAGTCTCACAAGCTCCCCAAATGGGGTCATTAAAGGCTACTTGTTGAATCACCTTAGCAAGGGGTAGGTTGTATCAACAATAAACCACCGGCAAGCTGCAAAAAGCTTTTCAGCTTACTCTGTCATTCACTGCTCAGCTCTGCAGAGATGTCAGCATCACAGAAAATGTATAAATCCTAATTTGGGCTCCTGGTCTCTCTTGGGAGCTCATAATCTTATGTTCCCTTCTCAGCTCAGGCTGACCTGGCCAATAGAACGTGGTGGTTGGGCAGGATGCGGGTGGACTGAGTCACGCCATCCTTCTGACAAGGTCCACTAGATGCTGACAGCAACGACAAACCTCCAGAAGAACTGTAACAACAACCTGAAGGAACGAACCATGCAGAAACTGCTTCTAGAAGAGACAGATACCATTAAAAAAGATCTTTCCTTTTCTAAAGATACTTATTTTTTCCTCTCAAAAGAGTTCAGCAGACTAACAGCAAATAACCTGCTGCTGTCCCCAGAAAACAAACAGATCTAGAGAAGTTGGTCTTGTGAAGATGCTACAGATGCCTCCTTTCACAGTCCTAGTTTTGGGACAGTTACTGAACCTTGCATCTCCAGACAGATCTGGAAGCCAAACCATCAATCACTGCATCGAGGTCACACAAAGTCGTGTTTAAACACAACGAAAGAAATCAGTAGGTTCAGTTTCTCGTTTCTTGTGGCTGTACTTCTACAAACTCACCTAAATTCTTTGCCAGACACCGAATTCAGCAGTGAGGAAGATGGAGATCAGCACCCGAAGTCGGCTGGCACAAGTCCCTTAGCAGTGCCTACTTACTGCATATACCCAGACCTTATATACTGACCATAACCAGAAGGACCCTGTTGGGCATGATCTGCTCCTGAAGGTGACAACATCTCCAGAGGTATTCACTGAAGAGTTCAAGGTGCAAGAACCTGTTCACCTCAATTAAATGGATACTAAAACATAGCGAAAAACAGATAAAGGAGGCAGGGAAGGGAAAAAACAATTAAAAATTAATTGCTCACAGACAAATTGCACAGAGCTCACAAGGGAGCTCCTGGGACACTGTAACACCAGGAGGGTCAGCTAAACTCCAGATTAGAGGGGAGATGAAACACCTTTAATGGTAGTGCGAGAGCACAAGGGCAGCAGTCAGGAGGGTTATATATATATAAGCAGTCCATATATACGTGCAATCCATCTTGCTACCCTGTTTGGCCACTGCTCAGGGAAGTCCTGAGCTTGTTTCTTCTCAGTGCACTTTAAAGCAAGTGAAACTTGACTTCGAGAACTGTGCTGGGGTTTACTGTTATTTTTGCCTTCCAGAATTTTTCTGTTTTGGTTCTCATCCATTAGAACAGGCAGATATATGGGCTTTTACCTTTATTACACAAATTCCACCAGTATCTTTTCATGTGGTATGCATTATTGTGGGGATATATATGAAGTACCATGTTCATTTAAAGGGCCGTAAAAGAGCTGTTTGAACTTTCATTCCATTCTTACCTATCTTTATACAACTAAAACCAGTTGATGGTTCCATTTAGGAAAAATAAGTGATAATGCAAGCAACGCGCTTTTTGTTCTAAATAAATTAGCCACTGTTCAGATAAAAGACAGCTGTTTTTTTGTTTCTTTTTTTTTTTTTAACTTCAGTTTCTTGAAGACAGAAGGGTAGGTGAGCAATCTCTGTGTGCTTCCATTGATCTCTTTTTACTCCTTCCAGAAACTCTGAGTACAAGGTATTTGCTGACACCCAACCAAATTGAACAGGGGAAGGAGGCCCCAAAGATAGTGGAATAATTAGTGAAAACCATGAAGTGTGAACAGACTCTTAAGAGCTCTGAATAATGAGGGGGGGGCTGTGGCCAGATCTCAGCAGAAAACCTACATGGAGGAGAGACCAGTTGACACCTTCTCAGACACAGAAGTCAGCACAGGCCACAGTCTGCAAAAGCCACCTCTTGGGACCCCCAGTGATGGGACCTGGCTTAATTCTGCATTTTGGACGGCAGTGGGTGGGCCCCAAATCACCTCCAGTTTAGATGACGTGTTGCTGCTACTGCTCTCTTCTTCTGTCGCAAGAGCAGAGCACCACGGCCAGTCTGACCCATCACCACCGCACGCTGCAGTCATCCCAGCTGCCATCAGTAGAAATGAAGGAAAAGACTGTTTTCTGTGTAGGGCCTGAAGCTCAAGAGCTGTGAAATGCTGGAGCCCATCTGCATGACACCAACACGCCATCTACTACAGAATGTGTACGTGCCATACTCTGGGTACGTGATTTCACTGACCGAGCAGATAATGCAAAAATGCCTCATTCCTTTAGATGTTGCTCCTTAAGACAGCAGGGAAAAGCCATCCCCAGTGGTAGACAGAACACTGCTACTGATCCTGTGCTGCTCTCTGCTCAGAGCACGGAAGAAATGGATTGCTATCCTTATTTTCCCCCTCCTCGTACTTTTACATCACCCAAATCTCACGCTGAATCCAACACTATTCACCTTGTTGGAGATTCATCTATAGCGATTTTCACAAGTGGATCGTGTGTTTGTTTGCTCTGCTGTGCTGGAGGAAGGAAAAGCTTTTATCCTCTTACGTACACAAAGCCAACCTCAGTGCCGAAACCGTCAACAGCATCTCAAAACGTAGATGCTCAATTCGAAATGTTCTGGGTCTAATACTCAGGAGTTTTGTAAGCCTTCAGTAAGTCTGATCTGAATCTTAAGTTGCATGCAGAAAGCTACCACATGCACAACAACTATCTCCCAGGGAGAAGAGCTGTCTTAAGAGATGCCTCTGGCAGAAAACAGCCCAGAAGCACCTGTGGTTTTCTGCTTGCACCTATAGTGATGATGGGGTTGAGAGTATTTGGATTAGGTTAAGGACCAATAAAGCTGATAGCGCTGTGGGAGTCTGCTATAGACCTCCCAACCAAAGCAGTGAGGTGGATGAAGCTTTCTATAAGCAGGTAGGAGAAATCTC
>VWZK01020452.1:0-22220 GCA_013396935.1 Baryphthengus martii | reverse complement strand
GTGGAGGATGTGGCAGCTGGAGGCTAGTTAGGGAACAGTGACCACAAAATTATTAAGTTCTCTGTTCTTAGAAATGTTAGGAGCGGGGACAGCAAAACTGCCACTTGGGACTTCCAAAGGGCAGACTTTGATTTGTTTGGGAAGTTACTTAATAGAATCCCTTGGGAGTCAGTTTTGAAGAGTCCAGGAGTCCAGGAAGGCTGGACACTCTTTAAGAAGGAAATCTTAAAGGCACAGGAGCAGGTCATCCCCATGTACCCTAAGATGAGCTGGTGGCATAGAAGACCAGCCTGGCTGAATAGGGAGATCTGGTTTAAAATCAGGGGAAAAAAAGAGAGTTTATGGCCTCTGGAAGAAAGGGCAGGCCACCATAATGAGTACAAGGATATTGTTAGATTATGCAGGGAGATAATTAGAAGGTCCAAAGCCCAGTTAGAAATGAATCTGGCTTTGAAAGTTAAGGACAGCAAGAAAAGCTTCTATAAATACATTAATAACAAAAGAAAGACCAGAAAGAACCTCCATTCCCTGCTAGACGCAGGAGGAAATATAGTGACAAAAGATGAGGATAAGGCTGAGGTACTTAATGATTTCTTTGCCCCAGTCTTTAGTAATACAAAGACCTGTACTGAGGGAAGCCAGACCCCCAAGCCAAGAGACAGGGGCCAGGAGCAAAATGTCCCCCCCATAATCCAGGAGGAGATGATCAGGGACCTGCTGCTCCACATCGATGTCCAAAAATCTATGGAGCCAGATGGGATACATCCTAAAGTCCTGAGAGAACTGGCAGGGGTGCTCACCAAACCACTGTCCATCATTTATCAGCAGTCCTGGCTGACTGGGGAGGTCCCAGCTGACTGGAAGTCAGCCAATATAACACCTATCTATCAGAAGGGACTGAAGGATGATCTTGGAAATTACAGGCCTGTCAGTTTGACTTCAATTCCAGGGAAGCTGATGGAGCAGATCATCCAGAGTTCCATGCAGGACAACCAGGTGATAAGTCCCACCCAGCATGGGTTTATGAAGGGCAGGTCCTGTTTAACAAACCTGATCTCCTTCTATGACAGGGTGACCCACTTGTTGAATGAAGGAAAAGCTGTGGATGTTGTCTACCTTGACTTTAGTAAGGCATCTGACACTTGCCCACAGCATTCTCGTAGAGAAATCGACGGCTCTGGGCTTGGATGAGCATATGCTTTGCTGGGTAAAAAACTGGTTAGGTGGCAGAGTCCAAAAAGTTGTGGTCAACAGAGTTAAATCCAGTTGGCTGTTGTCCCTGGAGGTGTTTAAGAGACGGGTGGATGTTGCGTTGAGGGACATGGTTTAGTAGTGTTGATAGGGCTAGGAAAAGGTTGGACTCGACGATCCTGAAGGTCTCTTTCTGCTGAAAATGTTCTATGATTCTACCTCTTCCATTGCAAGGCCTTTTAATGATGCAAGAGGTAACACAGGTGCCCTGTGAGCTTTTCTTCCTACCTGCTCTGTTCGTTCCCCTGGCTTTGGCCACACACTGAACAAACAAGAGGGCTAAAGAAAAAGAGTCTATGATCACACATCAACAAGCAGCTACAAGAGTGGAGAAAGTTATGGAACACCATGTGATAGTACCATGCATCAGACTTACACCACCCCACATCTACATGAGGCAAATATCCGCAGCCCCTCTCTCCCATTCAGCTATCTGGGTTCCAGTACGCAGTGAGGGTACGGCCCCCCCGTTGGAGGCAAACAGGGCTTCTCTCCTCTAACCTGTGCAAAAGGGAATTTTACTCTGTTATCAAAACTGGCTGAGATGACTGGGTCAACATCATCTTGCTCCTGGGTAATGGGCCTGAAGCAAGGCTGAACAGGCAGCTTCAGCTACAGCACCTGAAAACTCTGGGAAGCATCAGAAGATCCCTTTCTAGATTCAATACCCTGTACAGCCTCATCTCTTGCTAGCTCCCAACATTACCTGCTCACTGTCGGAGGATCTCACCCTCCTCACGTGCTCTCCATCACTGCCACCAAAGCCTTCTTTTTTTTTCTGAATGCCTTTTCCGAAGGATGATGGCTCAGCTTATGATAAGTGTTGAGACTGCAGAATCATCATCAGCAAAAGGACTTGCATTTTCCAGTCCCTGAAGTCTTAGCCATAAGCATCATCGGAGCAAATACACTTGTCAGAGACAGTGGCTACCAAAATTTTTAACCATTTACTGTAGAGCTCACCCAACTGTCATAAACTTATAATTTAATCAAATTGGATGGATTCTCCCATGGGAAGCAGAAGGTATGTTCAAGCTGCCAGCACCCCTCCCACCTCCAGCAACCCGCTTGCCAAACGATACACCCCTGCTTCAAAGTCAGAAAGCTGGAGGGTTATCAACAAAAAGTAAATTGTAAGACTGACATGAGCAAAACAATGTAATTTCCTCCTCCTCTGTTTTTGCTAAAATTTGCCAAAATAATTTAGCCTTAGGCAGAATCTCAGCATGGAAGAATACCAAACAACACAGGCTGATAAAGATAGGAGAAACTACAACAAAGTTTTATATAATGGGAAATGTTAGGCAACCATGACTGCAGCCAGCGCTGCCAGCTCCGCCTGGATAGTAAAGCAGTGATATTTTAACATCGCTATTAACGCCGCCCCCCCGCCCCCAACTACAAGAGAGTCTGTAACGTGAGTCATAATATCCTTGGCACACTTTTTGATTGCAAAGTTGATGAAAGCACCCATCCCCGAACCTGTGTGTGAAAACCATAGGTGAATTAATCAAAACATGCAGGAGCTTGTGACACCGATGCCTGAGCCTGCCCATTTGCATCTGCAGTTGTGAGACTCTCGCGTGACACGATGCGACAGCAGAGAGACTTGGCTGACAACTTCTGCTGCCAGCACCGTGTCACATCCAGGCAAGAGAAGACAATTATTTGCCAGCAGTTCTTACGCTAGGACCGATCTTTCTGGACCATGTGTTTACGCACAGTATAATTCACACCATAAGCGAGCAGACTTTTGTTTGCGTGTGCATGTTGCTAACACAGCATCTGCTCAATAGCACCATCTTCTCTGCTCAAGCCGGTAGTAGATGCCTGTGTATCCTGCAGATCTGCATATCTCGGGCAGCTTTAAACAAATAATAAATGAATTTATGAATTCTACTGTTGGTGACTTAGGGACAGCCTTCATATGCAGGATCACTTTGTTACTTGCCTGCGAGCAGCAGGTTGAGAGCCTGGTGGGATTGCCTGCCAAAGGGACATGATTTTTGACCTCAAAATCTTCAGCTTCACAACTGTCTAACCACTAGAAGTCCATCTCAGGACAGATGAGCAATTAGAATAGTTAATCAAATTGCCTTCTCCTGTAGCAAGGAAGAGGGCTTTCCCAAGCAGCTATTTCCTGACACTACCCTTGCAAATCTCCCCCCAGGGTGTATTCCCCAAGAAAAGTTAGGAAACAGGTTGGGACAAAGAATATTTACACATTTCCTCGACTGGGGCAAATCCTAGGAGATCAGGAGGCCATGTACATCTGGGAGCAGCCGCCGCTGGGATCAGGAAGAATCTGCATTTACAGTTGGAAATGCAGCTGCACCCAAAAAAATGGGGGATTTTATTCTCTGCTGCAAGCAGAGGAAATATGGGGTCACAACAGCTCTCAAGACTCCTCACAGAGACCTGGCCTTCATTTTCAGGAAGAATGCCACTGCTGAGGGAGACTTCTGTCTCCCTGGTAGTTTAGGGCAAGTTCACAAAGTGATAAAATTCAGACACTGATCTGCACTGAAAATACGGTAACAATTTGTAAGAATACCCCCAGAGCAGTGCCTGCTCAGCTGCTAGTCTTAGAGAGAGGAGGTGCTTCCTCAGTCCTAAAGAGGACTAAGGACCGTGATTCAATCAGCAGGAGAGGATGTTTGTGATCATCAGACCCTAGAAAATCTTTTCTGATCCTGATCAATGCCACCTTCCCAAGTGATGAGAACTAGCAGGACAAGGTCACCTGCCCGGCCGAAATTCAGCCAAGGCCAGACAGTTGAACTGTGACAAAAAAGAAGTCTCTTCAAACAGAAGTCTGAAATGTGCAGAACTTTTAGTTCTAGAGCAAGAAAAGATTTTGACCCAGTTTCAGATTTTAAGTCCATCTCTTAAACAAAAGCAGCTGAAGTTTAAATGAGCCAATTCTGCAGATCATTATGCTGCTATTACACAATTCCTTCTAATCCCTGAAGTGTGGAAGATGTGCCAACGCCAACCCAGGCACATCTTTGCCATTTCAGCTGGACTTCCATCCTTCCTACTAAAGATTTCACACTGCTAAATCGTTCTTGACAAATGTCAAACACTAAAATCTCCCAAATATTTATTGTAGTTTCTTTGGCCACACTATCACAAGTGCCTAAATTCCCCTTCTCAGTTGGAGAGCTATCTAGACCAGAGGTCTCCAAATCTTTCAGCCTCATAAACATCACAAAGGCTCATGAGCCCCTGCGAGTAGTAAGGGAGAGATTGTTTGTGCCACAAAAGAAACAAAAATGACCAGCCAACCCCTGCTGGCTATTCTCCCCTAAGAACTTGCTCTAATCCCCTCCACCCTACAGCCCTTAAGAAACAATGTGCCCAGGAAAGAGAGGAACTGCTATGCATACTGATTCCACCTCCAGCTTGAACGTGGCTCCTGGAGGACCACTGCCAGCCAACTGCGAAGAGCAGCCCCCTCAGAGATGCCGTGCTAAGGCGGAAGGTTGCTTTTCATCCTTCTGCCTCAGGGACTGCCCAAAAAAGCTGTCAGGCTGGTTGCTGTGCTCCTGGGCTCCTGCATCAGCAAAGCTCTTCCCACAACTGCTTTGGGTCTCCAAAATCAAGCAGATAAAAGGGCTGTGAAGTCCACAGTCACTCCTGGACCCTCCCTGAGTCATTCCATGAAGCAACTCGGGCTTGTCCAAACATTCTGGGGAGAAAGCAGAGGATGTAGTTCAAGGAGCACATTTCTATTTCTCTTCCACCGGTCAATGTGCTAACACAGCGCCCTTTAGGTGAGGAGGAGCCATTCAGGGAGCAAGAGCCCAAAGGTACCAAAGGAAGGAGGAAGATGTGCCAGAAACACAGGGTTATGGCAGATCTCGAGCCACTCCTGTGTGGTCAAGCCTGCCAAGGCCAACCCTGGAACTACTGCTGTCTCTAAAAGAAGTCACAGTTGAGAAGGTAACATTATGGACCTATAAAATAAGGTTTTACTGCTGCTGACTGGCTGGGACATGCAGAACATGTGTTGCAGGGAATGTAGCATGATTTTGTTAGCAAACACAAAGCCATTCACGCAGAGTGGCTCAAATGGGGTGGCTTGAATTAAGAGAACAATAGCAGTTCATCAGATGGTCCTTTCTTTCACATATGTCTTCAACTTACTAGGCTAGCAAATACTTAGAGCAACTTGGAAATATATTTTCATCCAAAGAGCCTCAAGTTATTAACATATTAGATTAAAATCCAAATAATTGAGAACGTAACCTATTCCTTATGCTGTTCATTAAACGACTAAATCTAAACCATCAGCACTCAGCCAGCCTCCCCCTTTAGGAAACTCATTTGTGATCAAGTGACTATTTGACTGATTTAGCCCAAGCCAGCACTTTGCAGCTCTGCTGAGACTAAACGGGACGGTTTTTCGGTACTGAACACGCTGACCGAGCGTGTGGGTCACAGGAGAGCTCTGGACCCCTCAAGTTGTCCAGAGTAAGATGTGCTCAGGCTCAGATCAATCTGCAAGGAAACAAAAAAACCCCGTTGCGTCAGAGGCTAATGCTAACCACGTTTCAAATTCGATCATGAATTCCAGTTCCCCAAATAACAAAACAATAGTCACCAAAGAGGAAAAGTGGAAACCGCTGCTTGGGGAAGCTTGCCACGGCATGCTGGCTGGAAGTGTGCTGGGATTAAACCCTGCTGCAGCCGGGTTGGGGCTCAGCACGCCAAGGCAGCCCGCAGAAAAGGCAAGGCTGGCTTCCCCTCTCGGAGCTGCCTGCTGGCTCGTCTGCCTCCCGTCTCAGCTTCTCTCTAGCTCTCCTCGCAGCACGCGGATGATGCACAGTGTTTGTGTTGCTCCATCAGCCCAGGGTAGGAGGGATGAGAATAGCTGAGCAGAAGAGACAGGGGACAGCATGGAGCTGGGCTTGGGAAGGAGAGACTTCAGAAGTCACCCAGCAGGCTCTGGCTCTGAATGTCCTTGCAATGGGCACCCCTGCAGTGACTTTAGGATCTAGAGTCGCCTCGGTCTTGTTTCACGCCCAACCATTTTTAAGATGTTGCTTTGCAAAACAACCTGGTAGGTGAGCAGAGCTGCTGCTGCTGCTGTAAAGGCAGCGTGAGGAACAGACTGCCCACTGTTCATGGCTTAAATTACAGATTGCCACAGGACACCAGTACAAATGACAAGGCAGCAGCACTCTGGCTTAACCTTTGTCAAAGAATTCCTTATCTTCTCCAAGACTAGACTTTTGTTCTTCCTAACTGCTAGCCCAACATGTCACCTAGACTGAAGGGGGCCAGGCCCACAAACACAAATTAATTACCTCAGCCGTAATTCACACCTCTGCATGCTTTTGAAGGGACTCCTTAAGTGCTTTTGCATGAGAGAGTTGGGGAAAAAAACCACAAACCCTAGTAGCATATCACACTGAAATACAGATTTCTGTTGCGGAAGGAGCACTACGCAGACTAAACCCTAATATCCCAATGGATGAATTCAAGCAAATGCAATTTGCTCCAGTGCTGGTGTGTGTCTTACCAACTTGCAGAGTCCAACTGGACACCTCTAGGACCTGCAAGAGCAGCAATAAAACAGCCACAAGGTGAGCTCAGCTCATCAGTCTGCGTCCCAGAACTCAGGCCCTTTTTCCACCCTGGGCTCGGAGACAGAGAAGCTTCCCAGCCAATGCAGATGGACACCCCTGCCCATCATCCAGCCATGACAAAAGGGAGTTGAAACGTCTCTTAAGAAGATGCTGTCTCTTGAGGGCTGGAAAATCTTTCATCCTAATGCAAACTGTAAGACTTCCCCTCGCCAGCCAAGCAAGAATAGGCCTCCAAACACCACCGCTGAGCAGATGAAAAATGAGAAGTGTTTCAGCTACGGCAACCTTTGTGATGTGACCTTGAGGCGAGCAACGCACCGCTGCCGGCGAGTCTCTGGAGAGTGAGCTCGGAATTGGTGCTTCTGACAAGGCCAGGTAACTGTGAAGTCATTCCCACTGCTCAGCATCCCACTGGGAAACTGGGAGAGATTTAGTCAATCCCACACTGGTGCTGCACAGCTTTCAAGGGAGAGGGACAAGCTCATTTTCCTATAATTTACTGGAAAAACATTGCAGAGCAGCTCAGTTTGCTCGGAGAAAGCCAATTCCCCATCGCACAGAGCGATGGCTGCAGCAAGGAGGAGACCCGGCTATGCCTGAGAGATCGGCACTGCTGAAGCCGTGCAGATTCCGATCCTAACCCACACCACAACATCAGAAGGGAAATCTCCATGCTTCAGTCCTCTCGTCACTTCCTTCCTGCTCCTTCAACCTGGGGACTATAGCCAGAGAAAACCACCAGCAGCTTAATGATGGATGGGCAAAACCTTGACTCGTATCAGATGATCACTACCCGGAGGCTGATGGGGGAGATAGTGTCCCTAAGCTCATCCTGCTGGAATGGCACGTCAGAAATGCTGGTGGCTTTCTGCTTCCCAGCGAGCGGGGTGGCAGGGGCAGGATGGGGTGGGGGAGACAAGTTTGAGTCATTTTTGCAAGTTTAGTATTCCTATAGAAACCACGTGCTGCACAAGAACAACTTCCATGCCTATTAGAAACCTTCAAAAAACCCAACCCCAACACTAAGGACTAATTGCTTAAGATAAAACCACCGCTTATCTCTCAAATGATATTCCCTGACCTTTAAGTGCATGGCGGCTCTCCTCTGAATAAAAATGTGAGCTGTTTACCCAGGGTGGGATTTTCCTGATGGCCTGTAGGTGTGTCAAGGCAAGGTCAGTAAGGAGAGAGGATTTTTTTTTTTCTTTTTTTTTTTTTTTAAGGCTGACAGCTACAGTTTGGAAAAGCTAGCAAGCAAGCTTTCAAGCCCTCAGCTTACCCTCCTGGTTTGCAAGAAACTGAAAGTCAAACACAGGCTGAGAACAAATGTTCCAAGTTAAATACATTAATCAATTAGATAATTGGAGTGAAAATGCTGCTCAGTGTCCCCAGGGAGGCCGAGGAAGGTTAGTGGGGGAAAACGTGGCAAAGTCGTAGAGAGGAGGACAGCTGTCCTCCACAAAGCACTGAAGTTATGTGGTGGTGAAGCATTAAGACATGCCAGAAAATAAACATCCTTTCTTGAATTCAGGATTTTGAGGATCAAGCAGAGAGATGCAGCTCCCAGGCCCACCTTCAGAGGCCTCTCCTGAGTCTCCATGGTGAATTAGAGCTGCTCCTCAGCGCTTGTTCCCCACGAGTGCATGGTTTGGATCCTGGAGCAGCAGCCAGATGGGTCCCTGTGGTCTGCCTTCCCTAGCCTTTCCAAAAGCCAGCTGCTTCTGATGGAAGGGTTTCTTTGGGATGCCAAAGCCCTCCATCTGTGCAGGGATTCAAGCTTGGGCAAGGATGATGCCCACCTCTCCCCGTCGACCATCGCAGCTAGAACGACGCAACGATGCCAACGCAAAGCCCCTCTTTCTTTGCATAGCCTGGAAAGAATCCCAGCAATTTCAATGACGGCAATCTCCCTGCCTGCCACCTCCTCGGATTTTCAGCGCAGCGGCTCCTTGACGCTGCTGAACGTCGGCTCAATACCTCACGCAAGTGAATTATTTCAAACATTTTCAACCCGTGTTGTTGTGTGCCGAGGTAGAGTTGGGCACGAAGAAAGCATTCGCTGAGTTAACTCTGTTTTACTCAGCAAGCGGAACAAATTTCATCACCCCCTACAAGTCCATTCTGTTTTCTATTTATACTGCAGCCATTTGGTGCAGGACTCAGGAGCAGCAGGAACAGGTGATGTAATGCACTGTACAAACAGCATTCTGTTCATACAGTGGGAAAATAAAGTGCATTCTCTCTTGGTTTCTTTGATCACACTTAAAACAATCAGATTAGAAGTCACAGATAACCGAATACATGCTAGAGATGAAAGGACTCTGAAGGAATAAATCACCCAAAGTTAGATATTAAGCAAGATTTCTCTCTCAACAATCAACTTATCTGCGGAGAGAGGAGGAATGACCATGTGGTTTCAAAATCCTGCCAGGCATTTTATTTATTTTTATAATACCATAAAGCTACTCCACCCACTTTTTCAGAATGAACATTGCATTACACAACACATCAAAGGGACTTTATGGCCTAAATTAAGCAATAAAATAGTTGAGATTGTGCGTTATGCTGAAAATTGGCCGGCTCCTGGTGCCTGGTGAGATGGGAGGTAAACACCGCGTGTTCAGAGCACCTGAAGAAAGCTTGGGGCGGTGTGGCCTGAGGTATCAAAGTGTGTGGCACTTACATTTAATAGACCAAAGTGAAGTTTAAGGCCTTCAGTGCCCACTGTAAGCTTCTCTTGCCCAGGGTACAGTATCAACCTAAGGCATGACAGGAGATATCAGTGCTGGCATGGAGAGCTGGGCATTAATAGGACATGGTCCTTCATGTTCATGACTGTAAAGGTTTGATTTATAAGCAAAGCTCTGTTGGAAGCTGTGGCCTTCTTGGATATGGTTTCCCACCTTTGACTGCAAGTTGTGCCTTGGGAAACGGAGATGGGTAAACCCAAGGGAAAGCTGCTGGTAAGTCTGCAGCACAGCCACACTTCCCACCATCTGGTCATCTCCTGCCTTCTCCCACCTAGAGCAAAATTACACAAAAAATATAATGGATTAAAGCCCCTCTTGAAATCTTTTCTGGCTTGTATTCATTCTTAATTGAGAAATGACCAGAAGATGGGATACCTAAGAGTGGTGTGCTGGTGCCAAGTGTTTATTTTCCAGCTCTGCCTTATGTCCTTACACAGAAAGGTGAGAAACGAGAGGATATCAAGAGAGGAGAAAGTTGGCAGGTCCACTGCTCTGTAGCAGAGCAGGGACTAGGCAGAGTTTCCACTGGAGCAGTTTGGGAGGCACAAAAAAAACCAGTCAGCTTGCAACGTCACGTGAGCTAGTGGGTCCCACATACCCTGGTGCCTATGTGTCTTTTCCTTCCTTCTCTCAAAACAGAGTTTTTAAAAAAAAAAGTAATTAATTTCGGTCCTATCATGATTTTCTGCAACCTGAGTCATAGCGTTTGATCTCCCAAGGCTGGTGAGAGGTGTTTGAGCCTGCCCTCAGAGCCCCCGGCGCTCCAGCCAAGCACCAACAATGACTAGACAGACTTCAGCGCCACTCCTTCCAACTATCAATAGAGTCACTGTTGGGCGAGCTGACTCACCGCTTTCCCTGAGAACTGTTCGGCACCCGTTCGCCATCAAAAGAGCAAAAATAAAACTCAATAATTCTGTGTTTGCGGAGAGTTAGTTCAGCAAGAAGAGGGGTTTTATATTAAGGTTTTGTTTTCAGGAGGCTCCTGCAAAGGAAGCTCGCGCTGCTGCTTTGAGGCGGTAGAATCAGCCAGGAGCTCCTGGAGGACACTTCCAAGCGGCTCCCGCTTCTAAGTCATACTCTAAAGGCACGGCGAGGAGAATATTTAAACCTACTGGCTGCACGTAAGGGAAACACACGTACACGAAATTTCTGGACAGCCCCCTCCCCGCAGTATGGGAGCAGAGCTGTTCATAAACAGGCCTCCCCTGGCTCAGCCTCTCCCAGGACTGCAGGAGGCAATGAGAGGGCTTTTCTTTTTCCCTTCACGTCTCTTCACTCCCCTACACCAAATGTAAAACCCCAGACTGGCTGCAACAATCTACGCTGCATCTTTCTCCATCGCTCCCCAGAGCTGCATTTAGGCTCAGCACAGCCAAGTCTGGGTGGAGACAAAGGAGGGGTGAACGTACCCAGCCCGACACTTCTATTGCTGCTGTAAAAAATAAAAACTACCCAGAATTACAACAAAGAATTTCGTGGCAACATCTAAGTTCAGTTAAGTAATAAGTGTCACCAAGGACAGATGTAGCTTGGGAAGATGACAACAATGAAAACGACGGTATGAGCGAGCAGGACACGAACCCAGGTAGACACCAGTTTACAGGCAGACCTTGGCCATGCAACGTATCCCCTAAAGGAGTCACCCCAGACCCACATGCCCTGGTCCTAGAGGAATGCCAGCACGGTTGGGTCAAGGACAGCTGGGCGGTAGCAGCAGCGGATGGGACATGAGGACCAACTCCCTGTGCAGACATTTTGGGCTAAGGTAAGACACGCTTTTAGTCTGCAGCAGATCCAAGTTCGGTACGGCCTTACTCTCTCTCTGCTCTATATCTAGGTCCCATCACCACCAACAAGAACTGAGATTCTCTGTATCTACCGGCTTCCTTCAGGCTGCTAAGATTTAATTAACTGACTTCTCTACGGTATTCATGAACGTCAGCAAGCTCTACTGTATCTTCTGATTAACTGCATTTAAGCAATTAATTCTGATTCGGCCTATTCCTCCTGAAACTTCATGCCATACATCAGAAGAAAGAGATGCCGCTAAGAAGACGGCAGCTGTCTGAAGAGTGTTTTAAGAAAGTACAAGCCAGGCTTCTGCACACCAATGCTTAAAAATGGTATTTAAGGTTTCCAGGTTCTTTGAAGGCCTCCAGGACTTTACAGGAGAGCCTAGTCCCAGTACAAACAAGTCACCAATTACAAGTCATGGTGGAGTCCCCAAACTTATCTCCATCAGACACTCTTGATTTCCTGTTTGTGGCATTGACAAATAAAAAGCTCTACATTACAGGTAATTATACTTCACAGAGGACAACAATTAAGAAATAGCCAATTACATTTTACAAGCTCAGGATAATCAAAAGCTTCCTCAAATATCTAGAGTTGCAATAAGCACTTAGAAATGGCAACTCCCAACAAATTGCAGGTAATTTAGAGTAATTTACACAGATGACATATTTCCCTATCTGTGTTTAAAACCTTCAAACTCGGTTCTGAAAAATACTGCAGGAGTTCCTGGAACTGCTGATTTCTAAAAATAGCCCATTCCCACCTCCGCTGGCCTCGGAGGCAAGATGCAGGACCTCCAGTCGCCACGCTGTAAAGAGAAAGTCACCACCAGCGCAGATTTTAGATCAGGTATTTAAAAAACAGGAGGATCATCACGTGTATACCAAGTCTAAGCCACAACAACAGAAAGGCACTCCTCCTATTTCTGCTATTTGAAAAATACGCTGAGTTTTAATACTGCATAATTTGATTTAAGCCTTGCAGTTTTTCAAGGAATAGTCACCTGCTTCCGTTGTCACCCAATGCTGTAGCTCCCACAGTCACTGCATGAGAACCAGGATCAAACAGCAAATTACAAATCACTGAGAGGAAAGGAATCACACCTTTCTCATTTTCAAAGCGTAACCTTTTATATGGGAGATTTAAAGCAAAGCCCTTGAGGAGCAGAGGAGGGGAGATGGGCAAGGCCACGGTCTCGTGTAGATGACTGTGAGTACTGCAGCTTCATCCCTCATTTTCGATGCCTATTTTTTGGGGGAAAAAAATGCTTTTCCTTGCTCATGTGGCTTGGCTTGCTGGAACTGCACTTCTACCTCAGAGCGGGACTCCCATATTGTATGTCACGGTTCTTTGCAGTGATGGCTCCCTGTTTTCTGGCCTGGTGGCCAGCTGTTAGTGCCATTGCTTTAACTATTTCTGCAGGGCTTGTTGTTGTACAGAAGCTGATCAAGTCCTTCAGACATGCATGGGACAGAGAAGGACCTGCCTGGCAGCTAATTAAGGACTAAAATCACAGGAGTATGGGCTGGAATGGGCCTGTGGAGGAACAGTCCAGCCTCCAGCTTGAAGAGGGACTACTGTCAACACCAGGTAAGGTGGCCATTGCTGATGGACTTACTGGGAGCATGAGTATTTTAAGAAATCTAGTGAGAGGGGTAAAATCATGATCAGCTACGGTGAGATACTGGAACAGCCTTTTCTGGTCTTGCATCACAGGGACCAGAGGAAGAGCAAGGAGGAAAACCAGCAACGTGCTTGAAAGAGCCCGGGACAAGCACAGGGACCAGAGGAAGAGCAAGGAGGATGCGTTCATGCAAGGAAAACCAGTAACATGCTTGAAAGAGCCTGGGACAAGCTTTAATACACTTCTCTCCAAGAAGCAATGCACATCTGTTTTGTCTATATGGGAAGCAGGAGACAGGAGAATAGTAAAGAGCTTACAAGGTCCTCCTCTGGGACTCGGAGGGCACTCTGACCCCAAACAGCTTCTGACACCTCACATGGTCAGGAGGTCCCCAGCCAAAACAAGGCAATACCGTTTGCCCTCTTCTCTGTTCCATCCAGGCTGCAGCTCACAGATTGCACGTGGTGCTTCCTCACTGCCTGCCCTCCTTCCTTGCCATGGCACTGCCGTTCTGATGCGTCCCATCTCCATGCTGGCCCCGGGATTTCCGACCATTGAGATCCCCATCACTGAAATCCTGCTCTGTTTCCACGTTCACACTCAAAATACAGTAGCACAGAGGGAAGTGATGCACTGAGCACTCAAATCACAGAATCACAGACTGTTAGGGGTGGGAAGGGACCTCTGGAGACCATCTTGTCCAACCAGGATCACATTGTCTAGGCTGGTTTGGAACCTCTCCAAGAAGGAGACTCCGCAGCCTCTCCGGGCAGCCTGGACAAGGGCTCCATCAAAGAGCAAATGATAGTAAAGATAAAATCCAGCAGCCAAGCACAAATACAAACCACATTTGCAGCTGAGGAGGACTTGCTGGAGGGTCCCCCGTATGAAAGGGAGAACTCATGAAAACCTTTTTAAGGTCTGAAGGGGCTGTTTAAATCAACAACACCAACAGGAGGAAAAAATTCGTTTCAAATTCTACCTCCACCATAACTGGACTGGTAATGACAGGGTTGAAAAGAGACCTCTCTAATGTACCCCAGGCTGTCTAACTCGTCCTCTGTGCCAAAGGCAGAGTAACCCCGTGTTACAAATCCTGCTCACGCTCAGTGATAGCTCAGGACCAAACAGAATCCTGTTTGACACACCTGCCCTACTAAGTTGCTAACTACACGAGTGAGATCATTTCAGGTGCTTGTTCTTACAATCCCAATTTTGCCTACTTGGCATATCAATGCGTGTGCATTCGATTTAAAAAGAAAACAATTATTTTCTTAAATGAAATTTTAAAGGAAGCATATTTTTCTTCCCTGCTAATTGCCTTCTGTGGCTTGGCACCATCTTTGCGGACAATAGGTGCTCCTGCCACTACTGTCCCATCTGAAACAAGAGGTTTGGCTCCAGTCCCACCATCTTTCTTCAGTTCAGGCTTCAAGGATAATTTCCAAAGCTGGGAAGTGAGAGGATTACACTACTCTACACTACCTGAGGCAACACACTACACCCAAGTCCACAGCCCAAGATGGGCTACCTGGGAGGGTTTCTGACATTGCTGGTGCCAAGCCACAGGCAGCAATTAACGAAGAAAAAGAGTTGCTCATAGCTTGACTGCTGGCAGTGTGGTTCATGGCTCCAGACAAAAGAACCTACTTGAGGTGAGAAAAAGAGCAATCCATGTGGAGGTGACTCAGGGAGTCACCATCTGCGACCAAAACCCAGACAACCTTGCTTAATTCAAGCAGCTGCTGCCTCTCAAGTGTATCCTACCAATGGAGAGGAAAATCCACTGAGCTGTAGGATGCATCTACTCTTCTGAGCATGTGGAAGAACTGTGGACAATACTGGAGGACTGCAAAGCCAGCATCTTTACTACAAAATCAGTGGGATACAGAATAATAGAATTGTTTTGGTTGGAAGGGACCTTTAAGATCATCAAGCTCAACTGTTACCCCAGCACTGCCAGGTCACCACTAAACCATGTCCCTCAGCACCACATCTCCATGGCTTTGAGACCCCTCCAGGGGTGGGAACTCCAGCACTGCCCTGGACAGCCTGGGCAGCCTTGACAAACCTTGGCAGCAGAGGGGGAGACATTTCTAATATCCGGCCTAAACTTTCCCTGATGCAACCTGAAAACATTTCCTCTTGTCCTGTCACTTGTTTCCTGGGAGAAGAGACCGACCTCACCTGGCTCCAACCTCCTTTCAGGGAGATGTCAAGAGTGAGAAGGTCTCTCTCCCCTGAGCCTCCTCTTCTCCAGGCTGAACAACTCCAAGTCCCTCAGCCACTGCTCATCAGACTCGTGCTCTAGATCCTTCCCCAGCTTTGTCACCCCTCAACATCCTTTTTGGAGTGAGAGACCCAGAACTGAACTCAGTATTTGAAGTGCAGCCTCACCAGTACCGAGCACAGGAGGATGCAGCTCACTTGCCACAGCTCCGACAGGCCACCCCTCCCAGGCTGAGCGTGCCCAATTCAACAATATTTACAAGGGATAGTCGGCTCTCAACAAGAGGAGCTCCAGCACTTCGTCAAGAAAGGAAAACAGAACAACATGGGGCCAGCTGATTTTTCTGCCAAGGCTGTTGCAAGATCAGAAAAGCCTCCTTGAGCTCTTGACCAAAGCTGCAGCTGGAGGCAGCAGGGCTTGGCAGCAGAGCTAGAGCGAGCGCTACAGTTTTTGCCTTCCTCAACTTTGCTCATCTCTTCCAGCCAAGCGGCGTGATGGAGCAGCAGAGCCTGACCGGTGAACTGTCCCAGAGACCAAGGGCACCCTTCTAATGCCTGGATCAAAGACACGACTCAGGATATGGGTCTCGGCGATCCTTCCCCTCCTCTCCCAGCTGTGCTGCGGCAGAGCCATGCAAAAGGCAGCGCAGTGCCTCTGGCTGGAGGAGAAACACACCCCAAGCCTGATGACATGGAAGGCATCGGCTGCTCGGCAGGGACGCCCGTTGTGGTGCCACTGCCCTCCCGGCCACCTGCCCCAGAGCCCTGCCGTGCGCGGACTGGGTAGTCAGGCGGAGCACTCGGTTAGCATAAAAACCACCACCACCTCCAACAACGTACAGCCAGTTCAGTGCAGCACATTTCGAACTTTTTGGCAACGTCAGAGAGGGAAGTACATGAAAAATGCCCCTCTCGCAGCGCAGGCTACCTTCTGAAAATAAAACCACTGAGTTTTGCCCCACTGGACAGCAAGCACCAGTACCTGCAATGAGACACCACGAGGAAACACACTGTACTTTCCAATACCCCTAAAAATCGGGACGTGGTTAGCCTGCTGCATCTGAGAGGGACCATCCAAAAGGACTTTCCTCCCTTCTTCCCTGGACCACCACCATACAACAGCTCCTGCCAGCTGCTAGTAAGAGGAGAGCAGACAGAGCCCGCAGCTCAGCTGTCGTGGCTGTGGGCACACAGAGCTGCTCCCTGATCACCTCTCCACCAGCCCCATCAGCCTACTGGTGTCATCCAGCTGCTACAGCCTTTGCCACCTAAATCTACAGAGAGCAAATCAGCATGAAACAGTTATTAAAATGGTGTGAGCCTCTGCAGCCAGCTTATCCTAGTGCCAGCCACTGCTATGACTGGTTCCGCCTCACCAGTGAAAATTCTGGAGACGGGAAGGCCGGCAGAGACAAAGGTGTGCTGGCTTTACCTTTGAAGGGATTTAGATCTGGAGCGCTCCACACTGACAAACTGCTGACACAGGCATTTACTCAGGTGCGTAAACATCACGGACAGTAAACACCAGTCCTGCAAGAATTCCCCTCTAAAGCTAGAAGAATAAATTCAACATGGTTTTAATTATGGATGAATCATTCGAAAAAACTTTCTACATTTTTATCTTCAGTTGTTGACACTGATTGTGGAGCTGTTTTGTTTTTAATATGATTACATATTCCCACCTACTTGCACTCTTGGTGTGTAGCAGAGTATCTCAGGTAGCAGAAAAAAAGAAGCACAGGCTGACATTGCCCTTTGGCCTTTAGAAGTGACAGAACAGTTAACCCAAAACTTAATTTATTTGAGATGGGAGGTGGAAGGAGAGGCCGTCAGTTAATTTCCCTTAGAAGCCAAATGGTCCCCACCCAGAAACCTGCACACAAAAGAACACTGCCTTTTAAACTGGTAGGTTAGGTCTGAGACCAGAGTAAAGGTTTGTCAACCGTGACAAGCTACAGCTTGTTTAACAGTCAACCGGAGGGTTGAAAAGTCTCATAAAACCAAAGAGCCTTCTCTAACAAAGCTGCTGCCACTTAAGGAGAAGATTCACACCCATTCAGCAGGGTTTTTTTTCAAACATGCAAGGGTATTTGGAACCTCTAAAGGGAGCAAAGACACAACAAAAAGTAGCAGCTAGAAACTAAATCTGGAAAAACTGAAGTGAGCAATAAGGAACTCACCGGGAGCAGTGAGAGTAACTAACCACGGGAAGAGATAACAAAAATGCTGCATGACCTCCCATCACTTGGATGCCTTTCTAAAATAGACACTTCAGCCTGACCACAAGCGATTGGGCAAGAATCACTAGGTAAAGCTGCGTGACCTGTTATCTCCAGGATTACCAAAGGAAAGTTTTTGCCATGCGGAAAGTTTCCTCTCTTCAGGAGGAGGAAGGTTTACAGATCAGTTTTAGCAGGCTCCTCCACCCTCTTCTGGGGAAGACCCAAAGCCACCGCTCACAGTGGGATGCTCTGCCTTCGCCAGTGCCTCCAGCTGGGCTAACTTCCCCAGCCAGCAGCTCTCACAACACCTGCGGGTCACAGACTTCGCTGCGTGTCTGGAGGGGAGAACCCGCAGCGCTGTTGTACAAGGTGACAAATCCTACGCTGCAGTGACGCATCCTTCGCTGCCCGTTTCCATCTCGCTTCAAGCTCATCTGTTTTTGCCAGCGTTAGTCTGTCCTGAAGAGGGCCAGGAGAACCTTTGCAAAGTGGCTTTTCCCAAGAGAGGAAAACAAAGTTTTCCTGAATGTGCAGATGTTCAAAGACACATCAAATAGAAACGCTTCCACAACAAAGAAGGCAGCTCCTGCCATTTGTTTTTCTGGCAGAGCCACGGACCAAGCAAAGGACTTGGGGTGCTGGTCTTTGCCCAGCGCTAACAGGTCAGCAGAAGACATATGCTGCACATACCTGAGGTTGCCAGCACACCCAACAGCCTTCTTCTGTGGCTTTGCTCAAGGAGGAACATGTTTCATTTTCTAAGAAATAAATGTTATGACAGTCACGTGGATTGAATTAAAAGTACAAAGACACGGCTTTTCAGCCGAAGACCCCAGCTTTTTATTTAAAAAAACAAAAATACATGCCCTGTTGAAATCCAGTCTGGATATGGCCATAAGGAGAGCAAGAAGGTTCCAAGGTCATGTTTTAAAAGCTTCCGAAGCAGGGATGAAGCCAATGTCTGAAGGAGGCATTTTGTGCTGCCATCTCTACAGAGCTTCCCTTTCTTCATCATGCTGCAAATGTTACAGTGCAAGAACTTGCTGTCTTTGCTCAGGCACTCTTATTTATACACAATAAAGCCCTTGTGCCGGAGATCAAGGCTGTATTTCATTGATTTGACACGATGGTTAACCTGTGAACTTTGCCCCTGCTAATAGAATAATTTCTATTTGTTGATTCCTCTTTTGGGATCCTCGAGGGTAACAGTCTCCTCATCTCAGCTCTTATTTGCATGTCTGCTGCCAAATGGTTTTACAGCTCCTACTTCTGTGGGGCAGAGCCAGGACAAAGCTAATCAAACCCAGCAGCTACAGATGGATGCACCCTGGATCCCACTTCTAATTCCCAGGAGCTCTCCTGCCATTCCGCTCTAATTTGCACTTGGCTTGTGAAAGCTTGGAGAGGTCCTCGGCTACCAACGATCGATCCCACGTGAACAGATGCACTGGCTGGAGGTCCCAAAGCAACTGCCCAGACCAGGCTGGCGGCAACGGCAGAACAAGAAGGGTCCTATTCCAGATAAATCTCGCCCAGTCCAAAACTCACAGGGAATATACAGGGGTAGGAGGACCAAAGGAATAACAAAAGCCAGTAGCTTCTGGTCATTAGCTCTGGAGGTGGGTCCAGGGACTAACATGAGGTCCTGGTGCCAACTAGTAGGTCTCACCAGGGTGTTTCAAAGTGGGTTTTTCCTCTGGCTATAATTTTCCCTCCCTCTGTTGTTTTTCACCAGGATAGGTGAAAGCCATTCATCTATTAGCTATTTAGATCAGCTAAAGACCTTCTAAAATCTGGTACTTTAAGGATGGGTTGTAGCTTAGGGACCACAGGACCAAAAGATTCCAGGTCTTGCCACAAAAGTGTACTCTGGAGTCTTCAAAAGTAAAATCCAATTTTCATGTGGATTTTATAGAATTTGGGTAATCTGACTTAAACCTGCAACGGTTCTACTTAAATTCATCACTGCCTTACAACAACAAAGAACCCAGACCAGGGCTGCGAGTAACGATCATTTTGCTTTTGCACACAAGCGTGATCTGCTACCATTTAATATCTGAGCAAAGCAGCTCGCTCTGGTGCATGGAAGAGGAGAACGAGAAGCTGTGCCTGTCCAGAAGAGTCAGACCTTTCCTGAAGTGCTCACAGCTGGGTATTAAGGGCTGCATCGGCAAAGGGGCAGCTTTGCCCCCCGTCAAGCAGTCCCAGAGCAGCTCGCACCTAAGTCACGTACGCGCTGCAGCCGCAGGAAAAAAAATGAGCATTTTAACAAACAAATCGCCCCCAAAATGGCCAACCGCTGTGGGATGGTGTATTTCCAAGAGCATCGTCGTCTTTGTTGAGTCTGAAGCTGCGCTTCCAAGTGAAGCGGGCACTAATTAGCTAATTACTGGCATTAGGACGGATGGTGTCGGACCCGTTTTATATCCGATATGCCCAAAAGCGTAGCTGTCCTGCAACACCGTTCCACTCGCACGTCATCCCCGCTAACCTCGCAGCAGAGCTGTGACATCCCACTGCCATGGAGGAGGCTGATGAGAAGGCACCGAGGACGACGGGCCTCACCCACGCTGGGACGGAACAACGGTGGCTGCTCCACGCTGCCCGCAAGGCCACGCAGAGCAAAGCCCTGCTCTCAACCAAGCGTCAGATCTTTTCAGAAAGATGCTCAAAATTATATTCACCAGTAATTTGACTTTTTAATCATTTCATTTACTGTGACTAAAACCCTTCAATTGGAACAAAACTAGGGAAAAATAACCCCTCTCCTTCCGAAGCAGCCTGTCTAGCTTAACAGACCATATCAAATTGTGAAGGTTTTTGCTTTTGTCATCTCCACATATTTCATTTAATGCAGATAATTAACCTCAGTTTCTAATTTCAAATCCTCCACATAAGCAAGCAAAGTGATTGAATACATTCAGTGACAAATGGAAAATTAAAATATTACTACAGCTTCTGCATGTGGTTGAAAAGACAGGGCCTTGCTGCTTCTTTTATTTGACCGATTAACTGTAATTTGCTTAATGGATTTAAGGATGAGCCTAATAATCCAATGATATTTCCAGGAACTGATTTAGGATATCAACACCTCCATTCTGAAGTTTTTTTGAACACAGCTATTTTCTGCCCTACACATACAGCCACTTAGGAAAGCAGATTTTGCTACCGATTCTAGTAAAATCCAGTCCATGATTTATTTTAAATGCATAGTGACTGCATGACTGACCTTGCACAGTGCTGCAACTTCTGGGAGCACCTTCTGAAGCACCAAACCTCGGGATGACCCATGACTGTGGCATGCTCTGGCAGCAAGCGACCCAGCCTAGTGGGCACAGAGGACTTTTTACATCGCTTGGGAAGGTGGGGAAGTCAACTGCTCTATCCTAACATCAGGCCAGCGAGTGTTCTCCCAGCATCCCCATACCCTTCTCAGTTCTTTTTCCACCAAGCAAGGCTGGTATAACAGGATTTCACAGTCTGTCTCAATAGTTAATAAATCCAGGATCTAACAGACTATTAAAGGAACAGATCCAAGAGGCAGTCATTTTTAAAACGTCCAATGGTAACTAATTATTCAAGGGATTAGTCCATTATCGCAACAACAAAGAAACTCTTAAAACATAAAGCCAAGTTGAACGGCAGATCAAACCCAAGGTGTACCCACCCCGTAGCCCACCTCCTGGGCGCACTTCTCAGCATCCTGGGATTGGTTCAGCTCCCATTTAGCCTTCTAGCCACCCAATTCTTGCTGAAACCAGGCAGAAACCAAACTAGCCTAACATCCAACCCGCTTTTCAAAATCCAGTATTTCATGATTTGTGCCATCGTTGTTAAGTGCACATCCAAACAGGACCTTTGCAACACTGGACCAGACAGGTCACGGCTCTGCCTAACCCAGCCGTGAAACCCTCAAAGGATGGAGAACCTCCTCTCTGGTGACCTGTTCCTGGGCTGCGCTCCTCATGAAGGTTGTTTTCTGCCCTGTCCAACTTGGACCTCTCCAGCAGCAAGAAGATGGGGATATAACTCCCCTTTCGTGCTTGTAAGAGAAAAGATTCTGCAACCCCAATAAAACTCAATCACAACAAATTAAGGTAGTTTGCCAAAGAAGGGGAAAAAACATTATTCATTTATCAAAAGTCAGTGCTAAAAGCTTAACTACTTGTCTTTAAAAAGAAGCCAAAGCACTGATCCATAACCAAGCAACAAATACACCACTTCATCTTGATTTGTGTGGAGGCAAAGCTATAGGTACAAAAGGTATTCTTCTTCAAATAAAATCCATTTTAAAACTTGGCAACCGTCAGTATAAATAGTTTACACCGTTAATGTAAGCATTTCCACGCACAGGTTTCATCAGCTCAACAATGTATTTTCAAAGGCTGGCGTAACTTCTGTGCAAAACCACCATCAGTCTTTGTCTTGTATATCTTACAGCGCTCCAGTCACTAAATTACCACTCACCGCTGGGAGCACCAGACCCCACCTCCCCGTTAGCCTCACTAACTTCTCTCACAAGAACAATGCAGAACAAAACTATTCTTCTAGAACTTATTTTAAAGAGAAGCTGGAAACAACCACTGTTACACAGACTCCAAAGAGGGTTGTATTGATTATAAGTGATGTAATAGAATCATAGAATTGTCAGGGTTGGAAGGGACCTTGAAGATCATCCAGTTCCAACCTCCCTGCCATGGGCGGGGACATCTCCCACTAGACTGGGTTGCTCACAGCCCCATCCAACCTGGCC
>VWZK01020451.1:252856-269818 GCA_013396935.1 Baryphthengus martii | reverse complement strand
TTGCCCACCCCATCTCACTGGGCGAGGCAGGGCAGGGAGATGTTGGAAAGGCAGCCTTGGTGCTGTGCAAGCGCTGCTCAGCAGCAGCCACAACACTGGCTTCTTATCTGCCTCCCAGTCCAAAGCCCAGCACCATAAGAGCTGCCGTGGGGAACATTAACTCCAGCTCACCCAAACCCAATACACCATGTCAACCAGAGCTGTAACTCTGTCGTAGATTTATCTATGATTATCTGCTGCTGTTCATTTGAAACAGCTTAGGACAAAGTCCAGAGTTTCGTTTGCAGCCCTTCTATGCTTTATCCTTAGGGTTGATGAAGTAAATCAGTGCGTGGCTCTGTGTTTCCAGACAGTTTCAGCGTTAAAAGCAAATACCACAGATAACACGCCTAATTCTCTTCTTGGGTGTGTACCAAGATACGGTCAGAGTCAGCTCACTGGTGTGAAGTTTTTACCGTTACCAAAATAGAAAATGTGGGGGGAGTCAAGCTACCCATCTAGCGTGCATCTTGAAGAAACTGAAGACATGCTGCACATCTTTTTCTTTATTGAACAGAGCAGTAATAAAGAGGTTTATTTAATTATGGAAAAGCAATTAACTTTTGAAGATGTTTCCTGCTCCTGTGAGGAAGCTCGATTTTGTGCAGCTTATTTTTATCAAACTAGAGTCTCCAAGTGCTTTGCACTACTAAATACATCAGTCGAAGAACTAAATAATAAATAAGGGCATGGGAAGACATACCTCTTAGCAAACCTTCTTCTGTCTCTAAGCGGTCATTTCTTTAATTTTTAAAGAGGATGTACACTGCCCTCCAGAAAAAAAAAAAAAAAAGAAAGAAAAAAAACTGAAAAAGAACATCTCAAACTGGCTAATGATTAATACTCCACCTGTTTCCAAGCTCCATCTATCTGCACACAAATGCATACAACACAAGGAAGTGTGGATGTTTAGGAAGTCAGTTTACAGATGGATGATTTCCTTGGCTTTTCCTTGCCTAATTGCTTGGCTCTTCCAGCGACCTGTTTCTGTAGCAACTGCCACCTCACTGCAACGCCGCTGTCACAGTCATCAGAGAAGGTTTAGATCCATTGGGAAGGTAACAGCTCTCACAGCGCTGCTGTTGCCCAGAGCGAGACCTTTGCCTGTGGGACACTGGTCCACCAGGAGCTCATGAGGATATCACACGTGACAATCTGTGACAGCTCAATAATGATTTTAATAAAAACATAACTCAGTCAGTGTCTTCAGCCTACTGACTCTGCTTTTCACAGCACACTTTATCAATGTCAGGAAGCTGTCAAAAACTATAATCAGTGCTGAAAGAAAAGGCTAATGTCATTTCCCCAAGTCTCTGATCTACATAATGGGAAAATATCAACACTGAGATATTAACACAAGATATTTCTTGTTCTAAAGGTGCAGGGATTTTAACTCGGCTGAGGTGTTTAGAAAATGTGAACAGATTTTTCAGCCAGCGTGAATCAGTACTGCTCATATTGACTCCAGATTAAACAAACTGACTTTTGTTGAAGATGCTGAATAAATATTGATCAATCTGCTATTACTCATTGGAAATAATGAGCTGGGCAGAAACAGCTTCATCACGTGGTCACACAAGGCCAGTTCAGTCTCACCAGAGTTTTGAGTTGGAGGGAATATTATTAAATGGGATGAAACCCTTCTCGGAAAGGCAGGAGCGAGTCAGGGTGCTGCGAGGACCTTGGTGCTGCTCGGCAGCATCATGGCCGGCGAGGCACAGGCCTCATCGGGAAGGGGCTGGGATGCTGAGCAGTCAGGCCGGGGATCAGGCCTGGGACACAGCTGGGTGGTCACCGAGCGAGCCCAGCGCAGCACAATGTGTCTGACAGCAAGCTGGGAAGCGGAACTGGCGGAGCTGGGGCAGGGCCAGAATCAGCAGCAGGAGCCTTGGGACAGGCAGAAGCCAGGGATGAAGCCTCAGCTAAAAAGCAGCTCCCAGGCTCTCACTTCTGTGTTTCTTCACAAGAGCCCTTATCAGCAGAGGAGCCGGCCTTGGAGGCAGCCAGTGGCGCCCTGGGAGGGGACGTGCCCAGTATCCTGGCAAGGAGGTTCGTGGTTTTGATCCCCATCTCCATTTAGAAACATCATCTTCTCCACCGTCTTCTAATCTCCTTGGATAGATAACAGTCAGAGCAGGCGGAAGAGAACTGTATCTCATTAGCATGAATTAAAATTTTCCCGAATCTTCAGCAGGCTAATTGCTGAGCGACTTTGTGATAGAAAGAGAAAGAAAGCGTATTTTAATTTCAAGACTAAAGCTGGGAGATTAGGAGAAGACAGGTTTAGATAAGCCACTGGGAAGAGCTTTTTAACATACTGCTCACTCTTCTTTGCAGGGAGTGTGAAAACCCAAGGAGGTTATCCTTGTAGATTAAAGTAATCAATTTAGAGGAGCTGGTCCGTCCTTGAAAAAAAAACCAAACACAAAATAGACAATATTGCTGCCATTGCTCCCACTGCTGTGCACGTTTGCCACCTTATCTGGACTGTGCTGTTACTGTGGCGAGCGAGGGCAGGTATCCCAGGTGGGCTTGACACAGATGGGCAGCCCGGCAGCTCCCCTGGTCCCCTCCAAGTTCCCTGCATAGAGACCCCAGGGAACGTCTCTGCACAATGGTGCTGGGGCCAGGTGCTGCAGCACCACACAGAAATGCAGTCACATGCTGTGAAGGAGGTGGAACCCAAGTTAAGTCTAGAGAAAGGAGAAATGAGGGAGTGCATGAAATCAGACAGGAAAATACTGTCCCGGAGGTTAATTTTGATGTGTCACAGGACTCCTCTCTGGCAGAGAAGCCACCACTCACTGCTCCCCAGCGACTGCCTGGGGAAGAGAGAGCAACCTGCCTGGTTGTGGAGGCCGGCAAATCTCTCCCAAAGCAGCAGGAATTTGGTGTCACTTATCTGCCTCTGCGTGTGGGAAAAGACATTTATGGTGACCTGAGCTCACCAGAGAGCAGTTTGTCAGCTGTGTTACCCTGGAGAGCTTTGAGGGGGGCACTTCTGAAGGGGACTGCAGGCGGGGCCCCAGGGGTGCACAGAGCAGGCTGCTCAAGGGAGTCTTTGAAGCAACCACTGGCAGAGCAGTTACAACAGGCTAAGACCAAGTCCTCCAGCTAATGGAAAGAGTGGACTGACATGGGATGGAGGCTGATCAAACGTAAGAGATTCCAGGGACCAACTGTCAGGCCACTAACTCTTCAGCTGAAAAGAGCTAAAAGAAGACATCTGAGGCAAGTAATGCCTGAGGAGTTGGCAATGTGCTCGAGTCACAGAAAGGAAGTGACTGCAGAAATCCCTCAGTTCCCTTGACCTAAATATGGATGTATTCATTGAATATTTTATACTGCTCTGGCTCATGGCGTGCCTTCCACGCCTGGGCCCTGGTTTGAATGTCATATTTCACATGTTGTTTGCAACAGACTCAAGAAAAAAAAAGATAAACCATTTTTCAATGAAAGAAAAAGAAAAAGTAAAAGAGAAAGAAAAAGTAAAAGAGAAAGAAAAAGAGAAAGAAAAAGAAAAAGAAAAAGAAAAAGAAAAAGAAAAAGAAAAAGAAAAAGAAAAAGAAAAAGAAAAAGAAAAAGAAAAAGAAAAAGAGAAAGAAAAAGAAAAAGAAAAAGAGAAAGAAAAAGAAAAAGAAAAAGAAAAAGAAAAAGAAAAAGAAAAAGAGAAAGAAAAAGAGAAAGAAAAAGAGAAAGAAAAGGAAAAAGAAAAAGAAAAAGAAAAAGAAAAAGAAAAAGAAAAAATAAATAAAAAAAAAAAAAATGATGCACTAAAATAAAAATGAGCAAAATGGGCATTGTCATCTCCGGGATCTAGGGTAACAGATGGGGTGGTGAAAAATGTGCTTGCAGGGCAAAGCTCTACTCCAATCACTCCCTTGCCCACAGGAGATAGATTAAATTTAAAACACTGAGGATTATGCACTATGGAGCTACACGTTGTTAATTTATTATCCCTCACATTAATCTGCTCTGTAAACCATGATGACAGGAAAGTGCACAGCAAAAGGTGTAGCCTGCTCTGCCCCAGCAAGCAAGCAGAGTCACATTAGGAACTTCAACTATGAAGAAACCTTTACATGTCAGTTTTTAAAATTCCCGTATTTTCTATGTTAAAATATCACAAGCCCACGAGCAGTTTTCCAGGGATAGGGCACAAACTGCTGCATACAAAACAGAGAGAGGAAAATGTTGATAAAGAAACTCTTTTCAGTATCAAGTCTCTAAACATTTCTTAGGATGAGGTAAAATAGTTCAGAATTAAAGGAAAATTTTTGGATAGCTACTTTTAAAGCTACAACATTGAGTTAAAAGAGAAAACTTTTTTTTTTTTTTTTAATAACTCCATATTGCATTGGCACACACAGTGATGAAACTTCCCCTTTCCATTCAGCACACAAATGGAGTTTCCTAATTTCATGGATTAGGCTTCATCCACAGATGAGTTGGCTCGCCCCTTTGGAGGTGTCTCTTTCCACTGACTGACTATAAGAGAGCCTAGATGACCTACCTATGACCAAGACATTGAACCTGCTGATGTCTACACCTAAATGGGACACATTAAAGCATTAATAATTTACATTAAGCGACTAAAACAGGCAATGTGAATTCCCGGTGAGTAGCTCCTTATTTGAGTGCTGTCTGCGAGCATTCACACTTTTCACATCTCAAGCAGGAGTTTTACCTCAGATTTCAAAACAGGTATGTCTTCAGACATGACAAACTGGCTCAAAAATCACATGGAGATTTCGAAGAGTATGCCAAACCTGTTCTTCAGGATGCCTACTGGGAGATACTGAAGCTGCGGAGTGATGAGGTAACGCATAAGTAAGTCACTGGGTCTACAGATAAGATGCTAATATAAAGAAAAAAACACTTCCTGGATGTTTTCCGCAATAGATGAGGAATCCAAAGGAAATATCAAAACCCATAAGAACTTCTTGGTTGGTAACTGGTGGGCAGTCCTGTACTGAATTTCTGTCAGCTTCAGCAAGGTGTAGTAATGGTGGTGTCCACCTCTAAGTGGATGAATTATCACCCATATTTAGAAGGCTCTTCTCCTCGTTTGGGGAAGATGAAAACAGGAACTCCTGCAACACAGTAGGCACACCAGAAGTATTCGACAGAGGTGCCCCTCAATAGAAGATTAATTGCAGTGGGCACATCTCAGCTGTACCAGCTGTGCTTGTCTGATAGGCAGACGTTGCTTTAGGGTACGAAGTGAAAGAAGCATCCACAAAGTAAGTGAGGTCTGCACAGAGAGGCTGGGAGGAGGCAGCCAGTAGAGACCAAAAGTAATTAAAGATCTGGGAAGTGTTCAAAAATGTTTACATATGACTTGAATGATAATAGTAACCCCACAAGTTTTTCAAAGAGACTGCTTGCACATAAGGCTTGCTAATTGTTCTTGGGAAGGTGAATTAATGAGTAAAGTGCAGTGTAAGTGGTCAAAGGTACCTAAAAGACGTGATTAATTTCTGGGCTTCATGTACTACCAGTATAATATATACAAAACCATTTGACTATCTTAAGCAATACACTAGAATTCGCTAGCCTAATGGCTTGCAAAAACACTTGCTCCTTCATCACTAAAGTCTCAGTCCAGTACCATTAACTTATTCATTTGCTTGCATGTTGCTGGCTGCAGACGTTCCCTTTTATCTGAGTAACAACTTTCTAACTATTTTTCCTCAGTTGATGGGCAGGTAGGTGATCCACAGGTCACTGTCTGATTTAGCTATAGGTTGTAGGTTAACAAAAAATCAGAAGATAGCATTGCCAGTATGTGTTTACCCTGCATTCCCCTGCAGATGTTTGGAGCAAGAGTAACATCCAGTGGTCAGAACGTTAATTGCATTATGTGAAGGCACTGCGTGCTGGCAGGATCTTAAATCTGCATCTTCCTTGCGATGAAAAAAGGAGGTGAGAGCAAACCTTGAAAACTCAGGGTCATGCTTACATGGCACAAAAGATGCAGGTGGTGGAGAGGAACCTGCCTCCCTCCTCCCCAGGTGCTCTTTATCTTCACGTGGGCTGGGAAGAGAGAAATAGGCTCAAAATATGAATCCCACACTGAGAGGACAATCCTTGCTTGTGTTTTGTGGACTAGAAAAAGCAAGTGACCTCAGATAAAGGCTCTTCATATGCTCAGGGGCATAAGGAAAGGAGGTGACTTTCTGCTCTCACCTAAGACGCTCCATTTATCACGCTGCAAGGGAGGGAGCTGCCCGGTGTTCTTGGGTGAGAGCTGGGTTCAATCTTTCCAGCAACACAGGAACTAACCAGAGAGTAGGGAGCAGACTGTCCAGTCAGGAAAACTAGACCTTAAAGATGAGGCAGTTAGATTAAGATGCCAGAAATTTAGCAGTTAACCACAATTAGACAGATAGGGCTATTTTTTTCCCTGGAACTACAATAAAGGAGAAAGATTAAAACAATAATAAAAATAATCATAATAAAAGTGAAAGAAACAGCTTTTAGGATGTTTAATGTTCACCGTATTCTGAACCACATCACGAAGTGCAAAGAGTGCACTTATGGAGAGCCATCAGACCAGCACAGCACGGTGCTGCTGCTCATCACACTGCTGCCTCCGGCCAGTGTGCTTGTCAAGGGCGACACAGGCACCTCTCCCCACCTAGCAAAAAGAAAGATGTAATGAGCAAGGAAAGCACCTTGCGAGAGCCCTCACTGAATCTGAAATACCGTATTATCTCCCCTGTGGCCATGATCAGATTCCTGTTTCGCAAGCAGTTCCAGAGTCAGAGGGCTTTGTGGTCTGCTTTGCAATGTGCTCCTTCCTTGTACTTTGCTGGTTACCAAAATCAGGCCAGCAGTACATTTAATGCTACGTAGGAAAGGCTCTGCTATCAAATGCTTCTTGGCAAGATAGCATCTCACCAGAAAGCAAAATAACTTCCTCAGATTTGTGAGGGTAATAAACTAATCAGGGCTTCCTCCGCTGATTCCCAGCACAGTCAAACAGCACAATTCACAGCTCTTTTGTCTGTAAACACATTTCAAGGCCATTTGAGTAGAATGAAGTGTGGGTGTTCAGGCTGATTCGTTCTGTGTTTCCCAGCTGTTCCCATCCTCCTTTCTGTCCTTGAGCTCAGCTATGCCTCGAGATAGCGTGTGGTTGCACCCTGGCTCTCCTGCCCACCTCCTGTCGCAGGGCAAGAGGGCTGGGTTTGTCCTACAAGGCACCCGCAACCCAGCGTCCGGAATCACCCTCGGCACTTGCAGGTGGAACCACAATGGCCTGTGTGTGCAAAGAGGCGTAGGAAAACACTTGTAGTCAAGCCAAATATTGTGGGTTTATAGGCGCCAGATAAATATTTTCACTTTCTCTGGTGTAAAATTATTCCCAAACTGAATAGCAATAAAATCTCTTCTCAGGTCTTCAGTTCCACTGATGCGAGGATACGGACACTGAGCACACCTCTGCCTCTGGAATGCAGAAGTCTTTGACTCACAAAAAGCACGTTTAAAGATACTGCAGGTGGAGCAGTAGAGCCATTGCCTCACAGCACCAGACCACCCCAACACCTTCAAGTTCTTGCATATTGTAAATGCAGCTGCAAGAAAGAGCTCCCCAAAATCAGAGGGCAGCTGTAGCTTGTTGGGAAATACGGTACAATTGAAAAAAGAAGAGCCAAAGAGGAGAAGCATTTGCTGCAAATATTAAAAATACTTTCCTGGAGTAGATAGAAGCCTTGAAAGTAACGTTTTATTTCTCCAAAGTTTAAAACTGTAACTCAAGTAGTGATAGGAATGCAACATGAAGGTTTTGTTGCTGCTTGTGATTCAAAACAATGTGTAGTTGTTCAAAATCTTTGAACCAGCCCAGGATTTATAAGAGTTGTAAAGCTGGTTTAACTAGACTGGCAGAAAGTCAAGGTCTTGATTTTAGGACTCCAATTTGAGTGTCACCCTGCACAAAGACATTCCTTCAAGAAAGAAGACTCTGCAGCATAGACTACGGCTTTGACAAGGAGACACTTTGTGATTACACGTTCTGTTCAGTGTACCTGGGAGGATTTCATACGCTTCTCTTTTCCAGGTAAGCCTGTTCCTCAAGCAAAAGTGCCTCCTCACTGCAGCACCAGCTCAATTCCCTGTACCTGCATTGAAGAGGTATCCCAAGACCAAACAAGAATAGGCCCTTATCGTACAAAGTCTTGACCCTAAGACTGAATTACAGGACAACTGGTAGGCAGTTGTTTCTGGCCCTTGGTCCACAGAGGTATTTCCAAGAGCAGAATGAAACATCCAAACCATCTCTGGGAGCCAGCACTGGAGAAGAGATGTGTGAATTTCCCACACGGTACAAAGTGACGGTGCAAAAGCCACAGTGTGTTTATGAGAGTTGTGATTTCAGCCAGCATCTCTTAGTTGCCACAGACGCAGTCGTTCTCCCTGTTCTCAGTGGTCCTTCACAGCTGGTTTGCGATGGGACTGCCCACCCTGCGTGCAGAGTGTGTTCCCCAGCCCCTCACCTCAGCACAGGCAGAGGGTGGAGCTGGCAGACAAACAGTCCAAAAGCCAGATTTTCTCACTGTCAGAGGAAGGTCATGATCTCCCCTTCCAGTCCCGCAGAGATGTGGCACAGCCCCACCACAGCCTCCACGCTTTCTTGAGGACCCGCTCCCCAGCACAGCTCTGGAGGCCCTTAAGATTACAAGCCGTAGCTAAAGGCAGAATTTGGCTCAGGATCTATTTTTGGTCCTGTTCCTTTTCAAGAATATAATGTTAAATTAAATCAAACATTTCCTCCTGAATAAACAAACCACTACATATTTTCCTTTTGCTCCAAATGTACCATTTAATTACAATAGAAGAGGGCCTGGCAACTCTGGCTGAAAATTGCCCCCCGAGCAAACAAGCAAGCAAGTAAATAAAAACGCTCTTCAGAAGGCTATCTTTAGACAAAGGACTACTTTTTAATCTCATTTTGAGATGAAATTTATGTATAAAATATTAAAATATCAGAGCAGAGAATAATGAATATTCTGAGATCAACAATACCACACTCAAGAAAGTAGAATTTAAAACCAAAACACAGCAGAGGAGGAACTTCAAAGGATGTGAAGAAGTTCACCACACAAGCTCCCACTCTTCGAAACATCCCCAGATCAATAGCTGCGTGAGAAGAATATCAGTGTTATCTGGGAAGGCTGGAATATTGACAGGTCCATATTTATTTTTTTTTTTTTTTCCTGAAAGAACAGATGTAGATACAGATTTTTTGGATTGTTTTTTGGTTTTTTTTTTTGCTTTAAGTAACTCTTACAATCCAATGAGATTTGGTTCGCATTTTTTAAATTCTATAGAGTGTATTCCAATGTCTAGTGTTTTCTCTAAAGCTTCCAGGAATTACTTGGTTGTGAGGAATTAAAACCTTTGCCTTACAATAAGATTTTAAAGAAAATTCTCCTTCACATTTGAGAAAGCTTCAGCAACTAAAGTTAAAAAAATTGAATTCTGTAGTCACATGAAGACCCAGTATCTCCTTTCATGCGTCAAAATTTATGTGCCGATTTTGAGAGCAATGGGTTTGGGGGTTCAGCCATAGTTTATTTGAACTTAAATCTGAGGTGTCTAATGCACCAATTCTGTTTGAAACTGATTTGACGCTTTTCCAACAAATGGATATATTCAAAGTAATAAACATAAGAAGCATGTTTCATGAAATAAAGAAGAAAAACTTAAAATTTAAATGTGTGTTACAGAGTCTATGCTATAACTCTTAAAATATGTATTCCTAAGTACTGAGTGATTTTCAAAGGCAATAAAAACTCAATAGCTCTGCTATTATAGGGAACAATATTTTCCTTTTTCAGAGAACAATATTCTAAGCTTTTTCATTAGGCCTTATTTGGAAAGTCTTTTTGAACAGTTGCAGCTCAGTCTTGCACACTACGGACTCAAGCAGGGCTCAGCCCTTTTTGAAAAAAGAAACCCAACCGTCACTGGCTCCAGTCGCCATCATTTCCCCAAAGTGCTTACGAGGAAAAAGTCTTTAAATTATGGCAGTGAGTTCCAGTTGAAGTTGTCTTTCTCTAAGAATTCAAATTAAATTGTTTGCATTGTTGTGGTTTTTTTTCGCTTTGGAAAACAGGTTAAAGAAACCCAGAAGATGATTCTGCACTCCTGATAATACACGCAGTAGCAGAGGAGGGAGGAAGAAGGTTCTTGTGTTACGTTCCAAAACGCTGAGGCAGAGCTGGTACAACCAACCTCAAGATTATCAAAAAGTAACACAAGCTACTTTAAAGCTCAAAAGAATCACTGTTTTAAAAGGCTGAGCTTTGTGTGAAAGAGAAACAAGGAGAAAAGGGAACGGAAGTTGTTTTGCTTTGAAATATTTCCAGTAAAGGTGACTCCCTAATTTTGCCTGCCAGAGATAAGAAAGTATTTGGTGAGCTAATTAACCCACCCTTCCCATGAAAGATGCTGTGTCAAGCATCCCCTTCAGCCCCAGGAGTGGGAGCAGCCAGGCTGGGGAGTCCTGGGAGCCAGGGGCAGACAGCGACAGGCAGCGTGGGGGCCTGGGCAGGAGCGGGGTGGGAGAGCCCTGCGGGGAGGCAGGACGGCGGTGAGGAAAGCACAAAGTTTAAAATCACAATGGCAAAGTCTGACCATAAGAGTTAAACCCAGCTAACATAGACCTGCGAGGAGTCTGGCTTTTAGGGCTGTAGCTACAGGAGTACAGCTGACAGGAAAAAAAATAGTCTGGAAATAGCTGCCTTGGACACATCTACAGGAAAACAAACATCTGGTCTCGAGAAGGACTACCCTGAACTAGGCCCAGATAAAACTTCCCTGATTTATCCCACTGAAAGGCTTTATACTGTGTGGACAAGACTTTTCATTGTCTTTGAAACAGCCGGGGTTTTCCCAAGATAATCAACCTAAGTGGCCACGTGACAAGGATTATATTTAGTGTTGTACTCAACATGAACAGACAGCGATATTATAGACTCATAGAATCATAGAATCGTAGAATGTTAGGGGTTGGAAGGGACCTCAAAAGATCATCTACTCCAACTCCCCTGCCAGAGCAGGATGTCCTAGGGCAGGGCACACAGGAACGCATCCAGGAGGGTTTTGAAAGTCTCCAGAGAAGGAGACTCCACAGGCTCTCTGGGCAGCCTGTTCCAGGCTCCGTCACCCTCACAGGAAAGAAGTTTCTCCTCATGTTGAGGTGGAACCTCAAACTATGTTCTAGTTTACACCCGTTATTTCTCATTCTGTTGCTGGGCACCACAAAAAAAGAGACTGGTTCCTTTCACTTGACACCCACCCCTTAGATATTTACAGACATGAATAAAATCCCCTCTTGGGCTTCTCTTCTCCAGACTCAACAGCCCCAGTTCTCTCAGCCTTTCCTCATAGGAGAGATGTTCAAGTCCCTTAATCATCCTCATAGCTCTCTGTTGGACTCTTTCCAGTAGATCCCTGTGTCTCTTGAATTGGGGAGCCGCAAATTGGATAGAGTATTCCAGTGTGGTCTCATCAGGGCAGACTAGAGGGGGAGGAGAACTTCCCTAGACCTGCTGGACAATTTTTTAAATGCACCCCAGGATATCATTTGCCCTCTTGGCCACAAGGCCCCATTGCTGTCCCATGGAGAACTTACTGTCCACTAGGACTCCAAGGTGTTTCTCCATGGAGCTGCTGTCCGACAGGACGTCGCCTAATCTGTCCCGGTGCCTGGTGTTATTCCTCCCCAGATGCAGGACTCCACACTTGTCGTTATTGAACTTCATGAGGTTGACCTTTGCCCAGCTCTCCAGCCTGTCTAGATCCCGTCCGATGGCAGCACAGCTCTGGTGTCTTAGCCACTCCTCCCAGTTTCGTATCACCAGCGAACTCGCTGAGGGTCCCCTCTATCCCCTCATTCAGGTCGTTGATGAAGATATTGAACATATTGCTTTAAAATATGTTATATTCTAACTGAATTATGTCAGTAACAGTTTTCTGAATCTGAAACTAAAATATACTTTTCTGGGGCTTGTCAAGAGAGCCATTACCTGGGATATGATTTGCACAGTCACCCCTGAAACAACCTGACCTATGTGACTATATTTAGCTTTGGCCGATATTTTTACACAAAGGTTTAATTTTCTTCATGTTTCCTGAGTGCGAAGATCTTGATGATTCTGCAGAGCAATAACTTGGCACACCAAATAAAAGTGCACCGAAGGGATCTTCTTGCTGATGAATAGTGTGAGCAATCGTGAGTCGTATCTACGGTGCTCTGCTGGTCAAACCTGAGGATGCTCCTTTGGGTGCCACATGGAGAAGCACTGAATTTGGGCACTCGCTGCAGATCCTGGGCCCATCTCATGCTCTTTGGCATGACACTTTTCTTGTAAATCTTTGCAAACTGCCCTTCAAGGCCCTTTCAGTATCATCTCCTCCACCACTCTGACCAATATTCTGGAGCTCAGTTGGAGCTTTTAAACAAGAAAGGGCATGGAGTGTTTGAGAGGCATGGAGGAGGTGTGAGCTATAGAAGTTGCAGATGAGCCTGTGTGTTGCTTTCTGGACAGTTTTCTGCTCCTCAGTGCACAAGACTGAGGTAAACTTTGGGGAAGGACCCCATCTTACAACTTTTCCATGATGACTTTGGTGTGAGGTTCTCCTGAGCCGGGCAGGAAGCCCCCTACAGGGATGTACCTTATTGTTCCCGTATCCTGTTGCTAACAGAGTGACAAGGTTACGGCTGGGTGAGAGCCCAGCTTCCTGCTGGTGCGATGGAGAGCAATTGGTGCACCCTGACACCTAAAAATAGTGACCTTCAAGTGATGCTAAAGGTCAGGACCATGTAGACTGTCAGAGAGCTCAGCCTCGAAGGCAGTGCAGTGGGAGGATCACGGAGGGGCTGCAGCAGGCTAAGCCCAGCCCTCTGCTATTATAGTGAGCACGTCATGCAAGTCCCTGTAGAAATTCAGCAAGCTTACTCCTAAAGTTGCTAGATTTCTGCTCCTACCCTTCTATTGTAAAAGGCTGCTGTAAAATATGTTAAAAGTCACGCGCCCCTAACAAACCAACCCAAACAAACTCAACTTTCAACAGGAAATTCTGTGTATCTCCCACGGTTTGCTGAAAGCAATATTTAGAAGGACTACACCTCCAGCATCCTGCCTGCCCAGGGAAATATGTCATTTGCCAGGAGTTAGAGGGAGGGAGGATCGTTGTCACAGAAAGTTTCCCTGCTGGCTTCGCTCCGAGGCTTTAAAACTGAGATCTCCACTTGGATCAGTGACACTCTGTAGGGACACACAGTTGGCTTGCAAGGTAGCAGATTTCAGAAGGAGCAATGGGCAGGGTGCTGGGCAGTTGACCTTGTACCTTCAAGTAGAGCTCTCTCACGTCTTGCTGCTCACCAAACAAAGCTGCACCTGGATATGCGATCAGAAGCCGCCAGCTCCACAGCTAAGATACCGCTTAGAGGTGAGCTGGTGACTTCTCAGATACATCTGCCGTGGGACTCTGGGTTCCTGAGCATGAGAGGTCAGACACAACAACACAGCTGATGCAGCAAGAGCCAGCTTCCCGGCACGCTCCTATTGTACGACGATTTTGTTTCAGCCAGCCAGTACTCAACGGCATTAGGGATTTATTTCTAGCAAGAGGTGAAAATTAATATGCCAGTAAGGTTATTCTTGGTTGCTCACTCCTGCCTGTTTACAGGGAAGCGCCCGCAGGCCTATGTCCCTGAAACAACCTGGAAACCAACAGCACACTGGTGTTGCTCACTCTTTCCAGCGCTGCTTTCCCTCTCAGTTCTGCTTGCCCAAATTTTCTGTCTCCAGGAGATCCGTCCCAGGGCAACTCTCTCCATGACGTTTTATTTTGCCTGGCTTCCAGCCTCTGCTGTGCTTCCAACAGCCAACCTGCTTTCCTCAGCGTTTGCAACTCATTCCATCAGGCCGGGTTTTAGTTCCTAATACTCTTTCAAGCCATGTATTATGTAAGTTCCTACTCTTTTTAGCTATCACACCTTCAGAGGCTGTTTTTCTCTTTCCATTTAACTTGGAGAAGCCCTGCACAGATTACCTGCTGCTCTTAATGAGGTCTCTGCCTTTTATCTCTGGAAGGCTATTTGATTTCAGACTGAAATAGCTCCTATTAAAGTTGTAAGATACGATTTTCACCATTTGCATGAATGGTAACTAAGGGCCAGATCCAACAGGACTCAGGAGAAAGTTTGCAATGGAAAATTATTGTGAAATAAGCAGAAGTATATATTGCTGCACACTAATTATTGTGTACTTCCTCCTGTGTTGTTCTTAACATGCTGTGAGTTCAAAGCGGTTTCAGTTTTCAAGCTTCAGGTGCCCTAAAATTATATTCATTGCAACCTGCTCCACCTCCATAGTTCCGCCTAAGCCAGGAAATTCCTGATTTTGGAAGCTGCTTTCCTACTTTATCCTGTCACAAACACCTAATTAGAGCATGCCAGGGTGTAGCTTTGCCTTGACAGTGGAAAGCAACTCGGCACCTACTTCAAGTTGCAGCACCGGAGTTGGAGAAACTGGATTCTTCACACCCCTACGGGCGCAAGGGCCACCATCTGCTGTGAGCACAGCGAGCACGCCCACAAGAGGGGCTCTGCACAGAGCCATTCCTGCTTCCTCTCACCACGCGCATTTCTCCAGGCAGAAGATGATAGCTGGGCCAGGGAGATAATCTGCCAAGGTATGTGACAGGAGCACCCTGAGACTCAAATCCACAGAATCCCAGAGTTACACAATGGTAGGGGTTGGAAGGGACCTCTGAGGACCATCTCGTCCAGCTCCCCTTGTGCAGCCCTTTGATGACTTGTAAGAAGCAGTTGGATACTGGCGAAGGTGAGATCCAGCTGTAGGCCGATGGTAAATGGGAAGCAGAAAAATATTCCAGTCCAAGCATCCTGCAGTGACCTGAGGAAAGGGCTCTGCCTACATCACGTGTAGTGCAGCATAACAGGAGTGGGTCAGCGGAATGGAACAGCTCACGCTGAAATCTTGACATCCGCATTAGGTGCCTTTTAGGAGTGTTACTTAAGAAGTGTTCTTGGCTGGTCCAATGGACTGAACATGCACTTGTGGTTTGAGCACATCAGATGGGCTCCTGGAGGAGATCTTATGCTTTAATTCATTGTGAAAGATGTGGAGCGTATAGACTCCAAGCGTGCCGCACCACAGGCAGTGAGTGGCCACAACTGGGCCATTTGTATCAAACCCAGATTCCTCTGCTAGAACACTCATGCAGATAAGGTGAAGGACTGCTTGAAACAGATTAAGTGAACACCATATGAAGCAAAGTTTGCTCTGCATGACGTGTAAGAGCAATAACGATTCAGGTTCATAGTAAACTGCAGCTGACAAAAACCACCTCAAATGAGTATGCAAGGTCCTTTGTCTCTGCATCCTTCTACTTCTTTCCTGGTACACCGCAAAGGAAGCTCGGGTGCTTAGCTCTGCATTCTGGATCTCAATAAAGAAGCTGACCATCTAGAAGTTAGACATCACAATGCAACCTTATAGCATCTAATAATCTTTTTTTTGTTTAAATTAAACATTACCCACTTCATATTTTAAACAGGGCAGAGCCAGACTTTGCTTTCAGTTACTCTGAATGCATACTGGAGCAAGATTTACTCTATAAATATTTAAATAAACCACATTAATTAAATTAGTTTTCCTCTCAGTCTTTCTATTTACTTCTATTTACCGTCAGAAGTCCCATTATGGATTCGGCTCAGTTTTCCCTGGAGGCTGTAGCCACAATAATATTGTTTGATGTAAATAGGTTGTGGTGACTGATTTTTTTTTTTTACTCCAGTAAGTATATGGCTTGGAACATGCTGCTCACTTCCATGGTCCAAAAATCTGTGAAGGGATGACTCATACTTGACAACTGCTCCCGACCTCACTTCCCTTACTCAAACTCCACAGTTTATGTGGGCTCTATTTTGATTAGTAGGATGTGTGAATGTGTCTCCAGCCTTGCTTTATCCAGCCTTAGGAGCAAAGAAGGGCCCTTCTTTCCTCTCTTTTAGCACTCATCTCACTAATGCCAAGCCCATTTGCAAGAACATAATGGAAGCTTTACCTCCAGATTATCCCACAGCAACTGCAAGGAGTGTTTTTCTAACTGCTTTCTGAGCATTTTTGAGATAGGTGGCCAGGTGGACTTGCATTCTACAGAGTTATTTACACGTCTGCATCACCCACTTAGAGACACTTGCCTCTGGGCATAAAGATCAGGACTAACCATAGACTTTGGTGGAAAGTATCAGATATTATCAAGTCCGGGTTTTTGTACAGGAGAGAAGTCATCAAAATACACTTTCAACAAGCTATTCCACACAGGCAACACTGTAAATAACCTCATGAGGAGGTCACAGACCTTACTCATAAAAGTCATCTGGTCCACTCCTCCTGCACTGAGCAGATTAGACATTAAGAAGAAGTTCTTTACTATAAGGGTGGTGAGACACTGGAACAGATTGCCCAGAGAAGCTGTGGAACCTCATCTCTGGAAGTGTTTAAGAGCAGGCTGTATGAGGCTCTGCGCAACCTGGTCTAGTGGGAGATGTCCCTGCCCATGGCAGGGGGTTTGTAATGAGATGATCTTGAAGGTCCCTTCCAACTCAAGCCATTCTATGGTTCTATGATTCTATGAAATATTTACTCTCGGCACAGCATGTTGCTGTACGTACAGCAAGGCTGCAGCCAATCCGCGATGCTCCCTGGCTGTGGCATCTGTGGTGATGCTGTTATCCACACCGCCAAACTGGAATGCAAACACAGAAAGAGTTAAAGTTTTGTGAAATAGTGCTTACAGACTTAATTAGGCCATTAGATAAGCAGGATGTTTGAAGCAGGAGGACCATCCTTGAAATTATCCAAATGATTAATTGGA